>OZ024743.1:308371925-308494425 GCA_964016885.1 Eledone cirrhosa | reverse complement strand
ATATGAAAATAAATTAACGGAGCCATAGTCGCGTTATTCCCTGTAAATTATGTGCTCAAAGGGAAAGGAATCCTATACATATTGTATATGTATATATATATGCATGTATATATATGTATATATGTATATATATGCATGTATATGTGTATTTGTATATATGTATATGTGTGTATGTATGTATATATATGAATGTATATATATATATATATATATGTATGTGTATATATATAGATGTAATCTGAATTTTATAGATGTAATCTGAATAGTATGGTAGAATATTAAGTGTTAAATGTTAATTGAACAAGTACTTTCATGCTTTCGCAATCTTCAGGTTCATATTCTCTGGTGACAGTCAAGTTTGCAATTTTCAACTGTAATGAGATGGGTAAATTGTGTGCCTTATATACATTGAAAAGCGGCTACAGAATGCTAAATTTTGCAAACTGTATTTCGACCAATTGGTGTGTAGTTTCACTGGATTACTGAAGCACAAATATTAACACAAAAACAAATACTAACACTAACACAATCTCTAACACTAACCTTAACACTAACATTAACTTGAACACTAAAACTAACCTGAACACTTACACTAAAACTAACACTAACAGAGATACTAACACAAATATTAACACAAAAACAAACACTAACACAATCTCTAACACTAAAACTAACATTAACTTGAACACTAACACTAACCTGAAAACTAAGCTAACATTAACCTGAACACTAACACAAACACTCATGCTAATGCTAACATTAACACAAAAACAAAGACTAACGCTAACACAATCACTAACACTAATGGAAACATCAATCACTAATGCTAACAGAGATACTAACACAAATATTAACACAAAAACAAACACTAACACAATCTGAAACACTAACCTTAACACTAAAACTAACATTAACCTAAACACTAGCACTAAAACTAACACTACCATAAACAGTAACACAAACACTAACACTGATCTGAGCACTAACAGTAACACTAACACTACCATAAAAACTAACACTAACACGAAAACTGATACTAACCAGAAAACTAAGCTAACATTAACCTCAACACTAAAACAAACACTAACATTAACAGAAAAACAAAGACTAGCACTAACACTAATGGAAACACTAACTCAAACATTAACACAAAATAAAACACTAACAGTAATGGAAAAAATAACACTAACACTAAAACTAACACTACCGTAAACACTAACACTAACCTGAACACTAAAACTAAAACTGACATTAACACGAACATTAACCTTAACCTGAACACTAACACTACCACTAAAACTAACACTACCATAAACCACTAACCTGAGCACTAACACTAAAAGTAACACGAGCCCTAACCTGAAAACTAACACTAACCAGAAAACTAAGTCAACATTAACCTGAACACTAACACAAACACTAACACTAACCTGAACACTAACGCTAACACTAATACAAAATCAAACACTAACACGAACACTAATGGAAACACTAACACTAACACTAACGCCGACACTGACGAAGATGGCTATGCTGGTGTAGTGACCTACATTCCGCGGGCTCACATACATCCTCTGTGCGTGATTTGGCTCAGCTCAGCCAATCAACGCCAGTAGAAGAGGATGTATCCCTACGCGTCCAGAGGGAGAAATTCCCCGCGAAGATTTGAAGAATCTTCCTCTCGCACCAGGAACTTCGAACCAGCAACATGTGACGGTGAGATTTTGCATCTTAGCCTGCCGGCTTTCCGGCGGAATGGCACATTCCCTTTTGTAACCTCATTTTATGTGTAACTTCAACCATACAAGTTAACCAATTCCAGCATAGTTACGTCCCTTTACGATCTGAGTTCAAATCCCGCCGAGGTTGACTTTGCCGTTCATCCTTACGGGGTCGATAAAATAAAGTACCAGTAATGCACTGGGTAATTGCTGGCCTTGTGCCTAAAGTAGAAACAATTATTTGTGCTACAACAAAATAAACATACATTTCATCTCTAATTTCTGCTGTTGACATCATTATTGTGTTACTCGTGTCTCAATAACATTTATACACCATGCTGCTAAACTGGCACAAACGCTAGCGCAAATGTTGACACAATCGCTTACGCTGACACAAACACTAACGTGAATACTGATGCAGGTGCAAAGGCGAATGCTGACAAAGACTCTGACGCACACGCTGATGTAAATGCTACACAGACTCTAACGCTGACATGGACACTGACACAAATGCTCACGCTGATGCAAACACTAAAGCAAATGCAGACACTAATGCAAACACAGACGCAAATGTTGATGCAGATGTTAAAGCAAACGCAAACGATGACAGCGATGCTAATGTGAACCTTAACGCAGACGTAAACATTGACGTAGAAGCTAAAGGAAACACTGATGCAAACACTAATGAAAATGCTGACGCAGACGCTGACACAGACACTAACACACGTTAACACAGATGCTAACGTAAACACTGATGCAGATGCTAATATAAATACTGACGCAGACGCTAACATAAACGCTGACACAGATGCTAACACACGTTGACACAGACGCTAACGTAAATGATGACGCAGACGCTAATGTAAACGATGACGTAGAAGCTAACGTAAATGCTGACACAGACACTAATGTAAGCGCTGACGTAGAAGTTAATGTAGATGCTGACGTAGAAGCTAACGTAAACGATGACGTAGATGTTAACGTAGACACTGACGTAGAAGCTAACGTAGATGCTGACGTAGAAGCTAATGTAAACACTGACGTAGAAGCTAACAAAACGCTGACGTAGTTGTTAACGTAGATGCAGGCGTAGAAATTAGCGTTTACCCCTACCGCCGAAGCTGATCTCCAAATCGCAATTGCTGATGCGGATTGCTAAAGCCAAAGCTAACGCTAACGCTGACTCAAATGTTGAGGCAGTTTTGCCGGCGCTGACGTGTATGCTGACGCTAAGGCTAACGCTAACGCTGACGCAAATGCTGAAGTTAACGCTTACATGGGATATGCAGACGCTGCAATGATGCGGACACCACAGGAAAGGTTAATGGAAACGCCAATGCTAACGTAAACGCTGACGCAGACGTTACGGAAACGCTGACGTAGAAGCTAACGTAAACGCTGACACAGACGTTAACGTAAATGCTGACACAGACGCTAACGTAAACACTGACGTTAACTGAAACGCTTGTAGCGAAGATACTGGGTTGTATGAATGTAACAAGGAATACATTGTTTGTGTGTATAATATTTAATTAACAATGGTAGATAGTATAGTTGACATGTCAAAGAAATAGATGATAGAATGAAACAAAGTTAGTCGTTACCGTTTTGATTGCCAGGCAAACGCGGCTGGCAGAGGACGCCTGGCTATGGCCAGCCAGGCGCCGGAAGGCCAAATGAGAGGCAGAGCCAAATGAGAGGCAGAGCCAAATGAGAGAATGAGAACTTAAAGTTGTTAGTTTTATAGGGTTCTGACCGGAAGTTACAGAAAGGGTTCTACTTCCCGTCTAGATGTTAATCCAAACAAGGGAGACAACCGCTACATAACCTCCCGCCAGAATTTTAGAATATAAAAATCGAATTGAAATATGTAGCAAGTTGGTGAGAATGTTGTAACAGGCATGAAAATTACGACAACAGAATGTTTGCAAAAATCAATGATAGATTTCAAGGTAGTAAAGTAAGAGAAGGGCTCAAAGTTCAAATGTACAAAATATAGTTCACAGGTGTGCAATCACATGACAGCAGGAAAGAAAGTGTGTTCCAGAGAATGAATGCAGGTGGTCTCTGTTCTGTGGTATATCGTGAAATTTCCAACCTCCGAATGGATTTTCTCACAGGAAGAGTGCTGCAAAAATAAATTCTCTGGCTTTGGTTGTTGGTGAAGCTGTGTTGATGTATTGCTGTTGCTGTTGCTGCTGCTGTTGCTGTTATATTGCTGTTGCTGTTGCTGCTGTATTGCTGTTGCTGTTGCTGCTGTATTGCTGTTGCTGCTGCTGCTGTATTGCTGTTGCTGCTGCTGTTGCGGCTGCTGTTGCTGCTGCTGTTGCTGCTGTATTGCTGTTGCTGCTGCTGTTGCTGCAGTATTGCTGTTGCTGCAGTATTGCTGTTGCTGCTGTATTGCTGTTGCTGCTGTATTGCTGTTGCTGTTATATTGCTGTTGCTGTCGCTGCTGCTGTTGTCTCGCTGAGTGAGCGTATTCGGTGTTTAAATTCACAGTAAAAAAAAAAATTTTTTTTCAGAAAAAATGAGTTGCGCAAAGTGCTAGAAATAGCAGCCGAAGTTGATGGTCGATGTTGAGAACGCGTTGACCTGGAAGGGTCAAGAGGCCAGCGACCAAAGAAATAAGCATTCTGAATAAATGCGCAGTTTTCAACGGCAAATTTACGTAGTAAATTTTTAAACCGGCAAATAGGAGAATATAGCTTAAGGCTGAAGAATCCTTGGCGAGAAACGTTATCTCTGGCGTGCGGCTATCTCTGTGAGTCGAGAATTTGTGCTGCCTACACGTGCCAATACAAGGTTGAAAAATAATATTTCTAACGCGCGAGAAAATGATGGTGCAAGTGTGAAAGTGACAATGATTAAAAAGAAAGGCTTCACTCAGCATAATTATTGGTGTGAACTTTGGAAAAAAAAACTTGAACGATGAAGAAAACGATGAAAAAAAAAAAAGGCAATGGTTCATCGAAAATAAATGTTCCTGTAGAAATGTTTTTTAACAAAATATCAATTTTTTTTTTTTTTTTTTTTTTTTTTTTTGTGTGTGTTTTGAAAGTGTTCGTTGTAAGAAACGAGAAACATGTATATATATCGTGAAATGCGACAGTTAGTTGATGCGTGAGAGAAAAAGTCTGTCTGTGCGAATTCCACATGTGCGTGTGTGCGTGTCCTTGAGTATTTTCATAGTTTGTCGATAAATTTGCTGTGTATTCGTAATGTTACTTACACAAAACCAGATGTGCTATTTTTTTTCTTTTTTGGGGGGTGACCACTTATAGCGATGAACAGCTGCGTGTTCGTATCACGTCAGGGTTACCAATGTAGCGAAGATACTAGGTTGTATGAATGTAACAAGGAATACATTGTGTGTATAATATTTAATTAACAATGGTAGATAGTATAGTTGACATGTCAAAGAAATAGATGATAGAATGAAACAAAGTTAGTCGTTACCGTTTTGATTGCCAGGCAAACGCGGCTGGCAGAGGACGCCTGGCTAAGGCCAGCCAGGCGCCGGAAGGCCAAATGAGAGGCAGAGCCAAATGAGAGGCAGAGCCAAATGAGAGAATGAGAACTTAAAGTTGTTAGTTTTATAGGGTTCTGACCGGAAGTTACAGAAAGGGTTCTACTTCCCGTCTAGATGTTAATCCAAACAAGGGAGACAACCGCTACACGCTGATGCTGATGTAGATGTAAATACTGACGCTGACACAGACGCGGTCGGAAACACTGACACAGACGCTAACGTAAACACTGACGTAGAAGCTAACGGAAACACTGACACAGACGCTAACGGAAACGCTGTCGCAAACGCTAATGCTACTGTGAATGCTGATGCAGATGCTGACGCAAATGCTAACCCCTACACAAATGCAAACGCTGATGCTAACACTGACTCAAACACTAATGCAAATGCTGACGTGCACGCTGATGCAAACGCTGACACCGAGGGAAAGGCTGACACTGACACAAGTGCTGACGCGGACGCTAATGATAATGCTGACTCAGAAGCTGATGTAGACGTAGGCACTGAAACAAACACTAATGCTAACACTAATGTTGACTCAGACGCTAAGGGAAATGCTGACACAATCACTATCACCAATGCAGACGCTGACGCAAATGCTGACATAGATGCTGACACTTACGCAAACACTAAGGCTAATCCAAACACTAACGCAGATGCTAACACCAGTCTACATAGACACTAACACAAAAGCTTACATAGACGCTTATGCAAATGTTAACGCTGATGCAGACAGTAACGCAAACAGTAACTGTAAGAGTAACAGTTACAGTAACACTAACAGTGACAGTAATGCTAACAGTAACACAGTCACTAACAATAAACTTACCATTAACAGTAAAACTTACCCTAACACTAACCCTAAATCTAACATTAATCCAGAGAAAAAAGTCATTTGCAATCACATTTAAGGTCACTCTTTAAGATATAGAAGAAAGGCATTACATTTTAATGATTTTAATTTAAACAGAATCACGCTATACGATGCAACACAATAACACACCACACCACACTAACCTACACTACACCAAACCAGATTATACCATACCTTGGTAAATTTATGATAGGTTTCCATGTTATAACTACACCAAACCAAACCACACCATAACAAACTACACCATACTTCATCACACCATGCTATTGAACTCAGTGTGAAAAATTTTCTTCCTGCTTTTTTTGTCTTTTTGTGTGTGTGTGCTTACCACCCAATCTGACATTAAAAGTGTTCGCAATTAACTATTTTTTGCACATATTATCAATGAAGACTTTGAAACCTGTTGAAAATGACTAGCTTTGTAGAAAAAAGAGGGCGGAAAGTGGGTGGAAATACCATTCACAAAGCTTGTCATTTTTGATTGCAGTGAAAGTCATATTTGTTGTTAATATGGTAATGGAGGCACATGGCTTAGTGGTTAGAGCATTGGCCTTGCAATCGAAAGGTTGTGAGTTCAATTCTCAGACCAGGTGGTGTGTTGTTTCCTTGAGCAAGACACTTTATTTCACATTGCTCCAGTTTACTCAGCTGTAGAAATGAGATGATAGGGACTGGCGTCCCTATCATTCCACTGCAAAGTGGTCGTGTAGGTGTCATGGCAAAGACCACCTAGCACTCACTGTAAATGAGGTTGGTCTTAGGAAGGGCATCCAGCTGTAGAAATCAAGCCAGAATCAGTTCCCGTCCCACCCTTGCAAGCAGGGAAAAGTGGAGGTAAAATGATGATGATGGTAAAAGCATAGTCGGCTGTGAGCATGTTAGAGGTTGGAAAACCATACCACATTAAACTACATCAAACAACACCATACTACATCACACCGTGCTATTAATCTCAGTGAGAACATTTTTCTTCCTGTTTTTTTTCTTCTGTGTGTGTGTGTGTGCTTGCCACCCAATCTGATATCAAAGGTGCTCACAAATGACTATTTTTTTACACATTATCAATGTTTATAACATGGAAACCTATCATTTGCAATAGGTTGCCATGTCATAACTACAACAATCCAAACCACACCATAACAAACTACACCATTCTACATCACACCATGCTTTTGATCTCAGTGTGAACAATTTTCTTCCTGTTTCTTTTTTTTTTTTGTGTGTGTTCTTACCACCCAATCTGACATCAAAGGTACTGCAATTGACTATTTCTCGCACATATTATCAATAATTATGACATGGAAAACTGTCGAAAATGACTAGCTTTGTAGAAAAAAGAGGGAGCATCTTGGAGGTTGTATTAGTTGATAGCACATGCAAAAGTGAAGGAAAACATTTTTTTCTTACATAAATCAAAGTTGAAATTTAATTCCTTACTTATAACAAAGCACACCACACCACATTAAGCTACCCCAAACCACACCATATCAAACAGCACCATATTATGGTAAATTTATTACAGAACACCTACTCCTATCATTTACATCACACCATGGTATGGACATCAATGTGACAAATTTGCTACCTGCTTTTTTTTTTTTGTGGTTACCACCCAAACTAACATCAAAGGTGCTTGCAAATGACTATTTTCCCACATTATCAATGAATATGACATGGGAATCTATCGTTTAGAATTGGTTTCCATTTCATAACTTCACCAAACCAGACCACTCCATACCAAGTTACACCATACTACATCACACCAAGCTATTGATCTTGGTGTGAAAAATTTTCTTCCCGTTTCCTTTTTTCTTTTTGTGTGTGTGCTTATCACCCAATGTAACATTAAAGGTGCTGCCAATTGACTATTTTTTTTCCGCTTATCAATAATTATGACATGGAAACCTGTCGAAAATGACTATCTTTGTAGAAACTTCACCAAACCACGCCATACTACATCACACCAAACTATTGATTTTGATGACAAATTTTCATCTGGCATTTTTTTTTTTTTTGTGCTTACCACCCAACTTGACATAAATGGTGCTCGCAAATTACTATTTTATGCACATATTATCAATGGTTATGACATGGAAACCTGATGAAAATGACTAGCTTTGTAGAAAAAAGAGGGAGGATGTGGGTGGAAATACCATTTACAAAGCTAGCCATTTTTTATTGCAGCGGAAGTCATATTTTTTGTTAATATGCTAAAAGCATAGTCCACTGCGAGCATCTTGGAAGTTGATAACACATGCAAAAGTGAACGAAACATTTTATTTCTAACATAAATCAAAGTGGAAATTTAAATCGTCACTTATAACAAAGCACACCACAGCACATTAATCTACCCCAATCCACATCATATACTTCACTATATGGTAAATTTATTACAGAACACCTACTCCAACCATTTACATCACACCATGGTATGGAGATCAATGTGACAAATTTGCTACCTGCTTTTTTTTTTGTGGTTACCACCTCAAACTAACATCAAAGGTGCTTGCAAATGACTATTTTCCCCACACATTATCAATGAATATGACATGGGAATCTATCGTTTACAATTGGTTTCCATTTCATAACTTCACCAAACGAAACCAAACCACACCATACCTAGTTACACCATACTACATCGCACCAAGCTATTGATCTTGGTGTGAAACATTTTCTTCCCGTTTCCTTTTTTTTTGTGTGTGCTTACCCCCCAATCTGACACTAAAGGTGCTCACAATTGACTATTTTTTTCCACTTATCAATAATTATGACATGGAAACCTGTCGAAAATGACTATCTTTGTAGAAACATCACCAAACCACACTATACTACATCACACCAAGCTATTGATTTTGGTGTGACAAATTTTCATTTTGCATTTTTTTTTTTTTTTTTTTTTTTGTGCTGACCACCCAATTTGATATAAATGGTGCTCGCAAATTACTATTTTATGCACATATTATCAATGGTTATCACATGGAAACCTGATGAAAATGACTAGCTTTGTAGAAAAAAGAGGGAGGATATGGGTGGAAATACCATTTACAAAACTAGCCATCTTTTATTGCAGCGGAAGTCATATTTTTTGTTAATATGCTAAAAGCATAGTCCACTGCGAGCGTCTTGGAAGTTGATAACACATGCAAAAGTGAAGGAAAAATTTTTTTTCTAACATAAATCAAAGTGGAAATTTAAATCGTCACTTATAACAAAGCACACTACAGCACATTAATCTACCTCAATCCACACCATATACTTCACTATATGGTAAATTTATTACAGAACACCTACTCCTATCATTTACATCACACTATGGTATGGAGATCAACGTGACAAATTTGCTACGTGCTTTTTTTTTTGTGGTTACCACCTCAAACTAACATCAAAGATGCTTGCAAATGACTATTTTCCCACACATTATCAATGAATATGACATGTGAATCTATCGTTTACAATTGGTTTCCATTTCATAACTTCACCAAATGAAACGAAACCACACCATACCAAGTTACACCATACTACATCATACCAAGCTATTGATCTTGGTGTGAAACATTTTCTTCCCGTTTCCTTTTTTTTGTGTGTGTGCTTACCACCCAATCTGACATTAAAGGTGCTCCCAATTGACTATTTTTTTCCACTCATCAATAATTATGACATGGAAACCTGTCGAAAATGACTATCTTTGTAGAAACTTCACCAAACCACACCATACTACATCACACCAAGCTATTGATTTTGGTGTGACAAATTTTCATTTGGCATTTCTTTTTTCTTTTTGGGTGCTTACCACCCAATTTGACATAAATGGTGCTCGCAAATTACTATTTTATGCACATATTATCAATGGTTATGACATGGAGACCTGATGAAAATGTCTAGCTTTGTAGAAAAAAGAGGGAGGATGTGGGTGGAAATACCATTTACAAAGCTAGCCATTTTTTATTGCAGCGGAAGTTATATTTTTTGTTAATATGCTAAAAGCATAGTCCACTGCGAGCTTCTTGGAAGTTGATAGCACATGCAAAAATGAAGGAAACATTTTTTTTCTAACATAAATCAAAGTGGAAATTTAAATCGTCACTTATAACAAAGCACACCACAGCACATTAATCTACCCCAACCCACACCATAACCATACTTCACTATATGGTAAATTTATTACAGAACACCTACTCCTACCATTTATATCACACCATGGTATGGACATCAATGTGACAAATTTATAACCTGCTTTTTATTTTTGTGGTTACCACCTCAAACTAACATCAAAGATGCTTGCAAATAACTGTTTTCCCCACACATTATCAATGAATATGACATGGGAATCTATCGTTTACAATTGGTTTCCATTTCATAATTTCACCAAACCAAACCACACCATACCAAGTTACACCATACTACATCACACCAAGCTATTGATTTTGGTGTGACAAATTTTCATCTGGTATTTTTTTTTCTTGTGCTTACCACCCAATTTGAATACTATGAAACCTGTTGAATATATAACTGCTCTGTAAAACAACTGATGTTGTTACATTGTGCTATTTATCTTATTGGTAATAAGATAGTAATAAATTACTGTCTTTCACTATTTATGGTATAAAATATATATAACTATAAAAGGTTTTAGTATATACATAACCATAAATAGTATCCTTAACACTATTAACTGCTCCATACTGTTGAGCTGACATACAATAAATTACCAGTATGCTGATCAAAGACCAACTCTCTATGTCAACCAAGAACATACCTATACCATCCAAAAATACATATGAAAAATTATTGATCGACAGTGTAAATTCCTTTATCAATAGAGTGAGATGGAGGACATTCCATTATGATAAAATCAAATCTAACAAGGTTAATAATACTAACAAATTTGACTCCTTCGGCTTTAAAACCTTTAGAAGCCCCCCTCATAACACACTACTAAACTCCTTTGAAAATGACCTAATAAAACTAGTTAAGAATATTAAATACAAAATGCACCGTAATAAAAACAACACCTTCTTAAACAAACTTAGCACCTCTATTAATGATTTCAAAACTAGTAATAAAATTATTGTACATGCGGACAAAACTAATAACATATACAGCCTAGATTATAATACTTATAGAAAGTTTATATATAATGAACTACATAAAAGCTACAAGAAAACCACTATGAAAAACTTAGAAGATATTAATATGGAAGGCTATAATATAGTGTCCAAACTAGGACTCCAGAGACATACACAACCATATACCCCAAACCCCCTAGATTCTCTCTGAAGGACCATAAGGAGGACTTCATTAGAAACCCCTCGATTAGACTTATCTGCCCTTCCAAGTCTGACACTGGCATTATCAGTAAGAAAATTTTAGATAAAATCATCCCACAGATTAAACACAAGATATACCTTAAACAATGGGGAAATACAGGTGAAGTGATTGAATGGTTCAAAGATATCAAGGATAACAGGGATAACAAATTTATTCAATTTGATATCAATTCATACTACACCTCTATTTCCCCTATCCTATTAAATAAGGCACTTATCATGGCCATGGACAATAGTGACCTGACTAGACCCCAGATTGATGTCATACTTGCAGCCTGTAAAACAGTAATCACCTTTGAAGACCAATTATGGACCCGCAAAGATACGCAAAACAACTTCGACATAACCATGGGATCTAGTGACTCGGCGCAGGTCACTGATTTAGTCGGCCTATATTTACTTAACGAAATCCATAAGGACCTTCCATACCTCAACGGTGGTTTGTACCGCGATGATGCACTTCTACTTATAGATTATAAAAAATTCAATATAGAAAGAACTAGAAAACTATTGCACAAGACATTCAAAAACTATAACCTTAGTATTACCATGGACAAAAACACTAAAAACGTTAACTTCCTGGACGCCACCATCTACCTAGACTCAAAGATATATGCACCTTTCCACAAACCTAATGAAAAATTCATTTACGTAGATACCAAGTCTAACCACCCTAGATCTATATTAAACTCTATCTCTAAGGGAGTATCTAATAGAATATCTAATCTATCCTATGACGTAAACATATTTAGCAAAAACTCGCAATATTATAATCAGGCATTAGCTAGATCAGGCCATAATATAGAGATCGAATTCCTACCTACAAAAACACAGCTACAACATTATTTCGCACAACATGTCCATGGAGAAATTTAGTAATAGGAATAGCAACCACAGACACACTAATACGGAGGATGCCAACAAAAGTAACCCACACCACAGAAATTACCATAGTACCATAAAAGGAAACAACTCACCAGACATAAAAAACAAAAATAGAAGAAGAAATAATACATTTTTCAACCCTCCTTTCAATCTAAACGTCCCTACCAACCTACCTAGGGCTTTCTTCTCACTACTAGATAAAAACTTCCCATCCGGCCACAAGTACCATAGCCTTTTAAACAAAAACACTATTAAAATCTCCTACTCTACTACGCCTAACATAGCATACCACATAGCTAGTAGCAATAAAAGAAAAATTAATTCTTACTTCCAACAAACTAAATCACAACAGACGATAAACCTTCAAAATAACATTATAGCAACTAACCCTAATATCAATAGAAATAATAGTAATAGCACAAGTGTAAACAATCACGCTGGGAACGACAACCCACATAACCATAACCCTATAGCTACCATCCAGACTTCTACACAACATAATAACCGGCAGACTAACACCCACAATAATTGTAACTGTAGATCAAATAGAACCTGCCCGTTAGATAAAAAAATGCTTAATCAAGAATATCATATACTCATGCACAGTCACAACTAGCAACTCTTCTGAAACCTATATAGGCTCTACTTCAAACTGCTTCAAAACCAGATACAATTCTCACCTCCACTCTTTCAAAAAACACAGTCTAGCCAACTCCACTTCACTATCTAGCTACATACACTATCTAAAAACTAAAAATAAACCATATATACTTAAATGGGAAGTGATAGGTAACGCGACATCGTACAAACCACCTAATAAATTTTGTAACCTCTGTCTACTAGAGACCCATACTATCATCTTCTCAAACCATAACCTCCTTAATAAAAAACCAGAAGTGTTCGCGTCTTGCCAACACCGCTTCCGACACTCCTTCCAAAACTTTAAACCCAATATATAACAATGTCAGACTTGAACCCGTCACCACCTCTAGCAACAAACATCAGGGGCACACCTTACACCTCATCTCCACACTCATTAATCCACTTTAACGCAAATAGTGACATCCTCCTAGTACCTTTTACCCTAGCGATATCCCCATGTACTTCTACTTTTGGTATATTGGCCTTCAATTACTTAGACTACATTACACCAATATATAATTAATGTAAACTTTAAGAACGGAATTGGTTGTGCTAACATTGTCCTGTGTATGGAGTGCCATCATTGGATAAATGGAAGATTAAGTAATTAATTTATTAACATAAAAGAGCTATATAATCTATATGCTGAGTGCAATGAATTATGTACAGGTGATGTATGAGTTATAAGTACATGTATGACTTGATGGTCAGATTAGTGTCTTTGAAAGTGAGAATTGATCTCTGGACTACCCTAGTGATATTTAACTTTGCCATGCAATCAGACATGCAATGACCCAGAGCTTACCAGGAGTCATATATAGAAGTGATTCTAATAAGACCCTGCCAGGTTCTGCGTGTGGACTACACTTACAAAGATCATTGATTTGGAGATCTGACTCTTCATGTAGAATATTCGGTTGTGGCACTCTATGATAGAAGGTAATCATCCTAATATGAACACCTTTAGTACTTCTTGATAGACTACACTGTAATTTATAGATAAGATACTTAAATTTAGAAATTGTTTATAACCTTATATGATAGGGACTCATTTGAGACACCATTAATGTACTTTAGGATAATAAATTTAGCTATAGAAATCAGCTAGTTACCTCCCCTTACGCATTAACTCCCCTTCATCACACACACACACTTCCGGAATATAATACGATGTCAACTCTCACAACAAAAACAACCTGCTCTATAGAATCGAATTAGAGAACGACAAGCTGTGGTGTTCTAACATGGTTCACCAGACACCCAATGTTGAATTATCGTGGATTGTGTGACGGATATGTAGTCTATAAATTGAGTTTCCTGGATTGTGAGAGTGGTGGTGTGTGCGAGGACAGTGGTGCTGTTTTGCTTCTCATTTGTAATATTTTTGATATTTTTGGTGTTTCTCTACACACGGGCTTCTATATCGTACAGGTGTGTGTGAAAAATGCTTTACCAGTACAGCCCCCATGATGCTCTTGATTGCCTGCTTTGACTGCTTGTTTTACATGTAACAATCTGCCGCACTATAATCTTGTATAAATAGGACACGCGTGCATGCCTCACGTGTGACTGTTGCATACACTGGCTACTCTAAACTTTCCTCTTGCTTTATTTTCGTAAACTGCCAATGTTTTATTTTAATTTTAATTTTAATTTTAACTTTAATTTTGTCCTTTAATATGACTGTAATCTTTGTATGTAAATTGCCATGCTGTATTATTATAATGGATGTCAACCCACTGTGGGTCAATATATACATATGTTTCTATATGTCTCTTGTGTTGAAAAGGAGGTCAAGTATGTAAAAAATCACTGAATAATTGCTCCGAAGACTCCAAACCTCGGTTTGGAAGAAACAATTGTAAGCAAATAAATGATTTAAACAGAACTTTGATTCATGTAATTTCTATATATATATATATATATATATATATATAGGAACCAGTAAGACCCCGACAGCTGAGCTCAAGCCGTTTCGACGGCTAATTCTGGAATTAGCCGTCGAAACGGCTTGAGCTCAGATGTCGGGGTCTTACTGGTTCCTATTACCCACTCTACTACCCCAAGTATTGAGTACTTTGGTGCGTTATGGTCCACCTGGTTCCTTACCACATTTCCTTCGTTATACGTTATATATATATATATATATATATATATATATATATATATAAGAAAGTGTGGTAAGGAACCAGGTGTACCAAAACGCACCAGAGTACTCGATACTTAGGGTAGTAGAGTGGGATCTAGCTGTCGACACGGCCGGAGCTCAGCCGTCGGAGTCCTGACTCTTTTCCTATATATATATATATATATATATATATATATATATATATATATATATAATCTATATCTGTATGTGTTTGATGGCTAAGAGAAAAGAATACTCAATACTGAAGTAGAGTTTTAATATTCATTTATATTAAAGCTAAAAGGTGAGTCTTACTCTGGAGTTTCGCCTGTTTATCTCAGGGTCATGAGACAATGATGACCCTATGATAAACAGAGAGTAACAAGACTCACTTTTTAGCTTTAATATAAATGAATATATATATATATATATATATATTTCGTTTCTGAATTTGTTTAGCAAGATTCTTTATCTGAAAACGTGTGTTGAAACCGATATTGTTATACTTTGGGAGGGTCATGATGCCAATAAGAAACACACGCACCAGTTGCTTTCACTTCAATTTATTATAATAAATTTATAAATTTAGGAATTTATAAATTTCCGGTTGGTTGGTTCCACAACCAGATGGTTGTTTATATATTGTCAAAGCTCTTTCGTCACACATTCTGTGACCTCTTCAGTGACTGGGGATTCTTTTCTTTGTTTTTGTGCCTCTCCTTTGTTCTGTCCTACGCCATCTTGTTTCTGTGTGTATATATATATATATATATATATATATATATATATATATATATATATATATATATATATATATATATAGGAAAAGAGTCAGAACTCCGATGGCTGAGCTACGGCCGTTTCGACAGCTAGTTCAGAACTAGCTGAGAAACGGCGGGAGCTCAGCCGTCGGGGTCCTGACTCCTTTCCTATTATCCACTCTACTACCCATAGTATCTAATACTCTGGTGCGTTATGGTCCACCTGGTTCCTTACCACACTTCCTTCGTTATATATATATATACAAAATTTAGTACAGCATCAACGAAGCCATGGTTGCAGCCAAGCTAACGAATGCAGTTTTGGTGTACAGCTAAGCACTCGATAGGGTATATAACCCTAGAGTTATAACATACGCAAAATGAAGACAGCGACCGATAGAAGAGCCGCAGTGACTATAGCCACGAAAAAGACTGAACTCAGGAAAAATATATATATATATCACGGCTGGCCTCTCTCTCACACATAAGTCACAACAAGAACCTATCAGTTTGTATTACGAGTAGTTGGTAATCGATTTGATATGTACTTAGTCGTCCATTAACGCTCCCCCCCTCTCTATTCTCCTCTCAACTCATATTTTCTGCTACTGCAGTATTTATTGCCCCCCCCCCCTCTATACAGCCCAATTAGACCTTGCAGTTTCTTCCACCACCATACACCACTACTAAACCGTGTACTTCCTTCCTCCTTCATACACCACTACTAAACCGTGTACTTTCTTCCTCCTTCATACACCACTACTAAACCGTGTACTTTCTTCCTCCTTCATACACCACTACTAAACCGTGTACTTTCTTCCTCCTTCATACACCACTACTAAACCGTGTACTTTCTTCCTCCTTCATACACCACTACTAAACCGTGTACTTTCTTCCTCCTTCATACACCACTACTAAACCGTGTACTTTCTTCCTCCTTCATACACCACTACTAAACCGTGTACTTTCTTCCTCCTTCATACACCACTAGTAAACCGTGTACTTTCTTCCTCCTTCATACACCACTACTAAACCGTGTACTTTCTTCCTCCTTCATACACCACTAGTAAACCGTGTACTTTCTTCCCCCTTCATACACCACTAGTAAACCGTGTACTTTCTTCCTCCTTCATACACCACTACTAAACCGTGTACTTTCTTCCTCCTTCATACACCACTACTAAACCGTGTACTTTCTTCCTCCTTCATACACCACTACTAAACCGTATACTTTCTTCCTCCTTCATACACCACTAGTAAACCGTGTACTTTCTTCCTCCTTCATACACCACTACTAAACCGTGTACTTTCTTCCTCCTTCATACACCACTAGTAAACCGTGTACTTTCTTCCTCCTTCATACACCACTAGTAAACAGTGTACTTTCTTCCTCCTTCATACACCACTAGTAAACCGTGTACTTTCTTCCTCCTTCATACACCACTAGTAAACCGTGTACTTTCTTCCTCCTTCATACACCACTACTAAACCGTGTACTTTCTTCCTCCTTCATACACCACTAGTAAACGTGTACTTTCTTCCTCCTTCATACACCACTACTAAACCGTGTACTTTCTTCCTCCTTCATACACCCCTACTAAACCGTGTACTTTCTTCCTCCTTCATACACCCCTACTAAACCGTGTACTTTCTTCCTCCTTCATACACCACTAGTAAACAGTGTACTTTCTTCCTCCTTCATACACCCCTACTAAACCGTGTACTTTCTTCCTCCTTCATACACCACTAGTAAACCGTGTACTTTCTTCCTCCTTCATACACCACTAGTAAACCGTGTACTTTCTTCCTCCTTCATACACCCCTACTAAACCATGTACTTTCTTCCTCCTTCATACACCCCTACTAAACCGTGTACTTTCTTCCTCCTTCATACACCACTAGTAAACCGTGTACTTTCTTCCTCCTTCATACACCACTACTAAACCGTGTACTTTCTTCCTCCTTCATACACCACTACTAAACCGTGTACTTTCTTCCTCCTTCATACACCACTACTAAACCGTATACTTTCTTCCTCCTTCATACACCACTAGTAAACCGTGTACTTTCTTCCTCCTTCATACACCACTACTAAACCGTGTACTTTCTTCCTCCTTCATACACCACTAGTAAACCGTGTACTTTCTTCCTCCTTCATACACCCCTACTAAACCGTGTACTTTCTTCCTCCTTCATACACCCCTACTAAACCGTGTACTTTCTTCCTCCTTCATACACCACTAGTAAACAGTGTACTTTCTTCCTCCTTCATACACACCTACTAAACAGTGTACTTTCTTCCTCCTTCATACACCCCTACTAAACCGTGTACTTTCTTCCTCCTTCATACACCACTAGTAAACCGTGTACTTTCTTCCTCCTTCATACACCACTAGTAAACCGTGTACTTTCTTCCTCCTTCATACACCACTAGTAAACCGTGTACTTCCTCCTTCATACACCACTACTAAACCGTGTACTTTCTTCCTCCTTCATACACCCCTACTAAACCGTGTACTTTCTTCCTCCTTCATACACCACTACTAAACCGTATACTTTCTTCCTCCTTCATACACCCCTACTAAACCGTGTACTTTCTTCCTCCTTCATACACCAGTACTAAACCGTGTACTTTCTTCCTCCTTCATACACCCTACTAAACCGTGTACTTTCTTCCTCCTTCATACACCACTAGTAAACAGTGTACTTTCTTCCTCCTTCATACACCACTAGTAAACCGTGTACTTTCTTTCTCCTTCATACACCACTACTAAACCGTGTACTTCCTTCCTCCTTCATACACCCCTACTAAACCGTGTACTTTCTTCCTCCTCCATACACCCCTACTAAACCGTGTACTTTCTTCCTCCTTCATACACCACTAGTAAACCGTGTACTTTCTTCCTCCTTCATACACCCCTACTAAACCGTGTACTTTCTTCCTCCTTCATACACCACTAATAAACAGTGTACTTTCTTCCTCCTTCATACACCCCTACTAAACCGTGTACTTTCTTCCTCCTTCATACACCCCTACTAAACCGTGTACTTTCTTCCTCCTTCATAAACCACTAGTAAACAGTGTACTTTCTTCCTCCTTCATACACCACTAGTAAACAGTGTACTTTCTTCCTCCTTCATACACCCCTACTAAACCGTGTACTTTCTTCCTCCTCCATACACCCCTACTAAACCGTGTACTTTCTTCCTCCTTCATACACCCCTACTAAACCGTGTACTTTCTTCCTCCTTCATACACCACTAGTAAACAGTGTACTTTCTTCCTCCTTCATACACACCTACTAAACAGTGTACTTTCTTCCTCCTTCATACACCCCTACTAAACCGTGTACTTTCTTCCTCCTTCATACACCACTAGTAAACAGTGTACTTTCTTCCTCCTTCATACACCACTAGTAAACCGTGTACTTTCTTCCTCCTTCATACACCACTACTAAACCGTGTACTTTCTTCCTCCTTCATACACCCCTACTAAACCGTGTACTTTCTTCCTCCTTCATACACCACTAGTAAACAGTGTACTTTCTTCCTCCTTCATACACCCCTACTAAACCGTGTACTTTCTTCCTCCTTCATACACCCCTACTAAACCGTGTACTTTCTTCCTCCTTCATACACCACTAGTAAACAGTGTACTTTCTTCCTCCTTCATACACCACTAGTAAACCGTGTACTTTCTTCCTCCTTCATACACCACTAGTAAACCGTGTACTTTCTTCCTCCTTCATACACCACTACTAAACCGTGTACTTTCTTCCTCCTTCATACACCACTACTAAACCGTGTACTTTCTTCCTCCTTCATACACCACTAGTAAACCGTGTACTTTCTTCCTCCTTCATACACCACTAGTAAACCGTGTACTTTCTTCCTCCTTCATACACCACTACTAAACCGTGTACTTTCTTCCTCCTTCATACACCACTAGTAAACCGTGTACTTTCTTCCTCCTTCATACACCACTAGTAAACCGTGTACTTTCTTCCTCCTTCATACACCCCTACTAAACCGTGTACTTTCTTCCTCCTTCATACACCACTAGTAAACAGTGTACTTTCTTCCTCCTTCATACACCCCTACTAAACCGTGTACTTTCTTCCTCCTTCATACACCCCTACTAAACCGTGTACTTTCTTCCTCCTTCATACACCACTAGTAAACCGTGTACTTTCTTCCTCCTTCATACACCACTAGTAAACAGTGTACTTTCTTCCTCCTTCATACACCCCTACTAAACCGTGTACTTTCTTCCTCCTTCATACACCCCTACTAAACCGTGTACTTTCTTCCTCCTTCATACACCACTAGTAAACAGTGTACTTTCTTCCTCCTTCATACCCCACTAGTAAACAGTGTACTTTCTTCCTCCTTCATACACCCCTACTAAACCGTGTACTTTCTTCCTCCTCCATACACCCCTACTAAACCGTGTACTTTCTTCCTCCTTCATACACCACTAGTAAACAGTGTACTTTCTTCCTCCTTCATACACCTCTACTAAACAACCGTGTACTTTCTTCCTCCTTCATACACCACTACTAAACCGTGTACTTTCTTCCTCCTTCATACACCACTAGTAAACCGTGTACTTTCTTCCTCCTTCATACACCACTAGTAAACCGTGTACTTTCTTCCTCCTTCATACACCCCTACTAAACCGTGTACTTTCTTCCTCCTTCATACACCACTAGTAAACAGTGTACTTTCTTCCTCCTTCATACACCCCTACTAAACCGTGTACTTTCTTCCTCCTTCATACACCCCTACTAAACCGTGTACTTTCTTCCTCCTTCATACACCACTAGTAAACCGTGTACTTTCTTCCTCCTTCATACACCACTAGTAAACAGTGTACTTTCTTCCTCCTTCATACACCCCTACTAAACCGTGTACTTTCTTCCTCCTTCATACACCCCTACTAAACCGTGTACTTTCTTCCTCCTTCATACACCACTAGTAAACAGTGTACTTTCTTCCTCCTTCATACCCCACTAGTAAACAGTGTACTTTCTTCCTCCTTCATACCCCACTAGTAAACAGTGTACTTTCTTCCTCCTTCATACACCCCTACTAAACCGTGTACTTTCTTCCTCCTCCATACACCCCTACTAAACCGTGTACTTTCTTCCTCCTTCATACACCACTAGTAAACAGTGTACTTTCTTCCTCCTTCATACACCTCTACTAAACAACCGTGTACTTTCTTCCTCCTTCATACACACCTACTAAACAGTGTACTTTCTTCCTCCTTCATACACCACTACTAAACCGTGTACTTTCTTCCTCCTTCATACACCACTAGTAAACCGTGTACTTTCTTCCTCCTCCATACACCCCTACTAAACCGTGTACTTTCTTCCTCCTTCATACACCACTACTAAACCGCGTACTTTCTTCCTCCTCCATACACCCCTACTAAACCGTGTACTTTCTTCCTCCTTCATACACTACTAGTAAACCGTGTACTTTCTTCCTCCTCCATACACCCCTACTAAACCGTGTACTTTCTTCCTCCTTCATACACCCCTACTAAACCGTGTACTTTCTTCCTCCTTCATACACACCTACTAAACCGTGTACTTTCTTCCTCCTTCATACACCCCTACTAAACCGTGTACTTCCTTCCTCCTTCATACACCCCTACTAAACCGTGTACTTTCTTCCTCCTTCATACACCCCTACTAAACCGTGTACTTTCTTCCTCCTTCGTACACCACTACTAAACCGTGTACTTTCTTCCTCCTTCATACACCCCTACTAAACAGTGTACTTTCTTCCTCCTTCGTACACCCCTACTAAACCGTGCACTGTTCCTTCGCCACCCGCCCCTGTATTCCCGCTAGTGTAATAGGGAAAATGTAAAAAAGATTATTTATGGATCTGTTTAATTCACCACCACGATTTCATATATAGAGAGAGACAGAGTGGAGTACAGTTTAATTCATCACCATCACTTCATATCGAGAGAGTACGTGTATGTGAAAGAGAGTGTGTATGTTTAATTCACCACCACCACTTCATATATATAGAGAGAGAGGGAGAGAATGTATATGTGAAAGAGAGAACATATCTAACAAAAGAGCGAGAGATTGTTATATATCAACAACGTTATCGCATAAATCTTTAATAACCAGATGTGTATTTTCCTTTTGTGGATTGGCAGTATCGGTAGAGGGTCGGACGTCATGCTTTCCAGCATAGTTACGTCCCTTTACGATCTGAGCTCAAATCCCGCCGAGGTTGACTTTGCCTTTCATCCTTACGGGGTCGATAAAATAAAGTACCAGTAATGCACTGGGTAATTGCTGGCCTTGTGCCTAAAGTAGAAACAATTATTATCATTACTAGCAGTAAAGCCCGGCGTTGCTCGGGGTCGCTCAGTAACTGTGTTAAAGTTACAATGTTAAGTTTCTTT
Organism: Eledone cirrhosa; assembly: GCA_964016885.1. Classification (NCBI taxonomy): domain Eukaryota; kingdom Metazoa; phylum Mollusca; class Cephalopoda; order Octopoda; family Eledonidae; genus Eledone; species Eledone cirrhosa. The sequence goes on along the minus strand of OZ024743.1, from coordinate 308,472,122 downwards.
CTTGGCTTAAAAACTGTAGTGTCTACTGTGCACGCCTAACGACGAAATATTTGCTTGTTTTACGTAGTCTTTAAATAGACTTGTTTTCAAGTAAAAATATTGTTTTAAAATGCTTTTAAATGGAAATGAAGCAAAACGGAAGCTTAGTGTTCGAACTGATGAATTTTGCAGGTCAATATTTTGCTGGCTCGACAACTGTTCGCGTATTGTGTTAATGTCATTTTAAACGCTGAGAAAGCCAGCGTAATTTTTTACGTAAGACGCTCAATGTAAACAGAACAAAGGGAAATAACTGATAACTTACGCTCAAAAATCGATACATTATATTCGATTTCGTCACATAGGGTGGGTCAATTTGAAATATTTTTTTTCCGATGTCTTCGCTAGGGCTCAATGTACAAGTATAGCAATTTCGGTGCAATTCCGTGAGAGATTCTAAGAGGAGATGTGTGCCAAAAATCGATAGACAGACAGACAACCACAGTTTTATATATATAGATTACTCGTAGCTAGCATATAATCCATTGTTTTAGTAACGAATAGACAGAATAAGTAATATTCAGTTTCTTCACCAAATTGTAACAATATATTTAACGTCCGTTTTCCCAGCTAGCAAATGTATATACAGATAGATAGATACAGATAGAGAAATAGATAAATACATTTATAGATCGATGGGGATCGATAGACAGCATCGTTGGCTGAGAACGTTTTATAATATTTGTTCCCCACCCGCTTCATACATTCTTCTTTTTCGCCCACTTATTCCTGAAAGGGTCGTGAGAAGCAACCGTCTCCAACTGATCCGACTGGATCCCCAAGTGAGACCAGCCAAGCTCATGGATGTTATCCAACCATCTTGCTCGGGGGGTCTACCTTGTGTCTCCTACACAAAAATAGTTTGTTTACAAAATCTATAGAAAACATTACCTTTTACCTCAGCCTCCCCTAGTGTCTGCTAATGGATTAATAAATTCCGAAATACATGTACACAATGGTCTTGCACAGATACTGAGTTAATTGCGATATGTTCGTGGCTTAACTATTGATATTGTGTACTGAATGAAGCAAGACATTTTTAATCCTTTACCATTTACATTACTCTATATTTAGTGTTGTATTTTCACGGTGAAGACTTAATCTTATATAATATCGAATGCATGAGATTTTGATGTTATTTATTTTGATGTTATTTATTTTGTCAGTATGAGGGGCCAGTTACAGCTAGTTTGAACAGAAAGAGGTGAGAGAATTCTGGCCGGATATAGCTGGCAAGTCGGGACAGGGGACTGTCTTACTCATATAGAACTGTTTCTGGAAGGTTTCTACGGCTGGATGCCTTTCCTAATGCCAACCACATTTACAGTGTGTGCTGGGTGCTTTTTGTCGTAACTCCTACACAACTACTTTACAATGTGGGCTGGCTGCTTTTTGTCGTGACATCTGCACAACCACTTTACAGTGTGGGCTGGGTGCTCTTTGTCATGGCACCTACACGACCACTTTACAGTGTGGGCCTGATGCTTTGTTGTGATACCAACATAACTTTACAGTAAGGATTGTGTGGACAGAAGTGAGTGGGTGGGTGTTGGGACATGGGAGGTGTATGGAAGGGTGTATAGTGATTAAGAGGTGTATACAAGATGTATGTTTGAGTCCGTGCGCATGGGAAGGCATGTCTTCTGTATATTCACAACAATCTGTCCACTAATAAAGATACTATAAACATTTTAACAAACCTGTTGTTAGACATTTTCCATTAAATCATTGCAAGATATTAAAAGTTACAATACTTAGACTAAATATATGTTTATTATCCAGTCTAGAAAATAGATACACCATATCCTTATGTGTTGTAAGAAGCAACTAAAAGAGTTAATGTCAGGAAGGCCATCTAGCTGTAAAACATTACCTTAAAAAGTCACATCTAACCCATACCAGCATGGAAAAGATGACATAAAAACTTTAGTTTGAATCACATTGTGTTAGAAGTATTACTAATATTTTTGCATACATATAAAAATGAGAAAACTCATTGCTAGAACAGCCGTTAAAACAGCTGAATGCTGTCAAAGACAGAGATGAGCAAAAATGCCTCAGAGGATATAGACCAATGCCCAGTGGCCAACAGAGAGTGTTGACCACTGGTCTCTGTCTTTTGAGGCATTTTTGCCCATCGCTGTCTTTGATAGCATTTAGCTGTTTTAATGGCTGTTCTAGTGATGAGTTTTCTCATTTTTATACGTATTCAAATACACTCACTTCGTCTTGATCAGAGATAACGTTTTTTCATTAATATTTTTGTATTTGTCTACATCAGATGGAAGAAACTGAATTTAGAATTATTTTGTGGTTACTTTCCTGTTTGATATTATTGCAATTACATTTCTGAAAAATGACTGAACATATGATGATAGATACTTTTACTGGTTTCAGTCATCAGACAGGTGCCATGATGTGGCACCATTTTCAAGGGAATTAGTTAATCATATGGACCCTACTACTTAATTCTTTTCAAGTATGGCACTTATTTTATTGATATCTTTTTTTGTTGAATTGCTAAGTTACAGGACACACATACACACACACAATGGGCTTCTGAAGTTCTCATCTACCAAATTCACTCACCTGGTCAGCCTAGGACTATATTAGAAGAAATTCAATGTGTCATGCAAGTACTGAAACCAGTAGCAAAATAAAAGGGAAGTCTGTTTCAACCACAGCAGTATCACCATCATGTCCATTCTCCATAGTAGTATAGGTTTGATGGATTGTCATGGTCTGAAGTAATTCTTATTCAGAGTCATTGCACTTCTAGGTGCGTTGGTGAATCATATCTTTTTCATACATTCCAATTTTTGTCATAGCTCCTCACATCAACCACTTTATAGAGTGTATTGGGTGCTTTTTATCATAGCACCAATACTAGAGAAATTGTCATGTCGACAACTGACTAAAGAGTCCTCATTACCATCATTTAAAAGTATACATTGGATTTTTATAGTCTTTAATCCTTTCATAACGGCATTTATAATGAAATACACTCTATATAATTAATTAAGGAAGAATTTTGAGTTATTTATAGTGTAGGAAGCTAGTGCTGGACTATAAAGTCTTTCTCAGAACTGTTACCACTGTTATTTACAGTGTAGGAAGCTAGTGCTGGACTATAAAATCTTTCTCAGAACTGTTACCACTGTTATTTACAGTGTAGGAAGCTAGTGCTGGACTATAAAATCTTTCTCAGAACTGTTACCACTGTTATTTACAGTGTAGGAAGCTAGTGCTGGACTATAAAATCTTTCTCAGAACTGTTACCACTGTTATTTACAGTGTAGGAAGCTAGTGCTGGACTATATAATCCTTCTCAGAACTGTTACCACTGTTATTTACAGTTTAGGAAGCTAGTGCTGGACTATATAGTCCTTCTCAGAACTGTTACCACTGTTATTTACAGTGTAGGAAGCTAGTGCTGGACTATAAAGTCTTTCTCAGAACTGTTACCACTGTTATTTACAGTGTAGGAAGCTAGTGCTGGACTATATAGTCCTTCTCAGAACTGTTACCACTGTTATTTACAGTGTAGGAAGCTAGTGCTGGACTATAAAGTCTTTCTCAGAACTGTTACCACTGTTATTTACAGTGTAGGAAGCTAGTGCTGGACTATATAGTCCTTCTCAGAACTGTTACCACTGTTATTTACAGTGTAGGAAGCTAGTGCTGGACTATAAAGTCTTTCTCAGAACTGTTACCACTGTTATTTACAGTGTAGGAAGCTAGTGCTGGACTATATAGTCCTTCTCAGAACTGTTACCACTGTTATTTACAGTGTAGGAAGCTAGTGCTGGACTATATAGTCCTTCTCAGAAATGTTACCACTGTTATTTACAGTGTAGGAAGCTAGTGCTGGACTATATAGTCCTTCTCAGAACTGTTACCACTGTTATTTACAGTGTAGGAAGCTAGTGCTGGACTATATAGTCCTTCTCAGAAATGTTACCACTGTTATTTACAGTGTAGGAAGCTAGTGCTGGACTATATAGTCCTTCTCAGAACTGTTACCACTGTTATTCACAGTGTAGGAAGCTAGTGCTGGACTATATAGTCTTTCTCAGAACTGTTACCACTTTTATTTACAGTGTAGGAAGCTAGTGCTGGACTATATAGTCCTTCTCAGAACTGTTACCACTGTTATTTACAGTGTAGGAAGCTAGTGCTGGACTATATAGTCTTTCTCAGAACTGTTACCACTGTTATTTACAGTGTAGGAAGCTAGTGCTGGACTATAAAGTCTTTCTCAGAACTGTTACCACTGTTATTTACAGTGTAGGAAGCTAGTGCTGGACTATATAGTCTTTCTCAGAACTGTTACCACTGTTATTTACAGTGTAGGAAGCTAGTGCTGGACTATGAAGTCTTTCTCAGAAATGTTACCACTGTTATTTACAGTGTAGGAAGCTAGTGCTGGACTATGAAGTCTTTCTCAGAACTGTTACCACTGTTATTTACAGTGTAGGAAGCTAGTGCTGGACTATGAAGTCTTTCTCAGAACTGTTACCACTGTTATTTACAGTGTAGGAAGCTAGTGATGGACTATATAGTCCTTCTCAGAACTGTTACCACTGTTACTTACAGTGTAGGAAGCTAGTGCTGGACTATATAGTCTTTCTCAGAACTGTTACCACTGTTATTGACAGTGTAGGAAGCTAGTGCTGGACTATATAGTCCTTCTCAGAACTGTTACCACTGTTATTGACAGTGTAGGAAGCTAGTGCTGGACTATATAGTCCTTCTCAGAACTGTTACTACTGTTATTTACAGTGTAGGAAGCTAGTGCTGGACTATATAGTCCTTCTCAGAAATGTTACCACTGTTATTTACAGTATAGGAAGCTAGTGCTGGACTATGAAGTCTTTCTCAGAACTGTTACCACTGTTATTTACAGTGTAGGAAGCTAGTGCTGGACTATATAGTCTTTCTCAGAACTGTTACCACTATTATTCACAGTGTAGGAAGCTAGTGCTGGACTATAAAGTCTTTCTCAGAACTGTTACCACTGTTATTTACAGTGTAGGAAGCTAGTGCTGGACTATGAAGTCTTTCTCAGAACTGTTACCACTGTTATTTACAGTGTAGGAAGCTAGTGCTGGACTATATAGTCCTTCTCAGAACTGTTACCACTGTTATTTACAGTGTAGGAAGCTAGTGCTGGACTATATAGTCCTTCTCAGAACTGTTACCACTGTTATTTACAGTGTAGGAAGCTAGTGCTGGACTATATAGTCCTTCTCAGAACTGTTACCACTGTTATTTACAGTGTAGGAAGCTAGTGCTGGACTATATAGTCCTTCTCAGAACTGTTACCACTGTTATTCACAGTGTAGGAAGCTAGTGCTGGACTATATAGTCTTTCTCAGAACTGTTACCACTTTTATTTACAGTGTAGGAAGCTAGTGCTGGACTATATAGTCCTAATCAGTACTGTTACCATTGTTATTTACAGTGTAGGAAGCTAGTGCTGGACTATAAAGTCTTTCTCAGAACTGTTACCACTGTTATTTACAGTGTAGGAAGCTAGTGCTGGACTATATAGTCTTTCTCAGAACTGTTACCACTGTTAATTACAGTGTAGGAAGGTAGTGCTGGACTATATAGTCTTTCTCAGAACTGTTACCACTGTTATTTACAGTGTAGGAAGCTAGTGCTGGACTATATAGTCTTTCTCAGAACTGTTACCACTGTTATTTACAGTGTAGGAAGCTAGTGCTGGACTATAAAGTCTTTCTCAGAACTGTTACCACTGTTATTTACAGTGTAGGAAGCTAGTGCTGGACTATATAGTCTTTCTCAGTACTGTTACCACTGTTATTCACAGTGTAGGAAGCTAGTGCTGGACTATATAGTCCTTCTCAGAAATGTTACCACTGTTATTTACAGTGTAGGAAGCTAGTGCTGGACTATATAGTCTTTCTCAGAACTGTTACCACTGTTATTTACAGTGTAGGAAGCTAGTGCTGGACTATAAAGTCTTTCTCAGAACTGTTACCACTGTTATTCACAGTGTAGGAAGCTAGTGCTGGACTATATAGTCCTTCTCAGAACTGTTACGACTGTTATTTACAGTGTAGGAAGCTAGTGCTGGACTATATAGTCCTTCTCAGAACTGTTACCACTGTTATTTACAGTGTAGGAAGCTAGTGCTGGACTATATAGTCCTTCTCAGAACTGTTACCACTGTTATTCACAGTGTAGGAAGCTAGTGCTGGACTATATAGTCCTAATCAGTACTGTTACCATTGTTATTTACAGTGTAGGAAGCTAGTGCTGGACTATAAAGTCTTTCTCAGAACTGTTACCACTGTTATTTACAGTGTAGGAAGCTAGTGCTGGACTATATAGTCCTTCTCAGAACTGTTACCACTGTTATTTACAGTGTAGGAAGCTAGTGCTGGACTATAAAGTCTTTCTCAGAAATGTTACCACTGTTATTTACAGTGTAGGAAGCTAGTGCTGGACTATGAAGTCTTTCTCAGAACTGTTACCACTGTTATTTACAGTGTAGGAAGCTAGTGCTGGACTATATAGTCTTTCTCAGAACTGTTACCACTGTTATTTACAGTGTAGGAAGCTAGTGCTGGACTATGAAGTCTTTCTCAGAACTGTTACCACTGTTATTTACAGTGTAGGAAGCTAGTGCTGGACTATGAAGTCTTTCTCAGAACTGTTACCACTGTTATTTACAGTGTAGGAAGCTAGTGCTGGACTATATAGTCCTTCTCAGAACTGTTACCACTGTTATATACAGTGTAGGAAGCTAGTGCTGAACTATATAGTCCTTCTCAGAACTGTTACCACTGTTATTTACAGTGTAGGAAGCTAGTGCTGGACTATATAGTCCTTCTCAGAACTGTTACCACTGTTATTTACAGTGTAGGAAGCTAGTGCTGGACTATATAGTCCTTCTCAGAACTGTTACCACTGTTATTTACAGTGTAGGAAGCTAGTGCTGGACTATATAGTCCTTCTCAGAACTGTTACCACTGTTATTTACAGTGTAGGAAGCTAGTGCTGAACTATACAGTCCTTCTCAGAACTGTTACCACTGTTATTTACAGTGTAGGAAGCTAGTGCTGGACTATATAGTCCTTCTCAGAACTGTTACCACTGTTATTTACAGTGTAGGAAGCTAGTGCTGGACTATATAGTCCTTCTCAGAACTGTTACCACTGTTATTTACAGTGTAGGAAGCTAGTGCTGAACTATACAGTCCTTCTCAGAACTGTTACCACTGTTATTTACAGTGTAGGAAGCTAGTGCTGGACTATATAGTCCTTCTCAGAACTGTTACCACTGTTATTTACAGTGTAGGAAGCTAGTGCTGGACTATATAGTCCTTCTCAGAACTGTTACCACTGTTATTTACAGTGTAGGAAGCTAGTGCTGGACTATATAGTCCTTCTCAGAACTGTTACCACTGTTATTCACAGTGTAGGAAGCTAGTGCTGGACTATATAGTCTTTCTCAGAACTGTTACCACTTTTATTTACAGTGTAGGAAGCTAGTGCTGGACTATATAGTCCTTCTCAGTACTGTTACGATTGTTATTTACAGTGTAGGAAGCTAGTGCTGGACTATAAAGTCTTTCTCAGTACTGTAACCACTGTTATTTACAGTGTAGGAAGCTAGTGCTGGACTATATAGTCCTTCTCAGTACTGTTACCATTGTTATTTACAGTGTAGGAAGCTAGTGCTGGACTATATAGTCTTTTTCAGAACTGTTACCACTGTTATTTACAGTGTAGGAAGCTAGTGCTGGACTATATAGTCTTTCTCAGAACTGTTACCACTGTTATTTACAGTGTAGGAAGCTAGTGCTGGACTATAAAGTCTTTCTCAGTACTGTTACCACTGTTATTTACAGTGTAGGAAGCTAGTGCTGGACTATATAGTCCTACTCAGTACTGTTACCATTGTTATTTACAGTGTAGGAAGCTAGTGCTGGACTATATAGTCTTTCTCAGAACTGTTACCACTGTTAATTACAGTGTAGGAAGGTAGTGCTGGACTATATAGTCTTTCTCAGAACTGTTACCACTGTTATTTACAGTGTAGGAAGCTAGTGCTGGACTATATAGTCTTTCTCAGAACTGTTACCACTGTTATTTACAGTGTAGGAAGCTAGTGCTGGACTATATAGTCTTTCTCAGAACTGTTACCATTGTTATTTACAGTGTAGGAAGCTAGTGCTGGACTATATAGTCTTTCTCAGTACTGTTACCACTGTTATTCACAGTGTAGGAAGCTAGTGCTGGACTATATAGTCCTTCTCAGAAATGTTACCACTGTTATTTACAGTGTAGGAAGCTAGTGCTGGACTATATAGTCTTTCTCAGAACTGTTACCACTGTTATTTACAGTGTAGGAAGCTAGTGCTGGACTATATTGTCCTTCTCAGAACTGTTACCACTGTTATTTACAGTGCAGGAAGCTAGTGCTGGACTATATAGTCCTTCTCAGAACTGTTACCACTGTTATTTACAGTGTAGGAAGCTAGTGCTGGACTATATAGTCCTTCTCAGAACTGTTACCACTGTTATTTACAGTGTAGGAAGCTAGTGCTGGACTATATAGTCCTTCTCAGAACTGTTACCACTGTTATTTACAGTGTAGGAAGCTAGTGCTGGACTATATAGTCCTTCTCAGAACTATTACCATTGTTATTTACAGTGTAGGAAGCTAGTGCTGGACTATATAGTCCTTCTCAGAACTGTTACCACTGTTATTGACAGTGTAGGAAGCTAGTGCTGGACTATATAGTCCTTCTCAGAACTATTACCACTGTTATTTACAGTGTAGGAAGCTAGTGCTGGACTATATAGTCCTTCTCAGAACTGTTACCACTGTTATTTACAGTGTAGGAAGCTAGTGCTGGACTATATAGTCCTTCTCAGAACTATTACCACTGTTATTTACAGTGTAGGAAGCTAGTGCTGGACTATATAGTCCTTCTCAGAACTGTTACCACTGTTATTGACAGTGTAGGAAGCTAGTGCTGGACTATAAAGTCTTTCTCAGAACTGTTACCACTGTTATTGACAGTGTAGGAAGCTAGTGCTGGACTATATAGTCTTTCTCAGACCTGTTACCACTGTTATTCACAGTGTAGGAAGCTAGTGCTGGACTATATAGTCCTTCTCAGAACTATTACCACTGTTATTGACAGTGTAGGAAGCTAGTGCTGGACTATATAGTCCTTCTCAGAACTGTTACCACTGTTATTTACAGTGTAGGAAGCTAGTGCTGGACTATATTGTCCTTCTCAGAACTGTTACCACTGTTATTTACAGTGTAGGAAGCTAGTGCTGGACTATATAGTCCTTCTCAGAACTGTTACCACTGTTATTTACAGTGTAGGAAGCTAGTGCTGGACTATATAGTCCTTCTCAGAACTGTTACCACTGTTATTTACAGTGTAGGAAGCTAGTGCTGGACTATATAGTCCTTCTCAGAACTGTTACCACTGTTATTTACAGTGTAGGAAGCTAGTGCTGGACTATATAGTCCTTCTCAGAACTGTTACCACTGTTATTTACAGTGTAGGAAGCTAGTGCTGGACTATATAGTCCTTCTCAGAACTGTTACCACTGTTATTTACAGTGTAGGAAGCTAGTGCTGGACTATATAGTCCTTCTCAGAACTGTTACCACTGTTATTTACAGTGTAGGAAGCTAGTGCTGGACTATATAGTCCTTCTCAGAACTATTACCATTGTTATTTACAGTGTAGGAAGCTAGTGCTGGACTATATAGTCCTTCTCAGAACTGTTACCACTGTTATTGACAGTGTAGGAAGCTAGTGCTGGACTATATAGTCTTTCTCAGAACTGTTACCACTGTTATTGACAGTGTAGGAAGCTAGTGCTGGACTATGAAGTCTTTCTCAGAACTGTTACCACTGTTATTGACAGTGTAGGAAGCTAGTGCTGGACTATAAAGTCTTTCTCAGAACTGTTACCACTGTTATTGACAGTGTAGGAAGCTAGTGCTGGACTATAAAGTCTTTCTCAGAACTGTTACCACTGTTATTGACAGTGTAGGAAGCTAGTGCTGGACTATATAGTCGTTCTCAGAACTGTTACCACTGTTATTGACAGTGTAGGAAGCTAGTGCTGGACTATGAAGTCTTTCTCAGAACTGTTACCACTGTTATTGACAGTGTAGGAAGCTAGTGCTGGACTATAAAGTCTTTCTCAGAACTGTTACCACTGTTATTGACAGTGTAGGAAGCTAGTGCTGGACTATATAGTCTTTCTCAGACCTGTTACCACTGTTATTCACAGTGTAGGAAGCTAGTGCTGGACTATATAGTCCTTCTCAGAACTATTACCACTGTTATTGACAGTGTAGGAAGCTAGTGCTGGACTATATAGTCCTTCTCAGAACCGTTACCACTGTTATTCACAGTGTAGGAAGCTAGTGCTGGACTATATAGTCCTTCTCAGAACTATTACCACTGTTATTGACAGTGTAGGAAGCTAGTGCTGGACTATATAGTCCTTCTCAGAACTGTTACCACTGTTATTGACAGTGTAGGAAGCTAGTGCTGGACTATATAGTCCTTCTCAGAACTGTTACCACTGTTATTTACAGTGTAGGAAGCTAGTGCTGGACTATAAAGTCTTTCTCAGAACTGTTACCACTGTTATTTACAGTGTAGGAAGCTAGTACTGGACTATATAGTCTTTCTCAGAACTGTTAACACTGTTATTTACAGTGTAGGAAGCTAGTGCTGGACTATAAAGTCTTTCTCAGAACTGTTACCACTGTTATTTACAGTGTAGGAAGCTAGTGCTGGACTATATAGTCCTTCTCAGAACTGTTACCACTGTTATTTACAGTGTAGGAAGCTAGTGCTGGACTATATAGTCCTTCTCAGAACTGTTACCACTGTTATTTACAGTGTAGGAAGCTAGTGCTGGACTATATAGTCCTTCTCAGACCTGTTACCACTGTTATTTACAGTGTAGAAAGCTAGTGCCGGACTATAAAGTCTTTCTCAGTACTGTTACCGTTGTTATTTACAGTGTAGGAAGCTAGTGCCGGACTATAAAGTCTTTCTCAGTACTGTTACCGTTGTTATTTACAGTGTAGGAAGCTAGTGCTGGACTATAAAGTCTTTCTCAGAACTATTACCACTGTTATTTACAGCGTAGGAAGCTAGTGCTGGACTATATAGTCCTTCTCAGAACTGTTACCAATGTTAATTACAGTGTAGGAAGCTAGTGCTGGACTATATAGTCCTTCTCAGAACTGTTACCACTGTTATTTACAGTGTAGGAAGCTAGTGCTGGACTATATTGTCCTTCTCAGAACTGTTACCACTGTTATTTACAGTGTAGGAAGCTAGTGCTGGACTATATAGTCTTTCTCAGAACTGTTACCACTGTTATTTATAGTGTAGGAAGCTAGTGCTGGACTATATTGTCCTTCTCAGAACTGTTACCACTGTTATTTACAGTGTAGGAAGCTAGTGCTGGACTATATAGTCTTTCTCAGAACTGTTACCACTGTTATTTACAGTGTAGGAAGCTAGTGCTGGACTATATAGTCTTTCTCAGAACTGTTACCACAGTTATTGACAGTGTAGGAAGCTAGTGCTGGACTATATAGTCCTTCTCAGAACTGTTACCACTGTTATTTACAGTGTAGGAAGCTAGTGCTGGACTATAAAGTCTTTCTAAGAACTGTTACCACTGTTATTTACAGTGTAGGAAGCTAGTGCTGGACTATATAGTCCTTCTCAGAACTGTTACCACTGTTATTTACAGTGTAGGAAGCTAGTGCTGGACTATAAAGTCTTTCTCAGAACTGTTACCACTGTTATTTACAGTGTAGGAAGCTAGTGCTGGACTATATAGTCTTTCTAAGAACTGTTACCACCGTTATTTACAGTGTAGGAAGCTAGTGCTGGACTATATAGTCTTTCTCAGAACTGTTACCACTGTTATTTACAGTGTAGGAAGCTAGTGCTGGACTATAAAGTCTTTCTCAGAACTGTTACCACAGTTATTTACAGTGTAGGAAGCTAGTGCTGGACTATATAGTCTTTCTAAGAACTGTTACCACTGTTATTTACAGTGTAGGAAGCTAGTGCTCGACTATAAAGTCTTTCTCAGTACTGTTACCATTGTTATTTACAGTGTAGGAAGCTAGTGCTGGACTATATAGTCTTTCTAAGAACTGTTACCACTGTTATTTACAGTGTAGGAAGCTAGTGCTCGACTATAAAGTCTTTCTCAGTACTGTTACCATTGTTATTTACAGTGTAGGAAGCTAGTGCTGGACTATAAAGTCTTTCTCAGAACTGTTACCACTGTTATTTACAGCGTAGGAAGCTAGTGCTGGACTATATAGTCTTTCTCAGAATGTTACCACTGTTATTTACAGTGTAGGAAGCTAGTGCTGGACTATAAAGTGTTTCTCAGAACTGTTACCACTGTTATTTACAGTGTAGGAAGCTAGTGCTCGACTATAAAGTCTTTCTCAGAATGTTACCACTGTTATTTACAGTGTAGGAAGCTAGTGCTGGACTATAAAGTGTTTCTCAGAACTGTTACCACTGTTATTTACAGTGTAGGAAGCTAGTGCTGGACTATATAGTCTTTCTAAGAACTGTTACCACCGTTATTTACAGTGTAGGAAGCTAGTTCTGGACTATATAGTCCTTCTTAGAACTGTTACCACTGTTATTCCCAGTGTAGGAAACTAGTGCTGGACTATAAAGTGTTTCTCAGAACTGTTACCACTGTTATTTACAGTGTAGGAAGCTAGTGCTGGACTATATAGTCTTTCTAAGAACTGTTACCACCGTTATTTACAGTGTAGGAAGCTAGTGCTGGACTATATAGTCTTTCTCAGAACTGTTACCACTGTTATTTACAGTGTAGGAAGCTAGTGCTGGACTATAAAGTCTTTCTCAGAACTGTTACCACTGTTATTTACAGTGTAGGAAGCTAGTGCTGGACTATATAGTGCTTCTCAGAACTGTTACCACTGTTATTTACAGTGTAGGAAGCTAGTGCTGGACTATAAAGTCTTTCTCAGAACTGTTACCACTGTTATTTACAGTGTAGGAAGCTAGTGCTGGACTATATAGTCCTTCTCAGAACTGTTACCACTGTTATTGACAGTGTAGGAAGCTAGTGCCGGACTATAAAGTCTTTCTCAGTACTGTTACCATTGTTATTTACAGTGTAGGAAGCTAGTGCTGGACTATAAAGTCTTTCTCAGAACTGTTACCACTGTTATTTACAGCGTAGGAAGCTAGTGCTGGACTATATAGTCCTTCTGAGAACTGTTACCACTGTTATTTACAGTGTAGGAAGCTAGTGCTGGACTATATAGTCTTTCTCAGAACTGTTACCATTGTCATTCACAGTGTAGGAAGCTAGTGCTGGACTATATAGTCTTTCTCAGAACTGTTACCATTGTCATTCACAGTGTAGGAAGCTAGTGCGGGACTATATAGTCTTTCTCAGAACTCTTACCACTGTTATTCACAGTGTAGGAAGCTAGTGCTGGACTATATAGTCTTTCTCAGAACTATTACCACTGTTATTGACAGTGTAGGAAGCTAGTGCTGGACTATATAGTCTTTCTCAGAACTGTTACCACTGTTATTTACAGTGTAGGAAGCTAGTGCTTGACTATATAGTCTTTCTCAGAACTGTTACCACTGTTATTTACAGTGTAGAAAGCTAGTGCTTGACTATATAGTCTTTCTCAGAACTGTTACCACTGTTATTTACAGTGTAGGAAGCTAGTGCTGGACTATAAAGTCTTTCTCAGAACTGTTACCACTGTTATTTACAGTGTAGGAAGCTAGTGCTTGACTATATAGTCTTTCTCAGAACTGTTACCACTGTTATTTACAGTGTAGAAAGCTAGTGCTGGACTATATAGTCTTTCTCAGAACTGTTACCACTGTTATTTACAGTGTAGGAAGCTAGTGCTTGACTATATCGTCTTTCTCAGAACTGTTACCACTGTTATTTACAGTGTAGGAAGCTTGTGCTGGACTATATAGTCTTTCTCAGAACTGTTACCATTGTTATTTACAGTGTAGGAAGCTAGTGCTTGACTATATAGTCTTTCTCAGAACTGTTACCACTGTTATTTACAGTGTAGGAAGCTAGTGCTGGACTATATAGTCTTTCTCAGAACTGTTACCACTGTTATTTACAGTGTAGGAAGCTAGTGCTTGACTATATCGTCTTTCTCAGAACTGTTACCACTGTTATTTACAGTGTAGGAAGCTTGTGCTGGACTATATAGTCTTTCTCAGAACTGTTACCACTGTTATTTACAGTGTAGGAAGCTAGTGCTTGACTATATAGTCTTTCTCAGAACTGTTACCACTGTTATTTACAGTGTAGGAAGCTAGTGCTTGACTATATCGTCTTTCTCAGAACTGTTACCACTGTTATTTACAGTGTAGGAAGCTAGGGCTGGACTATATAGTCCTTCTCAGAACTGTTACCACTGTTATTTACAGTGTAGGAAGCTAGTGCTGGACTATATAGTCTTTCTCAGAACTGTTACCACTGTTATTTACAGTGTAGGAAGCTAGTGCTGGACTATATAGTCCTTCTCAGAACTGTTACCACTGTTATTTACAGTGTAGGAAGCTAGTGCTGGACTATATAGTCTTTCTCAGAACTGTTACCACTGTTATTTACAGTGTAGGAAGCTAGTGCTGGACTATATAGTCTTTCTCAGAACTGTTACCACTGTTATTTACAGTGTAGGAACCTAGTGCTGGACTATATAGTCTTTCTCAGAACTGTTACCACTGTTATTTACAGTGTAGGAAGCTAGTGCTGGACTATATAGTCTTTCTCAGAACTGTTACCACTGTTATTTACAGTGTAGGAAGCTAGTGCTGGACTATATAGTCTTTCTCAGAACTGTTACCACTGTTATTTACAGTGTAGGAAGCTAGTGCTGGACTATATAGTCTTTCTCAGAACTGTTACCACTGTTATTTACAGTGTAGGAAGCTAGTGCTGGACTATATAGTCCTTCTCAGAACTGTTACCACTGTTATTTACAGTGTAGGAAGCTAGTGCTGGACTATATAGTCTTTCTCAGAACTGTTACCACTGTTATTTACAGTGTAGGAAGCTAGTGCTGGACTATATAGTCTTTCTCAGAACTGTTACCACTGTTATTTACAGTGTAGGAAGCTAGTGCTGGACTATAAAGTCTTTCTCAGAACTGTTACCACTGTTATTTACAGTGTAGGAAGCTAGTGCTGGACTATATAGTCTTTCTCAGAACTGTTACCACTGTTATTTACAGTGTAGGAAGCTAGTGCTGGACTATATAGTCTTTCTCAGAACTGTTACCACTGTTATTTACAGTGTAGGAAGCTAGTGCTGGACTATAAAGTCTTTCTCAGAACTGTTACCACTGTTATTCACAGTGTAGGAAGCTAGTGCTGGACTATAAAGTCTTTCTCAGAACTGTTACCAATGTTATTGACAGTGTAGGAAGCTAGTGCTGGACTATATAGTCTTTCTCAGAACTGTTACCACTGTTATTTACAGTGTAGGAAGCTAGTGCTGGACTATACAGTCCTTCTCAGAACTGTTACCACTGTTATTTACAGTGTAGGAGGCTAGTGCTGGACTATAAAGTCTTTCTCAGAACTGTTACCACTGTTATTCACAGTGTAGGAAGCTAGTGCTGGACTATAAAGTCTTTCTCAGAAGTGTTACCACTGTTATTGACAGTGTAGGAAGCTAGTGCTGGACTATATAGTCTTTCTCAGAACTGTTACCACTGTTATTTACAGTGTAGGAAGCTAGTGCTGGACTATATAGTCTTTCTCAGAACTGTTACCACTGTTATTCACAGTGTAGGAAGCTAGTGCTGGACTATATAGTCTTTCTCAGAACTGTTACCACTGTTATTTACAGTGTAGGAAGCTAGTGCTGGACTATAAAGTCTTTCTCAGAACTGTTACCACTGTTATCGACAGTGTAGGAAGCTAGTGCTGGACTATATAGTCTTTCTCAGAACTGTTACCACTGTTATTCACAGTGTAGGAAGCTAGTGCTGGACTATATAGTCTTTCTCAGAACTGTTACCACTGTTATTTACAGTGTAGGAAGCTAGTGCTGGACTATATAGTCTTTCTCAGAACTGTTACCACTGTTATTTACAGTGTAGGAAGCTAGTGCTGGACTATAAAGTCTTTCTCAGAACTGTTACCACTGTTATTGAGAGTGTTGGAAGCTAGTGCTGGACTATATAGTCTTTCTCAGAACTGTTACCACTGTTATTCACAGTGTAGGAAGCTAGTGCTGGACTATAAAGTCTTTCTCAGAACTGTTACCACTGTTATTGACAGTGTAGGAAGCTAGTGCTGGACTATATAGTCTTTCTCAGAACTGTTACCACTGTTATTCACAGTGTAGGAAGCTAGTGCTGGACTATATAGTCTTTCTCAGAACTGTTACCACTGTTATTCACAGTGTAGGAAGCTAGTGCTGGACTATAAAGTCTTTCTCAGAACTGTTACCACTGTTATTTACAGTGTAGGAAGCTAGTGCTGGACTATATAGTCTTTCTCAGAACTGTTACCACTGTTATTTACAGTGTAGGAAGCTAGTGCTGGACTATATAGTCTTTCTCAGTACTGTTACCACTGTTATTTACAGTGTAGGAAGCTAGTGCTGGACGATATAGTCTTTCTCAGAACTGTTACCACTGTTATTTACAGTGTAGGAAGCTAGTGCTGGACTATATAGTCTTTCTCAGAACTGTTACCACTGTTATTTACAGTGTAGGAAGCTAGTGCTGGACTATATAGTCTTTCTCAGAACTGTTACCACTGTTATTTACAGTGTAGGAAGCTAGTGCTGGACTATAAAGTCCTTCTCAGAACTGGTACCACTGTTATTTACAGTGTAGGAAGCTAGTGCTGGACTATATAGTCCTTCTCAGAACTGTTACCACTGTTATTTACAGTGTAGGAAGCTAGTGCTGGACTATAAAGTCCTTCTCAGAACTGGTACCACTGTTATTTACAGTGTAGGAAGCTAGTGCTGGACTATATAGTCCTTCTCAGATCTGTTACCACTGTTATTGACAGTGTAGGAAGCAAGTGCTGGACTATATAGTCTTTCTCAGAACTGTTACCATTGTTATTGACAGTGTAGGAAGCTAGTGCTGGACTATATAGACTTTCTCAGAACTGTTACCATTGTTATTTACAGTGTAGGAAGCTAGTGCTGGACTATATAGTCTTTCTCAGAACTATTACCATTGTTATTTACAGTGTAGGAAGCTAGTGCTGGACTATATAGTCTTTCTCAGAACTGTTACCACTGTTATTTACAGTGTAGCAAGCTAGTGCTGGACTATATAGTCCTTCTCAGAACTGTTACCACTGTTATTTACAGTGTAGGAAGCTAGTGCTGGACTATATAGTCTTTCTCAGAACTGTTACCACTGTTATTTACAGTGTAGGAAGCTAGTGCTGGACTATATAGTCCTTCTCAGAACTGTTACCACTGTTATTTACAGTGTAGGAAGCTAGTGCTGGACTATAAAGTCTTTCTCAGAACTGTTACCACTGTTATTTACAGTGTAGGAAGCTAGTGCTTGACTATATAGTCTTTCTCAGAACTGTTACCACTGTTATTTACAGTGTAGAAAGCTAGTGCTGGACTATATAGTCTTTCTCAGAACTGTTACCACTGTTATTTACAGTGTAGGAAGCTAGTGCTGGACTATATAGTCTTTCTCAGAACTGTTACCACTGTTATTTACAGTGTAGGAAGCTAGTGCTTGACTATATAGTCCTTCTCAGAACTGTTACCACTGTTATTTACAGTGTAGGAAGCTTGTGCTGGACTATATAGTCTTTCTCAGAACTGTTACCACTGTTATTTACAGTGTAGGAAGCTAGGGCTGGACTATATAGTCCTTCTCAGAACTGTTACCACTGTTATTTACAGTGTAGGAAGCTAGTGCTGGACTATATAGTCCTTCTCAGAACTGTTACCACTGTTATTGACAGTGTAGGAAGCTAGTGTTGGACTATATAGTCTTTC
This sequence comes from Eledone cirrhosa, assembly GCA_964016885.1. Taxonomy (NCBI): domain Eukaryota; kingdom Metazoa; phylum Mollusca; class Cephalopoda; order Octopoda; family Eledonidae; genus Eledone; species Eledone cirrhosa. Next base: position 308,454,001 of record OZ024743.1, on the reverse strand, counting down.
TCAGAACTGTTACCACTGTTATTGACAGTGTAGGAAGCTAGTGCTGGACTATAAAGTCTTTCTCAGAACTGTTACCACTGTTATTTACAGTGTAGGAAGCTAGTGCTTGACTATATAGTCTTTCTCAGAACTGTTACCACTGTTATTTACAGTGTAGGAAGCTAGTGCTGGACTATATAGTCTTTCTCAGAACTGTTACCACTGTTATTTACAGTGTAGGAAGCTAGTGCTTGACTATATCGTCTTTCTCAGAACTGTTACCACTGTTATTTACAGTGTAGGAAGCTTGTGCTGGACTATATAGTCTTTCTCAGAACTGTTACCATTGTTATTTACAGTGTAGGAAGCTAGTGCTTGACTATATCGTCTTTCTCAGAACTGTTACCACTGTTATTTACAGTGTAGGAAGCTAGGGCTGGACTATATAGTCCTTCTCAGAACTGTTACCACTGTTATTTACAGTGTAGGAAGCTAGTGCTGGACTATATAGTCTTTCTCAGAACTGTTACCACTGTTATTTACAGTGTAGGAAGCTAGTGCTGGACTATATAGTCCTTCTCAGAACTGTTACCACTGTTATTTACAGTGTAGGAAGCTGTGCTGGACTATATAGTCTTTCTCAGAACTGTTACCACTGTTATTTACAGTGTAGGAAGCTAGTGCTGGACTATATAGTCTTTCTCAGAACTGTTACCACTGTTATTTACAGTGTAGGAAGCTAGTGCTGGACTATATAGTCTTTCTCAGAACTGTTACCACTGTTATTTACAGTGTAGGAAGCTAGTGCTGGACTATATAGTCTTTCTCAGAACTGTTACCACTGTTATTTACAGTGTAGGAAGCTAGTGCTGGACTATATAGTCTTTCTCAGAACTGTTACCACTGTTATTTACAGTGTAGGAAGCTAGTGCTGGACTATATAGTCTTTCTCAGAACTGTTACCACTGTTATTCACAGTGTAGGAAGCTAGTGCTGGACTATATAGTCCTTCTCAGAACTGTTACCACTGTTATTGACAGTGTAGGAAGCTAGTGTTGGACTATATAGTCTTTCTCAGAACTGTTACCACTGTTATTGACAGTGTAGGAAGCTAGTGCTGGACTATAAAGTCTTTCTCAGAACTGTTACCACTGTTATTTACAGTGTAGGAAGCTAGTGCTTGACTATATAGTCTTTCTCAGAACTGTTACCACTGTTATTTACAGTGTAGAAAGCTAGTGCTGGACTATATAGTCTTTCTCAGAACTGTTACCACTGTTATTTACAGTGTAGGAAGCTAGTGCTTGACTATATCGTCTTTCTCAGAACTGTTACCACTGTTATTTACAGTGTAGGAAGCTTGTGCTGGACTATATAGTCTTTCTCAGAACTGTTACCATTGTTATTTACAGTGTAGGAAGCTAGTGCTTGACTATATCGTCTTTCTCAGAACTGTTACCACTGTTATTTACAGTGTAGGAAGCTAGGGCTGGACTATATAGTCCTTCTCAGAACTGTTACCACTGTTATTTACAGTGTAGGAAGCTAGTGCTGGACTATATAGTCTTTCTCAGAACTGTTACCACTGTTATTTACAGTGTAGGAAGCTAGTGCTGGACTATATAGTCCTTCTCAGAACTGTTACCACTGTTATTTACAGTGTAGGAAGCTGTGCTGGACTATATAGTCTTTCTCAGAACTGTTACCACTGTTATTTACAGTGTAGGAAGCTAGTGCTGGACTATATAGTCTTTCTCAGAACTGTTACCACTGTTATTTACAGTGTAGGAAGCTAGTGCTGGACTATATAGTCTTTCTCAGAACTGTTACCACTGTTATTTACAGTGTAGGAAGCTAGTGCTGGACTATATAGTCTTTCTCAGAACTGTTACCACTGTTATTTACAGTGTAGGAAGCTAGTGCTGGACTATATAGTCTTTCTCAGAACTGTTACCACTGTTATTTACAGTGTAGGAAGCTAGTGCTGGACTATATAGTCTTTCTCAGAACTGTTACCACTGTTATTTACAGTGTAGGAAGCTAGTGCTGGACTATATAGTCCTTCTCAGAACTGTTACCACTGTTATTTACAGTGTAGGAAGCTAGTGCTGGACTATATAGTCTTTCTCAGAACTGTTACCACTGTTATTTACAGTGTAGGAAGCTAGTGCTGGACTATATAGTCTTTCTCAGAACTGTTACCACTGTTATTTACAGTGTAGGAAGCTAGTGCTGTACTATAAAGTCTTTCTCAGAACTGTTACCACTGTTATTTACAGTGTAGGAAGCTAGTGCTGGACTATATAGTCTTTCTCAGAACTGTTACCACTGTTATTTACAGTGTAGGAAGCTAGTGCTGGACTATATAGTCTTTCTCAGAACTGTTACCACTGTTATTTACAGTGTAGGAAGCTAGTGCTGGACTATAAAGTCTTTCTCAGAACTGTTACCACTGTTATTCACAGTGTAGGAAGCTAGTGCTGGACTATAAAGTCTTTCTCAGAACTGTTACCAATGTTATTGACAGTGTAGGAAGCTAGTGCTGGACTATATAGTCTTTCTCAGAACTGTTACCACTGTTATTTACAGTGTAGGAAGCTAGTGCTGGACTATACAGTCCTTCTCAGAACTGTTACCACTGTTATTTACAGTGTAGGAGGCTAGTGCTGGACTATAAAGTCTTTCTCAGAACTGTTACCACTGTTATTCACAGTGTAGGAAGCTAGTGCTGGACTATAAAGTCTTTCTCAGAAGTGTTACCACTGTTATTGACAGTGTACGAAGCTAGTGCTGGACTATATAGTCTTTCTCAGAACTGTTACCACTGTTATTTACAGTGTAGGAAGCTAGTGCTGGACTATATAGTCTGTCTCAGAACTGTTACCACTGTTATTCACAGTGTAGGAAGCTAGTGCTGGACTATATAGTCTTTCTCAGAACTGTTACCACTGTTATTTACAGTGTAGGAAGCTAGTGCTGGACTATATAGTCTTTCTCAGAACTGTTACCACTGTTATTTACAGTGTAGGAAGCTAGTGCTGGACTATAAAGTCTTTCTCAGAACTGTTACCACTGTTATCGACAGTGTAGGAAGCTAGTGCTGGACTATATAGTCTTTCTCAGAACTGTTACCACTGTTATTCACAGTGTAGGAAGCTAGTGCTGGACTATATAGTCTTTCTCAGAACTGTTACCACTGTTATTTACAGTGTAGGAAGCTAGTGCTGGACTATATAGTCTTTCTCAGAACTGTTACCACTGTTATTTACAGTGTAGGAAGCTAGTGCTGGACTATAAAGTCTTTCTCAGAACTGTTACCACTGTTATTGAGAGTGTAGGAAGCTAGTGCTGGACTATATAGTCTTTCTCAGAACTGTTACCACTGTTATTCACAGTGTAGGAAGCTAGTGCTGGACTATAAAGTCTTTCTCAGAACTGTTACCACTGTTATTGACAGTGTAGGAAGCTAGTGCTGGACTATATAGTCTTTCTCAGAACTGTTACCACTGTTATTTACAGTGTAGGAAGCTAGTGCTGGACTATATAGTCTTTCTCAGAACTGTTACCACTGTTATTCACAGTGTAGGAAGCTAGTGCTGGACTATAAAGTCTTTCTCAGAACTGTTACCACTGTTATTTACAGTGTAGGAAGCTAGTGCTGGACTATATAGTCTTTCTCAGAACTGTTACCACTGTTATTTACAGTGTAGGAAGCTAGTGCTGGACTATATAGTCTTTCTCAGTACTGTTACCACTGTTATTTTCAGTGTAGGAAGCTAGTGCTGGACTATATAGTCTTTCTCAGAACTGTTACCACTGTTTTTTACAGTGTAGGAAGCTAGTGCTGGACTATATAGTCTTTCTCAGAACTGTTACCACTGTTATTTACAGTGTAGGAAGCTAGTGCTGGACTATATAGTCTTTCTCAGAACTGTTACCACTGTTATTTACAGTGTAGGAAGCTAGTGCTGGACTATAAAGTCCTTCTCAGAACTGGTACCACTGTTATTTACAGTGTAGGAAGCTAGTGCTGGACTATATAGTCCTTCTCAGAACTGTTACCACTGTTATTTACAGTGTAGGAAGCTAGTGCTGGACTATAAAGTCCTTCTCAGAACTGGTACCACTGTTATTTACAGTGTAGGAAGCTAGTGCTGGACTATATAGTCCTTCTCAGATCTGTTACCACTGTTATTGACAGTGTAGGAAGCAAGTGCTGGACTATATAGTCTTTCTCAGAACTGTTACCATTGTTATTGACAGTGTAGGAAGCTAGTGCTGGACTATATAGACTTTCTCAGAACTGTTACCATTGTTATTTACAGTGTAGGAAGCTAGTGCTGGACTATATAGTCTTTCTCAGAACTATTACCATTGTTATTTACAGTGTAGGAAGCTAGTGCTGGACTATATAGTCTTTCTCAGAACTGTTACCACTGTTATTTACAGTGTAGGAAGCTAGTGCTGGACTATATAGTCTTTCTCAGAACTGTTACCACTGTTATTTACAGTGTAGGAAGCTAGTGCTGGACTATATAGTCTTTCTCAGAACTGTTACCATTGTTATTTACAGTGTAGGAAGCTAGTGTTGGACTATATAGTCTTTCTCAGAACTGTTACCACTGTTATTTACAGTGTAGGAAGCTAGTGCTGGACTATAAAGTCCTTCTCAGAACTGTTACCACTGTTATTTACAGTGTAGGAAGCTAGTGCTGGACTATAAAGTCTTTCTCAGAACTGTTACCACTGTTATTTACAGTGTAGGAAGCTAGTGCTGGACTATATACTCATTCTCAGAACTGTTACCACTGTTATTTACAGTGTAGGAAGATAGTGCTGGACTATATAGTCTTTCTCAACACTGTTACCACTGTTATTTACAGTGTAGGAAGCTAGTGCTGGACTATATACTCATTCTCAGAACTGTTACCACTGTTATTTACAGTGTAGGAAGCTAGTGCTGGACTATATAGTCTTTCTCAGAACTGTTACCACTGTTATTTACAGTGTAGGAAGCTAGTGCTGGACTATAAAGTCTTTCTCAGAACTGTTACCACTGTTATTTACAGCGTAGGAAGCTAGTGCTGGACTATATAGTCTTTCTCAGAACTGTTACCACTGTTATTTACAGTGTAGGAAGCTAGTGCTGGACTATATAGTCCTTCTCAGAACTGTTACCACTGTTATTTACAGTGTAGGAAGCTAGTGCTGGACTATATAGTCTTTCTCAGAACTGTTACCACTGTTATTTACAGTGTAGGAAGCTAGTGCTGGACTATACAGTCTTTCTCAGAACTGTTACCACTGTTATTTACAGTGTAGGAAGCTAGTGCTGGACTATATAGTCGTTCTCAGAACTGTTACCACTGTTATTTACAGTTTAGGAAGCTAGTGCTGGACTATATAGTCTTTCTCAGAACTGTTACCACTGTTATTTACAGTGTAGGAAGCTAGTGCTGGACTATATAGTCTTTCTCAGAACTGTTACCACTGTTATTTACAGTGTAGGAAGCTAGTCCTGGACTATATAGTCTTTCTCAGTACTGTTACCACTGTTATTTACAGTGTAGGAAGCTAGTGCTGGACTATATAGTCTTTCTCAGAACTGTTACCACTGTTATTTACAGTGTAGGAAGCTAGTGCTGGACTATATAGTCTTTCTCAGTACTGTTACCACTGTTATTTACAGTGTAGGAAGCTAGTGCTGGACTATATAATCTTTCTTAGATCTGTTACCACTGTTATTTACAGTGTAATGAAGCTAGTGCTGGACAATAAAGTCTTTCTCAGTACTGTTACCACTGTTATTTACAGTGTAGGAAGCTAGTGCTGGACTATATAATCTTTCTCAGAACTGTTACCACTGTTATTTACAGTGTAGGAAGCTAGTGCTGGACTATATAGTCTTTCTCAGAACTGTTACCACTGTTATTTACAGTGTAGGAAGCTAGTGCTGGACTATATAATCTTTCTCAGAACTGTTACCACTGTTATTTACAGTGTAGGAAGCTAGTGATGGGATATATAGTCTTTCTCAGAACTGTTACCACTGTTATTTATAGTGTAGGAAGCTAGTGCTGGACTATATAGTCTTTCTCAGTAATGTAACCACTGTTATTTACAGTGTAGGAAGCTAGTGCTGGACTATATAGTCTTTCTCAGAACTCTTACCACTGTTATTTACAGTGTAGGAAGCTAGTGCTGGACTATAAAGTCTTTCTCAGAACTGTTACCACTGTTATTTACAGTGTAGGAAGCTAGTGCTGGACTATAAAATCTTTTTCAGAACTGTTACCACTGTTATTTACAGTGTAGGAAGTTAGTGCTTGACTATATAGTCTTTCTCAGAACTGTTACCACTGTTATTTACAGTGTAGAAAGCTAGTGCTGGACTATATAGTCTTTCTCAGAACTGTTACCACTGTTATTTACAGTGTAGGAAGCTAGTGCTTGACTATATCGTCTTTCTCAGAACTGTTACCACTGTTATTTACAGTGTAGGAAGCTTGTGCTGGACTATATAGTCTTTCTCAGAACTGTTACCATTGTTATTTACAGTGTAGGAAGCTAGTGCTGGACTATATAGTCTTTCTCAGAACGGTTACCACTGTTATTGACAGTGTAGGAAGCTAGTGCTGGACTATATAGTCTTTCTCAGAACTGTTACCACTGTTATTAACAGTGTAGGAAGCTAGTGCTGGACTATAAAGTCTTTCTCAGAACTGTTACCACTGTTATTTACAGTGTAGGAAGCTAGTGCTGGACTATAAAGTCCTTCTCAGAACTGTTACCACTGTTATTAACAGTGTAGGAAGCTAGTGCTGGACTATAAAGTCTTTCTCAGAACTGTTACCACTGTTATTTACAGTGTAGGAAGCTAGTGCTGGACTATAAAGTCCTTCTCAGAACTGTTACCACTGTTATTTACAGTGTAGGAAGCTAGTGCTGGACTATATAGTCTTTCTCAGAACTGTTACCACTGTTATTTACAGTGTAAGAAGCTAGTGCTGGACTATATAGTCTTTATCAGAACTGTTACCACTGTTATTTACAGTGTAGGAAGCTAGTGCTGGACTATATAGTCTTTCTCAGAACTGTTACCACTGTTATTTACAGCGTAGGAAGCTAGTGCTGGACTATATAGTCCTTCTCAGAACTGTTACCACTGTTATTTACAGTGTAGCAAGCTAGTGCTGGACTATATAGTCTTTCTCAGAACTGTTACCACTGTTATTTACAGTGTAGGAAGCTTGTGCTGGACTATATAGTCTTTCTCAGAACTCTTACCACTGTTATTTACAGTGTAGGAAGCTAGTGCTGGACTATATAGTCTTTCTCAGAACTGTTACCATTGTTATTTACAGTGTAGGAAGCTAGTGCTGGACTATATAGTCTTTCTCAGAACTGTTACCACTGTTATTGACAGTGTAGGAAGCTAGTGCTGGACTATATAGTCTTTCTCAGAACTGTTACCACTGTTATTTACAGTGTAGGAAGCTAGTGCTGGACTATAAAGTCTTTCTCAGAACTGTTACCACTGTTATTTACAGTGTAGGAAGCTAGTGCTGGACTATATAGTCTTTCTCAGAACTGTTACCACTGTTATTTACAGTGTAGGAAGCTAGTGCTGGACTATATAGTCTTTCTCAGAACTGTTACCACTGTTATTTACAGTGTAGGAAGCTAGTGCTGGACTATAAAGTCTTTCTCAGAACTGTTACCACTGTTATTGACAGTGTAGGAAGCTAGTGCTGGACTATATAGTCTTTCTCAGAACTGTTACCACTGTTATTCACAGTGTAGGAAGCTAGTGCTGGACTATAAAGTCTTTCTCAGAACTGTTACCACTGTTATTGACAGTGTAGGAAGCTAGTGCTGGACTATATAGTCTTTCTCAGAACTGTTACCACTGTTATTTACAGTGTAGGAAGATAGTGCTGGACTATATAGTCTTTCTCAGAACTGTTACCACTGTTATTCACAGTGTAGGAAGCTAGTGCTGGACTATAAAGTCTTTCTCAGAACTGTTACCACTGTTATTGACAGTGTAGGAAGCTAGTGCTGGACTATATAGTCTTTCTCAGAACTGTTACCACTGTTATTTACAGTGTAGGAAGCTAGTGCTGGACTATATAGTCTTTCTCAGAACTGTTACCACTGTTATTCACAGTGTAGGAAGCTAGTGCTGGACTATAAAGTCTTTCTCAGAACTGTTACCACTGTTATTTACAGTGTAGGAAGCTAGTGCTGGACTATATAGTCTTTCTCAGAACTGTTACCACTGTTATTTACAGTGTAGGAAGCTAGTGCTGGACTATATAGTCTTTCTCAGAACTGTTACCACTGTTATTTACAGTGTAGGAAGCTAGTGCTGGACTATATAGTCTTTCTCAGAACTGTTACCACTGTTATTTACAGTGTAGGAAGCTAGTGCTGGACTATATAGTCTTTCTCAGAACTGTTACCACTGTTATTTACAGTGTAGGAAGCTAGTGCTGGACTATATAGTCTTTCTCAGAACTGTTACCACTGTTATTCACAGTGTAGGAAGCTAGTGCTGGACTATAAAGTCTTTCTCAGAACTGTTACCACTGTTATTTACAGTGTAGGAAGCTAGTGCTGGACTATATAGTCCTTCTCAGAACTGTTACCACTGTTATTTACAGTGTAGGAAGCTAGTGCTGGACTATAAAGTCCTTCTCAGAACTGGTACCACTGTTATTTACAGTGTAGGAAGCTAGTGCTGGACTATATAGTCCTTCTCAGATCTGTTACCACTGTTATTGACAGTGTAGGAAGCTAGTGCTGGACTATATAGTCCTTCTCAGAACTGTTACCACTGTTATTTACAGTGTAGGAAGCTAGTGCTGGACTATATAGTCTTTCTCAGAACTGTTACCACTGTTATTTACAGTGTAGGAAGCTAGTGCTGGACTATATAGTCCTTCTCAGAACTGTTACCACTGTTATTTACAGTGTAGGAAGCTAGTGCTGGACTATATAGTCTTTCTCAGAACTGTTACCACTGTTATTTACAGTGTAGGAAGCTAGTGCTGGACTATATAGTCTTTCTCAGAACTGTTACCACTGTTATTCACAGTGTAGGAAGCTAGTGCTGGACTATATAGTCCTTCTCAGAACTGTTACCACTGTTATTGACAGTGTAGGAAGCTAGTGTTGGACTATATAGTCTTTCTCAGAACTGTTACCACTGTTATTTACAGTGTAGGAAGCTAGTGCTGGACTATAAAGTCCTTCTCAGAACTGTTACCACTGTTATTTACAGTGTAGGAAGCTAGTGCTGGACTATAAAGTCTTTCTCAGAACTGTTACCACTGTTATTTACAGTGTAGGAAGCTAGTGCTGGACTATGAAGTCTTTCTCAGAACTGTTACCACTGTTATTGACAGTGTAGGAAGCTAGTGCTGGACTATATAGTCTTTCTCAAAACTGTTACCACTGTTATTTACAGTGTAGGAAGCTAGTGCTGGACTATATACTCATTCTCAGAACTGTTACCACTGTTATTTACAGTGTAGGAAGCTAGTGCTGGACTATATAGTCTTTCTCAGAACTGTTACCACTGTTATTTACAGTGTAGGAAGCTAGTGCTGGACTATAAAGTCTTTCTCAGAACTGTTACCACTGTTATTTACAGCGTAGGAAGCTAGTGCTGGACTATATAGTCATTCTCAGAACTGTTACCACTGTTATTTACAGTGTAGGAAGCTAGTGCTGGACTATATAGTCCTTCTCAGAACTGTTACCACTGTTATTTACAGTGTAGGAAGCTAGTGCTGGACTATATAGTCTTTCTCAGAACTGTTACCACTGTTATTTACAGTGTAGGAAGCTAGTGCTGGACTATACAGTCTTTCTCAGAACTGTTACCACTGTTATTTACAGTGTAGGAAGCTAGTGCTGGACTATATAGTCGTTCTCAGAACTGTTACCACTGTTATTTACAGTTTAGGAAGCTAGTGCTGGACTATATAGTCTTTCTCAGAACTGTTACCACTGTTATTTACAGTGTAGGAAGCTAGTGCTGGACTATATAGTCTTTCTCAGAACTGTTACCACTGTTATTTACAGTGTAGGAAGCTAGTCCTGGACTATATAGTCTTTCTCAGTACTGTTACCACTGTTATTTACAGTGTAGGAAGCTAGTGCTGGACTATATAGTCTTTCTCAGAACTGTTACCACTGTTATTTACAGTGTAGGAAGCTAGTGCTGGACTATATAGTCTTTCTCAGTACTGTTACCACTGTTATTTACAGTGTAGGAAGCTAGTGCTGGACTATATAATCTTTCTTAGATCTGTTACCACTGTTATTTACATTGTAATGAAGCTAGTGCTGGACAATAAAGTCTTTCTCAGTACTGTTACCACTGTTATTTACAGTGTAGGAAGCTAGTGCTGGACTATATAATCTTTCTCAGAACTGTTACCACTGTTATTTACAGTGTAGGAAGCTAGTGCTGGACTATATAGTCTTTCTCAGAACTGTTACCACTGTTATTTACAGTGTAGGAAGCTAGTGCTGGACTATATAATCTTTCTCAGAACTGTTACCACTGTTATTTACAGTGTAGGAAGCTAGTGATGGGATATATAGTCTTTCTCAGAACTGTTACCACTGTTATTTATAGTGAAGGAAGCTAGTGCTGGACTATATAGTCTTTCTCAGTAATGTAACCACTGTTATTTACAGTGTAGGAAGCTAGTGCTGGACTATATAGTCTTTCTCAGAACTCTTACCACTGTTATTTACAGTGTAGGAAGCTAGTGCTGGACTATAAAGTCTTTCTCAGAACTGTTACCACTGTTATTTACAGTGTAGGAAGCTAGTGCTGGACTATAAAATCTTTTTCAGAACTGTTACCACTCTTATTTACAGTGTAGGAAGTTAGTGCTTGACTATATAGTCTTTCTCAGAACTGTTACCACTGTTATTTACAGTGTAGAAAGCTAGTGCTGGACTATATAGTCTTTCTCAGAACTGTTACCACTGTTATTTACAGTGTAGGAAACTAGTGCTTGACTATATCGTCTTTCTCAGAACTGTTACCACTGTTATTTACAGTGTAGGAAGCTTGTGCTGGACTATATAGTCTTTCTCAGAACTGTTACCATTGTTATTTACAGTGTAGGAAGCTAGTGCTGGACTATATAGTCTTTCTCAGAACTGTTACCACTGTTATTGACAGTGTAGGAAGCTAGTGCTGGACTATATAGTCTTTCTCAGAACTGTTACCACTGTTATTAACAGTGTAGGAAGCTAGAGCTGGACTATAAAGTCTTTCTCAGAACTGTTACCACTGTTATTTACAGTGTAGGAAGCTAGTGCTGGACTATAAAGTCCTTCTCAGAACTGTTACCACTGTTATTAACAGTGTAGGAAGCTAGTGCTGGACTATAAAGTCTTTCTCAGAACTGTTACCACTGTTATTTACAGTGTAGGAAGCTAGTGCTGGACTATAAAGTCCTTCTCAGAACTGTTACCACTGTTATTTACAGTGTAGGAAGCTAGTGCTGGACTATATAGTCTTTCTCAGAACTGTTACCACTGTTATTTACAGTGTAAGAAGCTAGTGCTGGACTATATAGTCTTTCTCAGAACTGTTACCACTGTTATTTACAGCGTAGGAAGCTAGTGCTGGACTATATAGTCCTTCTCAGAACTGTTACCACTGTCATTTACAGTGTAGCAAGCTAGTGCTGGACTATATAGTCTTTCTCAGAACTGTTACCACTGTTATTTACAGTGTAGGAAGCTTGTGCTGGACTATATAGTCTTTCTCAGAACTGTTACCACTGTTATTTACAGTGTAGGAAGCTAGTGCTGGACTATATAGTCTTTCTCAGAACTGTTACCATTGTTATTTACAGTGTAGGAAGCTAGTGCTGGACTATATAGTCTTTCTCAGAACTGTTACCACTGTTATTGACAGTGTAGGAAGCTAGTGCTGGACTATATAGTCTTTCTCAGAACTGTTACCACTGTTATTTACAGTGTAGGAAGCTAGTGCTGGACTATAAAGTCTTTCTCAGAACTGTTACGACTGTTATTTACAGTGTAGGAAGCTATTGCTGGACTATAAAGTCTTTCTCAGAACTGTTACCACTGTTATTTACAGTGTAGGAAGCTAGTGCTTGACTATATAGTCTTTCTCAGAACTGTTACCACTGTTATTTACAGTGTAGAAAGCTAGTGCTGGACTATATAGTCTTTCTCAGAACTGTTACCACTGTTATTTACAGTGTAGGAAGCTTGTGCTGGACTATATAGTCTTTCTCAGAACTGTTACCATTGTTATTTACAGTGTAGGAAGCTAGTGCTGGACTATATAGTCTTTCTCAGAACTGTTACCATTGTTATTTACAGCGTAGGAAGCTAGTGCTGGACTATATAGTCTTTCTCAGAACTGTTACCACTGTTATTTACAGTGTAGGAAGCTTGTGCTGGACTATATAGTCTTTCTCAGAACTGTTACCACTGTTATTTACAGTGTAGGAAGCTAGTGCTGGACTATATAGTCTTTCTCAGAACTGTTACCACTGTTATTTACAGTGTAGGAAGCTAGTGCTTCACTATATCGTCTTTCTCAGAACTGTTACCACTGTTATTTACAGTGCAGGAAGCTAGTGCTTGACTATATAGTCTTTCTCAGAACTGTTACCACTGTTATTTACAGTGTAGGAAGCTAGTGCTGGACTATATAGTCTTTCTCAGAACTGTTACCACTGTTATTTACAGTGTAGGAAGCTAGTGCTGGACTATATAGTCTTTCTCAGAACTGTTACCACTGTTATTTACAGTGTAGGAAGCTAGTGCTGGACTATATAGTCTTTCTCAGAACTGTTACCACTGTTATTTACAGTGTAGGAAGCTAGTGCTGGACTATATAGTCTTTCTCAGAACTGTTACCACTGTTATTTACAGTGTAGGAAGCTAGTGCTGGACTATATAGTCTTTCTCAGAACTGTTACCACTGTTATTCACAGTGTAGGAAGCTAGTGCTGGACTATAAAGTCTTTCTCAGAACTGTTACCACTGTTATTTACAGTGTAGGAAGCTAGTGCTGGACTATATAGTCTTTCTCAGAACTGTTACCACTGTTATTTACAGTGTAGGAAGCTAGTGCTGGACTATATAGTCTTTCTCAGAACTGTTACCACTGTTATTTACAGTGTAGGAAGCTAGTGCTGGACTATATAGTCTTTCTCAGAACTGTTACCACTGTTATTTACAGTGTAGGAAGCTAGTGCTGGACTATAAAGTCCTTCTCAGAACTGGTACCACTGTTATTTACAGTGTAGGAAGCTAGTGCTGGACTATATAGTCCTTCTCAGAACTGTTACCACTGTTATTGACAGTGTAGGAAGCTAGTGCTGGACTATAAAGTCCTTCTCAGAACTGGTACCACTGTTATTTACAGTGTAGGAAGCTAGTGCTGGACTATATAGTCCTTCTCAGATCTGTTACCACTGTTATTGACAGTGTAGGAAGCAAGTGCTGGACTATATAGTCTTTCTCAGAACTGTTACCATTGTTATTGACAGTGTAGGAAGCTAGTGCTGGACTATATAGACTTTCTCAGAACTGTTACCATTGTTATTTACAGTGTAGGAAGCTAGTGCTGGACTATATAGTCTTTCTCAGAACTGTTACCATTGTTATTTACAGTGTAGGAAGCTAGTGCTGGACTATATAGTCTTTCTCAGAACTGTTACCACTGTTATTTACAGTGTAGGAAGCTAGTGCTGGACTATATAGTCTTTCTCAGAACTGTTACCACTGTTATTTACAGTGTAGCAAGCTAGTGCTGGACTATATAGTCCTTCTCAGAACTGTTACCACTGTTATTTACAGTGTAGGAAGCTAGTGCTGGACTATATAGTCTTTCTCAGAACTGTTACCACTGTTATTTACCGTGTAGGAAGCTAGTGCTGGACTATATAGTCCTTCTCAGAACTGTTACCACTGTTATTTACAGTGTAGGAAGCTAGTGCTGGACTATATAGTCTTTCTCAGAACTGTTACCACTGTTATTTACAGTGTAGGAAGCTAGTGCTGGACTATATAGTCTTTCTCAGAACTGTTACCACTGTTATTCACAGTGTAGGAAGCTAGTGCTGGACTATATAGTCTTTCTCAGAACTGTTACCACTGTTATTTACAGTGTAGGAAGCTAGTGCTGGACTATAAAGTCCTTCTCAGAACTGTTACCACTGTTATTTACAGTGTAGGAAGCTAGTGCTGGACTATAAAGTCTTTCTCAGAACTGTTACCACTGTTATTTACAGTGTAGGAAGCTAGTGCTGGACTATGAAGTCTTTCTCAGAACTGTTACCACTGTTATTGACAGTGTAGGAAGCTAGTGCTGGACTATATAGTCTTTCTCAAAACTGTTACCACTGTTATTTACAGTGTAGGAAGCTAGTGCTGGACTATATACTCATTCTCAGAACTGTTACCACTGTTATTTACAGTGTAGGAAGCTAGTGCTGGACTATATAGTCTTTCTCAGAACTGTTACCACTGTTATTTACAGTGTAGGAAGCTAGTGCTGGACTATAAAGTCTTTCTCAGAACTGTTACCACTGTTATTTACAGCGTAGGAAGCTAGTGCTGGACTATATAGTCTTTCTCAGAACTGTTACCACTGTTATTTACAGTGTAGGAAGCTAGTGCTGGACTATATAGTCCTTCTCAGAACTGTTACCACTGTTATTTACAGTGTAGGAAGCTAGTGCTGGACTATATAATCTTTCTCAGAACTGTTACCACTGTTATTTACAGTGTAGGAAGCTAGTGCTGGACTATACAGTCTTTCTCAGAACTGTTACCACTGTTATTTACAGTGTAGGAAGCTAGTGCTGGACTATATAGTCGTTCTCAGAACTGTTACCACTGTTATTTACAGTTTAGGAAGCTAGTGCTGGACTATATAGTCTTTCTCAGAACTGTTACCACTGTTATTTACAGTGTAGGAAGCTAGTGCTGGACTATATAGTCTTTCTCAGAACTGTTACCACTGTTATTTACAGTGTAGGAAGCTAGTCCTGGACTATATAGTCTTTCTCAGTACTGTTACCACTGTTATTTACAGTGTAGGAAGCTAGTGCTGGACTATATAGTCTTTCTCAGAACTGTTACCACTGTTATTTACAGTGTAGGAAGTTAGTGCTGGACTATATAGTCTTTCTCAGTACTGTTACCACTGTTATTTACAGTGTAGGAAGCTAGTGCTGGACTATATAATCTTTCTTAGATCTGTTACCACTGTTATTTACAGTGTAATGAAGCTAGTGCTGGACAATAAAGTCTTTCTCAGTACTGTTACCACTGTTATTTACAGTGTAGGAAGCTAGTGCTGGACTATATAATCTTTCTCAGAACTGTTACCACTGTTATTTACAGTGTAGGAAGCTAGTGCTGGACTATATAGTCTTTCTCAGAACTGTTACCACTGTTATTTACAGTGTAGGAAGCTAGTGCTGGACTATATAATCTTTCTCAGAACTGTTACCACTGTTATTTACAGTGTAGGAAGCTAGTGATGGGATATATAGTCTTTCTCAGAACTGTTACCACTGTTATTTATAGTGTAGGAAGCTAGTGCTGGACTATATAGTCTTTCTCAGTAATGTAACCACTGTTATTTACAGTGTAGGAAGCTAGTGCTGGACTATATAGTCTTTCTCAGAACTGTTACCACTGTTATTAACAGTGTAGGAAGCTAGTGCTGGACTATAAAGTCTTTCTCAGAACTGTTACCACTGTTATTTACAGTGTAGGAAGCTAGTGCTGGACTATAAAGTCCTTCTCAGAACTGTTACCACTGTTATTTACAGTGTAGGAAGCTAGTGCTGGACTATATAGTCTTTCTCAGAACTGTTACCACTGTTATTTACAGTGTAAGAAGCTAGTGCTGGACTATATAGTCTTTATCAGAACTGTTACCACTGTTATTTACAGTGTAGGAAGCTAGTGCTGGACTATATAGTCTTTCTCAGAACTGTTACCACTGTTATTTACAGCGTAGGAAGCTAGTGCTGGACTATATAGTCCTTCTCAGAACTGTTACCACTGTTATTTACAGTGTAGCAAGCTAGTGCTGGACTATATAGTCTTTCTCAGAACTGTTACCACTGTTATTTACAGTGTAGGAAGCTTGTGCTGGACTATATAGTCTTTCTCAGAACTGTTACCACTGTTATTTACAGTGTAGAAAGCTAGTGCTGGACTATATAGTCTTTCTCAGAACTGTTACCACTGTTATTTACAGTGTAGGAAGCTTGTGCTGGACTATATAGTCTTTCTCAGAACTGTTACCATTGTTATTTACAGTGTAGGAAGCTAGTGCTGGACTATATAGTCTTTCTCAGAACTGTTACCATTGTTATTTACAGCGTAGGAAGCTAGTGCTGGACTATATAGTCTTTCTCAGAACTGTTACCACTGTTATTTACAGTGTAGGAAGCTTGTGCTGGACTATATAGTCTTTCTCAGAACTGTTACCACTGTTATTTACAGTGTAGGAAGCTAGTGCTGGACTATATAGTCTTTCTCAGAACTGTTACCACTGTTATTTACAGTGTAGGAAGCTAGTGCTTCACTATATCGTCTTTCTCAGAACTGTTACCACTGTTATTTACAGTGCAGGAAGCTAGTGCTTGACTATATAGTCTTTCTCAGAACTGTTACCACTGTTATTTACAGTGTAGGAAGCTAGTGCTGGACTATATAGTCTTTCTCAGAACTGTTACCATTGTTATTTACAGTGTAGGAAGCTAGTGCTGGACTATATAGTCTTTCTCAGAACTGTTACCATTGTTATTTACAGTGTAGGAAGCTAGTGCTGGACTATATAGTCTTTCTCAGAACTGTTACCACTGTTATTTACAGTGTAGGAAGTTAGTGCTGGACTATATAGTCTTTCTCAGTACTGTTACCACTGTTATTTACAGTGTAGGAAGCTAGTGCTGGACTATATAATCTTTCTTAGATCTGTTACCACTGTTATTTACAGTGTAATGAAGCTAGTGCTGGACAATAAAGTCTTTCTCAGTACTGTTACCACTGTTATTTACAGTGTAGGAAGCTAGTGCTGGACTATATAATCTTTCTCAGAACTGTTACCACTGTTATTTACAGTGTAGGAAGCTAGTGCTGGACTATATAGTCTTTCTCAGAACTGTTACCACTGTTATTTACAGTGTAGGAAGCTAGTGCTGGACTATATAATCTTTCTCAGAACTGTTACCACTGTTATTTACAGTGTAGGAAGCTAGTGATGGGATATATAGTCTTTCTCAGAACTGTTACCACTGTTATTTATAGTGTAGGAAGCTAGTGCTGGACTATATAGTCTTTCTCAGTAATGTAACCACTGTTATTTACAGTGTAGGAAGCTAGTGCTGGACTATATAGTCTTTCTCAGAACTCTTACCACTGTTATTTACAGTGTAGGAAGCTAGTGCTGGACTATAAAGTCTTTCTCAGAACTGTTACCACTGTTATTTACAGTGTAGGAAGCTAGTGCTGGACTATAAAATCTTTTTCAGAACTGTTACCACTGTTATTTACAGTGTAGGAAGTTAGTGCTTGACTATATAGTCTTTCTCAGAACTGTTACCACTGTTATTTACAGTGTAGAAAGCTAGTGCTGGACTATATAGTCTTTCTCAGAACTGTTACCACTGTTATTTACAGTGTAGGAAGCTAGTGCTGGACTATATCGTCTTTCTCAGAACTGTTACCACTGTTATTTACAGTGTAGGAAGCTTGTGCTGGACTATATAGTCTTTCTCAGAACTGTTACCATTGTTATTTACAGTGTAGGAAGCTAGTGCTGGACTATATAGTCTTTCTCAGAACTGTTACCACTGTTATTGACAGTGTAGGAAGCTAGTGCTGGACTATATAGTCTTTCTCAGAACTGTTACCACTGTTATTAACAGTGTAGGAAGCTAGTGCTGGACTATAAAGTCTTTCTCAGAACTGTTACCACTGTTATTTACAGTGTAGGAAGCTAGTGCTGGACTATAAAGTCCTTCTCAGAACTGTTACCACTGTTATTAACAGTGTAGGAAGCTAGTGCTGGACTATAAAGTCTTTCTCAGAACTGTTACCACTGTTATTTACAGTGTAGGAAGCTAGTGCTGGACTATAAAGTCCTTCTCAGAACTGTTACCACTGTTATTTACAGTGTAGGAAGCTAGTGCTGGACTATATAGTCTTTCTCAGAACTGTTACCACTGTTATTTACAGTGTAAGAAGCTAGTGCTGGACTATATAGTCTTTATCAGAACTGTTACCACTGTTATTTACAGTGTAGGAAGCTAGTGCTGGACTATATAGTCTTTCTCAGAACTGTTACCACTGTTATTTACAGCGTAGGAAGCTAGTGCTGGACTATATAGTCCTTCTCAGAACTGTTACCACTGTTATTTACAGTGTAGCAAGCTAGTGCTGGACTATATAGTCTTTCTCAGAACTGTTACCACTGTTATTTACAGTGTAGGAAGGTAGTGCTGGACTATATAGTCTTTCTCAGAACTGTTACCACTGTTATTTACAGTGTAGAAAGCTAGTGCTGGACTATATAGTCTTTCTCAGAACTGTTACCATTGTTATTTACAGCGTAGGAAGCTAGTGCTGGACTATATAGTCTTTCTCAGAACTGTTACCACTGTTATTTACAGTGTAGGAAGCTTGTGCTGGACTATATAGTCTTTCTCAGAACTGTTACCACTGTTATTTACAGTGTAGGAAGCTAGTGCTGGACTATATAGTCTTTCTCAGAACTGTTACCACTGTTATTTACAGTGTAGGAAGCTAGTGCTTCACTATATCGTCTTTCTCAGAACTGTTACCACTGTTATTTACAGTGCAGGAAGCTAGTGCTTGACTATATAGTCTTTCTCAGAACTGTTACCACTGTTATTTACAGTGTAGGAAGCTAGTGCTGGACTATATAGTCTTTCTCAGAACTGTTACCATTGTTATTTACAGTGTAGGAAGCTAGTGCTGGACTATATAGTCTTTCTCAGAACTGTTACCACTGTTATTTACAGTGTAGGAAGCTAGTGCTTCACTATATCGTCTTTCTCAGAACTGTTACCACTGTTATTTACAGTGCAGGAAGCTAGTGCTTGACTATATAGTCTTTCTCAGAACTGTTACCACTGTTATTTACAGTGTAGGAAGCTAGTGCTGGACTATATAGTCTTTCTCAGAACTGTTACCATTGTTATTTACAGTGTAGGAAGCTAGTGCTGGACTATATAGTCTTTCTCAGAACTGTTACCATTGTTATTTACAGTGTAGGAAGCTAGTGCTGGACTATATAGTCTTTCTCAGAACTGTTACCACTGTTATTTACAGTGTAGGAAGTTAGTGCTGGACTATATAGTCTTTCTCAGTACTGTTACCACTGTTATTTACAGTGTAGGAAGCTAGTGCTGGACTATATAATCTTTCTTAGATCTGTTACCACTGTTATTTACAGTGTAATGAAGCTAGTGCTGGACAATAAAGTCTTTCTCAGTACTGTTACCACTGTTATTTACAGTGTAGGAAGCTAGTGCTGGACTATATAATCTTTCTCAGAACTGTTACCACTGTTATTTACAGTGTAGGAAGCTAGTGCTGGACTATATAGTCTTTCTCAGAACTGTTACCACTGTTATTTACAGTGTAGGAAGCTAGTGCTGGACTATATAATCTTTCTCAGAACTGTTACCACTGTTATTTACAGTGTAGGAAGCTAGTGATGGGATATATAGTCTTTCTCAGAACTGTTACCACTGTTATTTATAGTGTAGGAAGCTAGTGCTGGACTATATAGTCTTTCTCAGTAATGTAACCACTGTTATTTACAGTGTAGGAAGCTAGTGCTGGACTATATAGTCTTTCTCAGAACTCTTACCACTGTTATTTACAGTGTAGGAAGCTAGTGCTGGACTATAAAGTCTTTCTCAGAACTGTTACCACTGTTATTTACAGTGTAGGAAGCTAGTGCTGGACTATAAAATCTTTTTCAGAACTGTTACCACTGTTATTTACAGTGTAGGAAGTTAGTGCTTGACTATATAGTCTTTCTCAGAACTGTTACCACTGTTATTTACAGTGTAGAAAGCTAGTGCTGGACTATATAGTCTTTCTCAGAACTGTTACCACTGTTATTTACAGTGTAGGAAGCTAGTGCTGGACTATATCGTCTTTCTCAGAACTGTTACCACTGTTATTTACAGTGTAGGAAGCTTGTGCTGGACTATATAGTCTTTCTCAGAACTGTTACCATTGTTATTTACAGTGTAGGAAGCTAGTGCTGGACTATATAGTCTTTCTCAGAACTGTTACCACTGTTATTGACAGTGTAGGAAGCTAGTGCTGGACTATATAGTCTTTCTCAGAACTGTTACCACTGTTATTAACAGTGTAGGAAGCTAGTGCTGGACTATAAAGTCTTTCTCAGAACTGTTACCACTGTTATTTACAGTGTAGGAAGCTAGTGCTGGACTATAAAGTCCTTCTCAGAACTGTTACCACTGTTATTAACAGTGTAGGAAGCTAGTGCTGGACTATAAAGTCTTTCTCAGAACTGTTACCACTGTTATTTACAGTGTAGGAAGCTAGTGCTGGACTATAAAGTCCTTCTCAGAACTGTTACCACTGTTATTTACAGTGTAGGAAGCTAGTGCTGGACTATATAGTCTTTCTCAGAACTGTTACCACTGTTATTTACAGTGTAAGAAGCTAGTGCTGGACTATATAGTCTTTATCAGAACTGTTACCACTGTTATTTACAGTGTAGGAAGCTAGTGCTGGACTATATAGTCTTTCTCAGAACTGTTACCACTGTTATTTACAGCGTAGGAAGCTAGTGCTGGACTATATAGTCCTTCTCAGAACTGTTACCACTGTTATTTACAGTGTAGCAAGCTAGTGCTGGACTATATAGTCTTTCTCAGAACTGTTACCACTGTTATTTACAGTGTAGGAAGGTAGTGCTGGACTATATAGTCTTTCTCAGAACTGTTACCACTGTTATTTACAGTGTAGAAAGCTAGTGCTGGACTATATAGTCTTTCTCAGAACTGTTACCATTGTTATTTACAGCGTAGGAAGCTAGTGCTGGACTATATAGTCTTTCTCAGAACTGTTACCACTGTTATTTACAGTGTAGGAAGCTTGTGCTGGACTATATAGTCTTTCTCAGAACTGTTACCACTGTTATTTACAGTGTAGGAAGCTAGTGCTGGACTATATAGTCTTTCTCAGAACTGTTACCACTGTTATTTACAGTGTAGGAAGCTAGTGCTTCACTATATCGTCTTTCTCAGAACTGTTACCACTGTTATTTACAGTGCAGGAAGCTAGTGCTTGACTATATAGTCTTTCTCAGAACTGTTACCACTGTTATTTACAGTGTAGGAAGCTAGTGCTGGACTATATAGTCTTTCTCAGAACTGTTACCATTGTTATTTACAGTGTAGGAAGCTAGTGCTGGACTATATAGTCTTTCTCAGAACTGTTACCATTGTTATTTACAGTGTAGGAAGCTAGTGCTGGACTATATAGTCTTTCTCAGAACTGTTACCATTGTTATTTACAGTGTAGGAAGCTATTGCTGGACTATATAGTCTTTCTCAGAACTGTTACCATTGTTATTTACAGTGTAGGAAGCTAGTGCTGGACTATAAAATCTTTTTCAGAACTGTTACCACTGTTATTTACAGTGTAGGAAGTTAGTGCTTGACTATATAGTCTTTCTCAGAACTGTTACCACTGTTATTTACAGTGTAGAAAGCTAGTGCTGGACTATATAGTCTTTCTCAGAACTGTTACCACTGTTATTTACAGTGTAGGAAGCTAGTGCTGGACTATATCGTCTTTCTCAGAACTGTTACCACTGTTATTTACAGTGTAGGAAGCTTGTGCTGGACTATATAGTCTTTCTCAGAACTGTTACCATTGTTATTTACAGTGTAGGAAGCTAGTGCTGGACTATATAGTCTTTCTCAGAACTGTTACCACTGTTATTGACAGTGTAGGAAGCTAGTGCTGGACTATATAGTCTTTCTCAGAACTGTTACCACTGTTATTAACAGTGTAGGAAGCTAGTGCTGGACTATAAAGTCTTTCTCAGAACTGTTACCACTGTTATTTACAGTGTAGGAAGCTAGTGCTGGACTATAAAGTCCTTCTCAGAACTGTTACCACTGTTATTAACAGTGTAGGAAGCTAGTGCTGGACTATAAAGTCTTTCTCAGAACTGTTACCACTGTTATTTACAGTGTAGGAAGCTAGTGCTGGACTATAAAGTCCTTCTCAGAACTGTTACCACTGTTATTTACAGTGTAGGAAGCTAGTGCTGGACTATATAGTCTTTCTCAGAACTGTTACCACTGTTATTTACAGTGTAAGAAGCTAGTGCTGGACTATATAGTCTTTATCAGAACTGTTACCACTGTTATTTACAGTGTAGGAAGCTAGTGCTGGACTATATAGTCTTTCTCAGAACTGTTACCACTGTTATTTACAGCGTAGGAAGCTAGTGCTGGACTATATAGTCCTTCTCAGAACTGTTACCACTGTTATTTACAGTGTAGCAAGCTAGTGCTGGACTATATAGTCTTTCTCAGAACTGTTACCACTGTTATTTACAGTGTAGGAAGGTAGTGCTGGACTATATAGTCTTTCTCAGAACTGTTACCACTGTTATTTACAGTGTAGAAAGCTAGTGCTGGACTATATAGTCTTTCTCAGAACTGTTACCATTGTTATTTACAGCGTAGGAAGCTAGTGCTGGACTATATAGTCTTTCTCAGAACTGTTACCACTGTTATTTACAGTGTAGGAAGCTTGTGCTGGACTATATAGTCTTTCTCAGAACTGTTACCACTGTTATTTACAGTGTAGGAAGCTAGTGCTGGACTATATAGTCTTTCTCAGAACTGTTACCACTGTTATTTACAGTGTAGGAAGCTAGTGCTTCACTATATCGTCTTTCTCAGAACTGTTACCACTGTTATTTACAGTGCAGGAAGCTAGTGCTTGACTATATAGTCTTTCTCAGAACTGTTACCACTGTTATTTACAGTGTAGGAAGCTAGTGCTGGACTATATAGTCTTTCTCAGAACTGTTACCATTGTTATTTACAGTGTAGGAAGCTAGTGCTGGACTATATAGTCTTTCTCAGAACTGTTACCATTGTTATTTACAGTGTAGGAAGCTAGTGCTGGACTATATAGTCTTTCTCAGAACTGTTACCATTGTTATTTACAGTGTAGGAAGCTATTGCTGGACTATATAGTCTTTCTCAGAACTGTTACCATTGTTATTTACAGTGTAGGAAGCTAGTGCTGGACTATATAGTGTTTCTCAGAACTGTTACCACTGTTATTTACAGTGTAGGAAGCTTGTGCTGGACTATATAGTCTTTCTCAGAACTGTTACCACTGTTATTTACAGTGTAGGAAGCTTGTGCTGGACTATATAGTCTTTCTCAGAACTGTTACCATTGTTATTTACAGTGTAGGAAGCTAGTGCCGGACTATATAGTCTTTCTCAGAACTGTTACCACTGTTAATTACAGTGTAGGAAGCTAGTGCTGGACTATATAGTCTTTCTCAGAACTGTTACCACTGTTATTTACAGCGTAGGAAGCTAGTGCTGGACTATATAGTCTTTCTCAGAACTGTTACCACTGTTATTTACAGTGTAGGAAGCTAGTGCTGGACTATATAGTCGTTCTCAGAACTGTTACCACTGTTATTTACAGTGTAGGAAGCTAGTGCTGGACTATATAGTTCTTCTCAGTACTGTTACCACTGTTATTTACAGTGTAGGAAGCTAGTGCTGGACTATATAGTCTTTCTCAGAACTGTTACCACTGTTATTTACAGTGTAGGAAGCTAGTGCTGGACTATATAGTCTTTCTCAGAACTGTTACCACTGTTATTTACAGTGTAGGAAGCTTGTGCTGGATTATATAGTCTTTCTCAGAACTGTTACCACTGTTATTTACAGTGTAGGAAGCTAGTGCTGGACTATATATTTCTTCTCAGTACTGTTACCACTGTTATTTACCGTGTAGGAAGCTAGTGCTTGACTATATAGTCTTTCTCAGAACTGTTACCACTGTTATTTACAGTGTAGGAAGCTAGTGCTGGACTATATAGTCTTTCTCAGAACTGTTACCATTGTTATTTACAGTGTAGGAAGCTAGTGCTGGACTATATAGTCTTTCTCAGAACTGTTACCACTGTTATTTACAGTGTAGGAAGCTAGTGCTGGACTATATAGTCTTTCTCAGAACTGTTACCACTGTTATTTACAGTGTAGGAAGCTTGTGCTGGACTATATAGTCCCTCTCAGAACTGTTACCACTGTTATTTACAGTGTAGGAAGCTAGTGCTGGACTATATAGTCCTTCTCAGAACTGTTACCAATGTTAATTACAGTGTAGGAAGCTAGTGCTGGACTATATAGTCTTTCTCAGAACTGTTACCACTGTTATTTACAGCGTAGGAAGCTAGTGCTGGACTATATAGTCTTTCTCAGAACTGTTACCACTGTTATTTACAGTGTAGGAAGCTAGTGCTGGACTATATAGTCGTTCTCAGAACTGTTACCACTGTTATTTACAGTGTAGGAAGCTAGTGCTGGACTATATAGTCTTTATCAGAACTGTTACCACTGTTATTCACAGTGTAGGAAGCTAGTGCTGGACTATATAGTCCTTCTCAGAACTGTAACCACTGTTATTTACAGTGTAGGAAGCTAGTGCTGGACTATATAGTCTTTCTCAGAACTGTTACCACTGTTATTTACAGTGTAGGAAGCTAGTGCTGGACTATATAGTCTTTCTCAGAACTGTTACCACTGTTATTTACAGTGTAGGAAGCTAGTGCTGGACTATAAAATCTTTCTCAGAACTGTTACCACTGTTATTTACAGTGTAGGAAGCTAGTTCTGGACTATATAGTCTTTCTCAGTACTGTTACCACTGTTATTTACAGTGTAGGAAGCTAGTGCTGGACTATATAGTCTTTCTCAGAACTGTTACCACTGTTATTTACAGTGTAGGAAGCTAGTGCTGGACTATATAGTCCTTCTCAGAACTGTAACCACTGTTATTTACAGTGTAGGAAGCTAGTGCTGGACTATAAAGTCTTTCTCAGTACTGTTACCACTGTTATTTACAGTGTAGGAAGCTAGTGCTGGACTATATAGTCTTTCTCAGAACTGTTACCACTGTTATTTACAGTGTAGGAAGCTAGTGCTGGACTATATAGTCCTTCTCAGAACTGTAATCACTGTTATTTACAGTGTAGGAAGCTAGTGCTGGACTATAAAGTCTTTCTCAGTACTGTTACCACTGTTATTTACAGTGTAGGAAGCTAGTGCTGGACTATATAGTCTTTCTCAGAACTGTTACCACTGTTATTTACAGTGTAGGAAGCTAGTGCTGGACTATATAGTCCTTCTCAGAACTGTTACCACTGTTATTTACAGTGTAGGAAGCTAGTGCTGGACTATATAGTCTTTCTCAGAACTGTTACCACTGTTATTTACAGTGTAGGAAGCTAGTGCTGGACTATATAATCTTTCTCAGAACTGTTACCACTGTTATTTACAGTGTAGGAAGCTAGTGCTGGACTATATAGTCCTTCTCAGAACTGTTACCACTGTTATTTACAGTGTAGGAAGCTAGTGCTGGACTATATAGTCCTTCTCAGAACTGTTACCACTGTTATTTACAGTGTAGGAAGCTAGTGCTGGACTATATAGTCTTTCTCAGAACTGTTACCACTGTTAATCACAATTATTGAAGAATTTTGAAATTATTAATTATTTCGTTACTAATATAGTAACTTAATGTAAGGTTCTTATATAAAATTATTTTGGAAGATTTTAATTTAAATTGGAAACTTTTAAAATGGGTGGTTTTATTTCATAGAACCAGAGCCGGTTTTAGCTGGGTTGTTAGCTAAAGGGATAATTCACATTGTCTTATGTGCATCCTCATTGTAGTTCTCAGGAAAATTCAGCATGATAATGTGTAACAAGATAATTCATTTGAATTACAGGTACAAATCATTTTTGCTAGCTGAGTGAACTGGAGCTACAATTAGTAAAGTATTTTGCTCAAGGACACAATTTGCCACCAGTAATTGAAGTTATGACTTTATGATTGTTAGCTGAACACTGTGACCACTAAGCTACATGCATTTGTTTTTAATTATGCAGTTGCTTGACTTGTTAGAAATAGCAACCAAATCCCCCTTAAATCACACCATGCCACCTTAAAAAAGACATTGGCTAATATAAGCCAAGTTGAACAACAGCAACACCAACCAGTCATTCATCATCGTCATTGTTTTTATGTCCGCTTTTCTAGGTTTACATGGATTTGGACAGGAACAAAACTCAACTGGTTAGTAACTCGAGGGATCAGATATCCCTGTATTGCTCATACATTTGGCATGGTTTCTACAGTTGGATACCTTTTGTAATGCGAACCACATTTTCTTGAATCATCATCATTTTTATGTCCACTTTTTCTTGTTTGCATGGGTTGGATCGGTCCTTCTCAGCATCTCCCCATATGTCGCAATCCTTTGTCATCGCCTCTTTGAGTCTCAGTGGTTTGAAGTCAGCTCTCACAAAATCTGCCCAGGTTTTTCTTTGTCTACCTCTACTGCGACTTCCTTTCACTGGCATTTCTGGCACTTCTTCACCCAATGATCATTGTCCATGCACATCACATGTCGAAACCACAGTCTTCTCTCCTGCACACTACATCAAATTCCTCTTAAATCCAACTTCTCCTTCAACTCATCCAAGCTCTGCCTCCCTCTCACACTTACATTGCGCATCCAACTGAGCATAGTTGCTTCATTTCTCTCCAGGGTCCTCCCCAGTCACAGCTCATGTTTCATTACCATGCAGCATTGCTCATCACACACAGGCATCATACAGTTGTCTTTTTGTACATAGAGAGAAACTTATTCATTTCTATTAATTATTGCTGTTGTTATAACTCACACCTATGTAGGTTTTGCTGGTTTCATGCAAGGTTGTATTTTATAGGATGTATCTTCGGTGTTTTAATGATAGGGGTTCCAATCCTGTCGTGATTACAGCTCACACTTATGTAAGTCTAGCTGCCCTCACATGCAACTGTATACAAAAAAAACTATTGATTACACTCAGAATATACCATAAACCAACATGCTGGCCTGCTCTCATAACACCTGGGTTTAATTTAATGATAAAGGTCCCCTCCCCACCCGGTTCTATCATGAAAAGACCCTCCATCTTCCCAACCACCACACAGGATGCCAGTTCATTGCCAGGTTTTGACACCAGCTACTGCTGCTGTTATTAATTTTTTCCAAGTGTATTGGAGTAATGTGACACATTTCATCTGGTCCAAGAATCAAACCCACGACTTTTTAACCATCATTCCTACCCTTGATCTTTATTAATCAGTACTTAGTCATTTGTTTAATAACACCTTGAAGGGATTTAGTCAATCATATGGACCCTATGATTTAATTTCAATTGTGGCACTTATTTTATCAACATCTTTTTTGTTGAATTGTATCAAATAACATCAAAATAAAAGATTATTTCAAGCAGAACCAAATACACATAATTAGTGAACGTATTTCTAATGAAATACACTCTTTCAATTAATGACCAAATATACTTGAATATAATATCATATGTTCAGTTCCTGGTGTCACTAGAGCAAGATACTTTACTTCACATAGCTTTAGTTCACTCAGCTAGCAAAAATGAGTTGTACTTGTAATTCAAATGAACTACCTTGTTACACACTACATCTTGCTGAATCTTCCTGAGGACTACAATAAGGGTACAATGTGTATTAAAGACTACAAAATCCAATGTGACCAAAACATTGATGGTAGAAGGAGGAGGGAGTCGGCTTATATTTGGGGTCAATATTTTGACAGTTTTCACCAACTTCAAATTCTATGTAAATAAGGTTTGGATTTTTTGTCCATTTCTTAGCATAAAATAGTGGGGTTGGCTTATATTTGGGTATATATATTAATGAAGAACTCCAAGGTATTTACTAAAATTTTTTATCAATTCATTACTAAGATAGGAATGTAACATATGGTTCTTATATAAAATTATGTTGGAAGATTTTAATTGAAGTAATGTTTTGTTTTAGAAAACCAGAGCCAGTTTTGGCCAGGTTGGTATCAAAATGGTTAACAGCACCAAAATGAAAGATTACCAAGACATTACCCTCTAAAATTAATTACTCATCTGTTTAACCCTTTCACTGTCATATTTCTAAGGAAAGACACCTGTTTATGTTTTCCAAATAATTTTTGAAAATAATAAAGAACTTGGAGATTTAGTAATATAAAACAAACTTTCTCATTAATTGTCTTGTGTTTGGACCATAACTTGGTTCTTACATTAATTTATGATGGAAGGTTTTTAGATAAATATAAATACATTAATCTTTCCATTACCATGTTTCTAATAAAAGACACTGCCTATGGTTTTCAAATCATTTTGAAAATAATCAAGAATTTGATGAGATTTAGTAATATAAATGATGGAGGGTTTTTAGAACACTTTAAAATAAACAGCTTTCTTTCATAGAACCAGGAGCAGTTTCAGTCAATTTGGGATCAAAAAGATGATCTGGTGTTTGGAACATAATTTATAGGTTCTTACATAAAATTATGATGGAAGGTTTTTAGATAAACACTAAAACAAGCAGTTTTGTATCGTAGAACAAGAGGCTGTTTGGTATCAAAAGGTTTAATAACACGGAAATTAAATATTATTTTAAGGTGTACTAAACACATTACTCTTAAATAACCTCCATCTCACTACTCATTCAGTATTTCCTTTGCTCTTTTCTGGAACTTTCATGTTATCATTGCCAAAATTACATCAGCATATGCCAGCAGTCCTACTTATGCCAACACAGAAAGAACAGGCATACGATGTTGATGATGATGGGTGTGGTAGTGGTGGTAATGAGGATGGTGGTGATTATGGTGATGATGATGATGATGGTAATATGATAATGATGGTGGCAATGATGATGATGTATCTTGCCAACTATGGCCAACTGTTAACCACCATGTAATATTTTATTCACAAGATTAAACTACTGAAGGAAAACATTTGATTTTCTGTCAGGAAAGACCTAGCTTTGATGAGACAGTTTGGATTAGTGCCAGGATAGTAAACCACAGATGCCCTCTTCTGAGTAAGACAACTACAGAAGTTCTTAATTAAGAACAAGCCACTATCCTTGGCATTTGTGAAGGGACGTGGCTTAGTGGTTAGGGTGTTTGGTTCAATTGTTAGGTTATGAATTCGATACCCAGTGGCATTTTGTAATATTGAGCAAGACACATTATTTCAAGTTACTGCTGTCCACTCAGCTCAGGAAAAATATGTGTTGTATTCTTGGGTCTCGAATAATCACCCCACACTCACTCACTAATTTTTCAGATTCCTTCTTTCCCGCTTATTAATCCTTTAGCATTTACATTACTCTATATTTACTATTGTATTTTCACAGTAAAGGCTGTATCTCACATAATATCAAAGCTACAAGATTTTGATGATGTTATATATTTTGAGAATAATACCTTAACATTGGTATTAGTGGCCAGTTACGGTAGGTTTGAACAGAAAGAGGTGAGAGAATTCTGGCCGGATACAGCTGGTTTAAATGCTAAAGGGTTAAATTTTACTAATCTATCTCCAGCAAAATTTTTCTTTATACATTAAAAAAATGTACATGATTAAAAATCTCATATGTTATAAAATAAATAGTATGGGTTTGGAGTTTCAGTGTGTAAACTAAACCACTAAATTAATGGAGACGACCTAGAAATATTATCGAATTTCTAAGCCCCCAGCTTATTCCAGCCTCCTTCGCCTATTTGGAACTGGAGATGATCGGTTATTCAAAGAGTCGTCCTTGTCACATATTCTGTCATATTGAATGTCCCTCCGAACTATGTTAAGGGTACATGTTTCTGTGGAATATTCAGCCACTTGCATGTTAATTTTCTGAGTAGGTTGTTCCATTAATTGAACAACTAGATCACTTGTCATTGTAATCAAACGAGATCCAATGATAAAGCCTTTGACAGGTTACCATACTCTGAAGTCTTGTGGCTGACAAAAAAAACAACAAAACAAAAAAACTAGGTCTAGATTAATGGCATGTGAAAACAGGATGCCATCAGAAAGGTAAGAATTAGCAACAAATTCAGTGAGGAATTTAGCATGTAGGTAAGTGTCCATGAGGGCTTGGTTCTTCTTGTTTATTATTCTATAGATCTCCAAGCCATAAAATAGGAGTTTAACCTTTTCATTACCATATTCCATGCACTATATTCTAATTAATTAATGAAAAATTTGGAGGTATTTACTTAATTTATTATTTTTCATTTAGATCAGTGGTTCTCAACCTTTTTTACTCATGGACCCCTTTTCCCTTATTTTTGGGGGGGGGGGACCTCTTCATAGCTATTCAACAAAAGAAAAGCTTATTCTATTTTTCACTAATAAAAAGTAAAGGGATTATATTAATAATCAAAGAAATAGTAACTGATTATGCTTTATTTTGAATGAAAACTAATTTAATGCAAATAAATTATTCTACAATTAAACTCTATGGAGCATTTATGCACACTGGTAAATAATTCACAATAAACCATTTTAAGATAAGTGTGGGATTAGAAAAAAAAAATGCAGATTTATTCAATGAGATCCCTGTGGTTGATGCTGCTCAGCAAGTTTCTTTATATCTGGTTCCATCGATGTTAATGATAATCGAAGATCACCTTTTTTCACAATGTCAAGTCTATTGCGAACTTTTGATAACAATTGAGAAACACGACTAAATCCTGATTCAACCAGGTAAGATGATGGAAAGGCAATAACTTAGAGCCGTGCTTTATCCCAGAGTAATGGGTACTTTGTAGCAATATCATTTGTTTTCCATATATTATACTTCCCATCTTTGTATTTTGCGTGTATTATTTCATCACTTTGTAATTTAATGAGGGGCTCCTGCAAAGAAATGTCTCTATCGGCAACATTAACTTTGAAAGGAATTGTCACCCAAGTTGGTATATCCATCATGAGTAGGTCACTAAACCGAGTTTGCATATCTTCGTGCATATTTTCTAAATATTCACTATATAATACAAGGTCTTCATCGTGGAAATCGCTGCTAATCGAGGCCAAACAAGGAAACTGTTCAAATGCACGACACCTGATATTATTTTTGTACAACTGTAGTTTTCTCAGAAAAGCAGTAATAGCACTTTACTAGATATGAGATCAGAATCTTTTCGTTGGAGCTGTTTATTAAGTAAATTTAATTTTTCAAATATATCTGATAAGTAAAATACATCACATTTAGTTGCAAGCAGTTGTTCTCCAAGCTGGGTGTTAGCAAGAAATGAGACAATAGAATCCCAAAGTGCAATAAAACCTTGAAGACAATTCCCCTTTGAAAGCCACCTCACCTCAGTATGTAATACAATGTGCGCAAACTCTTCTCCATTTTGATTACAGAATTTACGAAAAAGGCGGTCTCGGAGAGAATTCGATTTAATATGGTTAACCACTTTTATCACAACAGCAAGGGCATCATGCAGACGTCCACTTAATTTCTTTGCAACTAAGTGTTGATGGTGTATCACACAGTGAATCCAAATACTTCAGAAACAGCTTTTTTCAAATTTGCAATAAAACCTTTGTATCTGCCATGGATGGTGTACCATCAGTAGCACATGCAATTATATTTTTGAGTTGAATATTGTTTTCCTTGAAATAAGTAGCAACTTCATTAAAAATTGTTTCACCTTTTGTCCTAAGACTTCTAGCAAAGAGCATTTCCTCTCTGGGTCCTTTATCATCTTTAAATCTCACATATGCTAATAGAATGGCTTCATTCATCAAGTTGAAGGGCAAACTGTTTTACTTGCAAATTAGCTATTAATTGTTTTTCTACATTCTCTGCCATTTCATCAATGCACCTTGACACAGAAGAGTTGCTTAAAGTGATGGAATTAGTAATTTCACTTGGATTTTGTTTCATAACTGATGAAATTATAACAGACAAAGCCAGTAAAATTACTGTTTCACCAATATTATGGGGTTTTCCAGCCTTAGCTATTATCTTGCTAATTTCATAAGATGCTAGTAAACCATCACTCATTTTACTCACTTTTTTTTTAAACACTTGAAAATCATCACAAAGTTTTTTAAAGTATTCTACTAGTTGATTTTCCTTTCTTTTGTGCTTCGTTTCTAGATGGATTTTTAGTTTACAAGGTTTCATGCTATCATTTGAAAGTACATCCATACATATGAGGTACATTGGTTTCATTTTATTATGTGGTGATGGAATAAATCTGTAAGACAAATATTCAACAGAATACTGTCAGCACTTCTTACTTGGAGCAGCCATGGGTTGTCTGTAAAAAAAAATTAATAATTATATATAGCTGTTGCAACATATATTACAGGTTTTTGTTAAGAAATATAAAATTGTTAAAAAATTAAAAGATATTTTGCAACAAATAAAACATATTTACATAAAATATGGTCAAGGTAAATAAAAATGTTAGGAGTTAAAATAACTTAAATAATAAAAAAAAAAGACATCTCTGTAAGTCGTTAATTATTGTTATCAAATTTATTCCATTATGATCACCATGATATTTTTATATTTCTCAAAACTTATATATATATATCAGATAAATACAAAGTTATAAATTGAAGTTTCAAATTTGTATTAAAAAGGAAATTTTAGCCATTTTCTTCCTACAATCTTTCAAATTGGATAAAAGATTTTAATATTGAAGCACGGAGTTCAACATAAAACTGAAGTGAACTGCTTGGGTCATGTTGATTTTTATAGGCACTGAGAGTTAATAGTAGTACCGGAAATCATCCCTGCTACTGAAGATGTTAATGCCGTTAATCCTTCCTCGATAAGTGCGGTCTCTTTGACCTTTTTCATTGCCGATCAAAGGTCAGCGACCGCGCTAAGGAAGGTAGATATTTGCCCTAAAAATAAACATCAAAGGTCGCCACCTGCTCCCTGAGAAAAGATAAGAGATTTTCACCTTCGTTTGTTCTTGCCACTGACCGATGGGTGAGTAGCTAGGTCAAAAGGAAATACAAAAGAAATAAAGTTAGGAAGAATCATTCATATATATTCTCTTTATTTCAATATGGTGTAAATTACAGTAGAAATTTTATTTTTAGTAATAACAACCGTTCTGAAGTGGAATTGCTCCATGGACCACCAAAATATCATTGTGGACCCCCAATTTGTGATTTTTTGCCTGTGGACCTCCAGGAATATTACATGGACCCCGGTTGAGAACCACTGATTTTGATGGTATTTGTAACATAACATTAACGTGTGGCTCTTATTTTCATTTCAAATTTCTATGAATAATTCCATGGGAATACTTTGGTGGTTTTGTCTGCGGGGCGCAGCCCTTCTGCCCCAACCAGAGTTCTTGCCACCCCCTCCACTTCCTAATCATTTTTTTCTTTCTTTTTTTTTTTCTCTATATTTTCCTATTCTTTTGTTTCCTTTCCTTTTTTATTATTGTTGCCATTACCAGTAATACACTGAGATAATTGCTGGTCTTGTGCCAAAAGAAGAAATAATTATTATTATTATTACAATTATTATAGGGCGGTGGATTGGCAGTATCGGTAGAGGGTCGGACGCCATGCTTTCCAGCATAGTTACGTCCCTTTACGATCTGAGTTCAAATCCCGCCGAGGTTGACTTTGCCTTTCATCCTTACGGGGTCGATAAAATAAAGTACCAGTAATGCACTGAGTAATTGCTGGCCTTGTGCCTAAAGTAGAAACAATTATTATTATTATTACTGTAAAGTAGGGTGGTGGATTGGCAGTATCGGTAGAGGGTCGGATGCCATGCTTTGATGCAAAGAGTTACGGCCCTTGCCATTCTGAGTTCAAATCCCGTTGAGGTTAACTTTGCCTTTCATCCTTACGGGGTCGATAAAATAAAGTACCAGTAATGCACTGGGTTATTGCTGGCCTTGTGCCAAAAGTAGAAACAATTATTACTGTAAAGTAGAAATAATTATTATTACTGTAAATAAAAAAATTATTTTATAAAAAAAAAAAAAGGTAAAGAAAAATTTGCATTATATGGTTTTCTATGTACAATCTTAATTTTATTCAAAACATGGTGCTTTAAAATTCTTTAACCCTTTAGTATTTATATTACTCTATATTTACTATTGTATTTCCATGGTAAAGGCTTTATCTCATATAGTATCAAATCTACGAGATTTTGATGGTGTTGTTATCTATTTTGAGAACAATACCTTAACGGCAGTATGAACAACCGGTTATGGCTTGTTTGAACAGAGAGAGGTAAGAGAACTTTGGCCAGTTACAGCCAATTTGAACAGAGAATTCTGGCCAGATATAGCCTGTTTATATGCTCAAGGGTTAAAATTTAATTTACATAATTCATAAAAAAATTGAAAAAGAAAGAACACAAAAAAGCAGAAAAAGAAAACAACTACATACCAGAACAGAACACTGAAGTTTTCCTCTAATAATGTTTGAGGCAAGCCTTTGCTGCAGGTAATAACAAGGTTAAGGCACTGGAATAACCAAGTATCTTCATGAGCCTCACTTGATATGTTAATAAGGCAAGCCATGATCAATTACAAGAACCTTGTTATCTGCAGCTCCCGAACATCACAGGCTAAAAAAAATAGTTTGTTGATAAGTCCTGGTATTCTATAAATATTTTCTCAAATCTTTAAATAATCAACAGGGCCAGTTTACTATTATAACTGGAGCCTGCTAGCCCTGTGTCTACCCAGATGGGATAACCCTTTTCCTGTTCGAGGTGGGTACATCTCTAATATGCGATGCCACATACTGCGATATGTTCTTCACCTCCAACCTTGTTGCTTCAGCTACAAACCCAGGCACTGCTAATTGGAAGATAGCCAAATACTAACTGTTTCCTTTTTGTGACTGTCACCATCAAAACCTGTGTCCTCAGTCGACAAATTGCCATTTTCCTATGGGAGGAGTGCATCCTATCTAAAGCAGGACCCCCATGAAGTGGAGTGGTTGATACTGCAGGTGTTGTTGGCTATTCCTCACTGCAATGCTTTTGCCATTTTGTCCATGGAGCATAGCCAAGATACACTGCCTAGACTAGGGTGGAAAGTCTGCTGTGCCCTCCACTCCTCCTCCTTCTTTACCCACTTATTCCTCAGAGGGTTGTGTGATCAGAGTCCTCAAACACTCTTTCCAGCAGGTTCTGTTAGAAGCAACTGTTTCCAACTGATCTGGCTGGATTTCCAAACAAGGCCAGCCAAGCTCATGGATATTATCCAACCATCTTGCTCAGCATCTACCTTTGGGTCTCCTGCCAGTTGGTTTTGCCCATAAAATCTGTCCAGCAATTCTTTCCTGAGACATTTTAACCACATGCCCATAATATCGCAGCTGTGATCTCTCAATTCAGAGAAGTAGCAGCTCTACCTTGAGTAACTCTGATCTCTAAGCTATGCACTCTATTGAGTAGCATTGCTCCAAAGACCCTTCGGAGGAACCCCATTTCGGCTGCTTGTATTTGCAATTATATTCTTTTGGTCATTACCCAAGATTCATGACCATAGGTATGGGATGGAATAAATATCTCCTTACTTTCATATCTTTTTCTTTTTCATATTGCAAATATAATTTAATTGAAATTTGTTGAATCCCTTTCAATATATTTTTCTTTCCTCTATACTTTTCAGAAGGATTACAGCTGCTATCTGTTTGACTGTGGCCAGTCAAACGTTTGTGTGTTTGCCCCACACAACAGCTATATCTCTATGAGTTTTCACCCAGAAAGCCATAAGATGGATTCTCATACACACCTTGCAATCAAGCATGAGAGTGAACTAGCAGGTCTTGACAATCAAGATGGTTCTTCGAAAGACAATTCTGAGGAGGTAAAGAGAACACAGAAGAGTACCATAATCACTACCACTACACCACACACAGTTTAGCCTACTACTTTGAAAAAAAGAACAAAAATAGGTAACCAAACGTTTATTGTTATTTAAAAAAAATTGTTGACTGCATTTCGTCTTTAGACTGTGGCCATGCTGGGGCACCACCTTGAAAGTCAAACATATCAACTCCACTACTTATTTTTAGATAACCATAGGTTTATTTGTAAATTATATATTTTTAATCTTTCATTCTTTTACTGGTTTTAGTTATGAGACTATGGCCATGCTGGGGCACCACCTTTGAAGAGATTTAGTCAAACATATCAACCCCAGTACTTATTTGTTCAAGTTTGGTACTTATATCATTGATTTCCTTTTTGTCAGACCACTAAATTAATTATAAACAAACAGTAAACATAAACACAGACTCAGACACTGACACACACATATGTACATACATGTGTGTGCTTATATATGCATAAATACACACACACTCATATTTGCATGCACACATACATCATTATCACTGTTTAATGTCTATTTTCCATGCTTGCATGGGTTGTTACATTATGAGGCTAGTCAGGTCAGGTGATGACATCTTTTGGGTTCATTTCTATGGCTAGATGTTTTTACTAATGCCAACCACATTTACAGTGTGTACTGGGAGCTTTTATGGTGAAACCATCACTACCACTTTATAGGGTGAACTGAGTATTTTTTGTTGTGACACCAGTATGACCATTTTATAGGGTGGGCTGGGTACTTTTTTGTTGTTGCACCAGCATGACCACCTTACATGGTGGACTGGGTGCTTTTATTGGTGCACCAGTACTATCGCCATACAAAGAGGATTGGGTGCTTTTGTTTGTGACACCAGCCATGTGAGAGAGCAGGTGTGGAATGTGTTCGATTTTCTAAGCATGCATACATGGTTTTGACAGGTGAGGTGTATCAGGAGTGTGGAAAGTGTGGTGGGTGGTTGTAGTGTATATATATATATATTACATACACCATGCATATAAATATATATGAAAAGATAAAACTAAAAATGACTGCACGGGGCAGGCGCAGACACTGTAAGTCATAGTGAAGGCACCCCATTTAGGAGAGTAGGTACTCCAAATAAAAAACTGATATAGGGGGAAGAGGACTCATTAGTCTAGTAAGACAATCTCTCGAGTGCTGGTGACACGAATAATGCACCCAGTGGTTAGTGATAGGAAGGGCATCTAGCCAGAAAAACCCTGCCAAAAATATGACAAGCACAAACATGATTTTCACTAATTGCATATACAGGGCTAGCACTAGTCATGTTAGTGCTGTGCACGGCAGTGGAGTAGATAGAGTTTTGAGAACCCGTCGACCATCATCAAGCAATCACACTGCCTTTTTCCATCTCAGGTACATAAAACCCAAGGAAATAACAGCAACTGTCAAGGGACAAATCTCAGGTTTGCCACTCTCAATATTGGCACCCTGAAAGGTAAATCAGGTTAACTTGTGGAACTGTTAGAGAGAAGAAAAGTAGATGTATGCTGTATACAAGAAGTGAGGTGGAGGGGTGGCTCTGCAAGACTAATCACAGGCAAACAACAGAGATATAAACTCTACTGTGTAGGAAATGATGATGGAGTAGGAGGTGTAGGCATTTTACTAGCTGAGAAGTGGGTAGATAAGGTGATAGAGGTAGTTAGAGTAAGTGACAAAATCATCAAGCTTAGAATGGTGACAATTACATCTACCTATGCTCCACAGGCAGGGCTAAGTAAAGTCCAAAAGGACAGGTTCTATAAGGAACTTTTACAGACAACTTCAGGGACTGATGAAAGAGATCTCATCAGCCTGGCAGGCGACTTTAATGGACATATGGGACAGTACCAGGACATATTCTATGGAGTTCATGGTGGCTATGGTTATGGCTCAAGAAGAGGGATTGAGGCTCCTGCAATTCTGTGACACAAATGAGCTAACCATTGCAATCAGACCTGGACACAATGCAGCAATGGATTATGGATTGGCAACTCAAGCTGGCTGTGGACAAGTATACTACCATGCATTTTGGGAGAAAAAAACCCAGCGTTCACATACTCCCTCCACAACACCTATCTCAAGAAGCCTTCTTGTGAACATGACCTGGGCATTATTACCAACAGCAATTTGTGTTGGATAAAGCACATCTTTAAAATTGGCCAAGGGTGTCTTAGAATCAGTCAGTAAGACATTTGTCAGCCACTCTCCAGCTATCTATTTAAAGCTGTATGGTGCGTTCACACTTAGAATTTGCATCACCAGTCTGTAACCTCTATCTTGCTCGGAATATTGATTTCATAGAAATTGTTCAGAAATGTGCAAACAAACGAATACCCTCCATCAGGCATCTGCTATACTCTGAACACCTTGCTTCACTGGGCATGGACACATTAAAGCTCCAACATCTGGCAACTGACTTGATAGACATGCACAAGATTATTAACCATCTTTCCAACAACAACCCTGAGCACCTGAATTCCATGTGTCTAACACCCATGGACATGCTTACAAAATCAGAAAACAGTAGAGTTTCCATGACTTTTGGAAACATTTTTTCATGCTCAGAGTTGCTGAAGCATGGAACAAACTACCTGCATCAGTTGTTAGTTGTCGGCTGTGTTCAGACCTGGAGAGGGTTGGGCTCCACTGGGTTTAAAAGTGACCTAGACATGCCGTATGACAGTGCCCCTATGACTCCACAAGGAGTTATGGGATCTTTATCCTTTATATTTATCTAAATGAAAATAATCTTCCATCATAATTTTATGTAAGAACCTTTGTTAAGTTATGTTCCAAACACCAGCTTAATAATGAGAAAGTTTATTATATCGCAATATCTCCCCAAATCTTAGAGTTGTTGAAGCATAAAACAAACTACCTGCATCAGTTGTTAGCTGTCGGGACACTGCATCCTTCAAAACTTCCATGCTTCCCGAAATCCTCAACACTACATCTGATATTCCCCCTCCTTACACACTCACGCATATGTATGTGTGTCTGTATGTATATGATTCACACACTGTTCACTTTCCTGATATTTGTACATTATTCTATGTACTATGCATGCACCTTTGATAAGTTGTAGTGCACCTGGGCACTGTACACAATAATTTTCATTATGTGCAACACAAATTTCATATCAATTAGGTGAACACACAAGCCAAATTGATTATTTACTCATAAGACGAAATACATGGACTGTAATAAACACTAAAGCCTTCTCTGGGGAAGAATGTTTATATTTACTACAGACATAGCCATGAGATGACTAATACCATGAGAGTGGAATTTGGTAGATAAAAACTGTGTTTACCCAACAGTGTGTGTTTGTGTGTGTATATATACACACACACACATATATATATATATATCATCTTCATCATTTAATATCTCTATGATGGTATGAGTCTTGCAGTCTGAATATTGTAAGGAAAAAACTTCTTCAATCAACTGAGATTATCCTCATAAAAGCGAAAGAAGGGAGGGAACTTGTATAGTCTATATGGTCTAAGCTTTGTGGAACAATTTAAGACAATGCAGTGGTGATGGACCTGTTTTGATCTTACTGAATCTCTTTATTGAAGCACATTCACTTAGCAAGTTGGCTAATGCTTATATATAAACTAGCATAATGGCATATCTTCGTTTTTATGTCCGCTTTTCCACACTTGCATGGGTTCGATGGGTCCTTCTCAGCATCTTATCTCTCCAACCGTCACAATCCTTTGCCATCACCTCTGTGAGTTTCAGTGATTTAGGTCAGCTCTCACAACCTCTGCCCAGGTCTTTCTTGGTCTACCTCTACTGCGACTTCTTTCCACTCGCATTTCTTTGCACTTCTTCACCAAATTATTATTGTCCATGTGCATCACATGTCTAAACAAAAGCAGTCTTCTCTCCTGCTCACTACCTCGAATTTCTCTTAAACTCAACTTCTTCTTCAACTCGTCCAAGCTCTGCTTCTCTCTCACACTTACATTGCACATCCAACAGAGCATGGTTGCTTCATTTCTCTTCAGTTGATAATGGGGGTGTATAATAAACGAAAATTTAATAATTCCTTGATTACAACATTCTATGTGAAGACCTTCAAACCCTGAGTTTTCCTTGACCTTCGCAATATTTAATGTTACCACCACCACAATCCCCGCCACATTCGCTATCAACCCTACACCTACCTCAAATACCACTAGCTATCTATCAGTCACCATCCCACCATCATTTTCCAATCACTTATAATGAGAGACCCTTTTATAAACGCTCTGGAAAAAGTTTACCTGTAAAAGATCAGGCCAGGTCTTTTTCATGACTTGCTATCTCTTCCTCCTTTCTGCTGAATTTTTCGATCCTTCTCTATGTGTGTGTGTGTATCATTATTCCATAACAAATGGGTACATCAGCCAAAATGCCTTGTGATTTCAAGTTTTGTATTGGTGTCTCCCCTTATCCCTGGTCAATTTTACCTTTCACCTCCCACCAAGGTTTATAAAAATCATCATCATGGCTTGCCTTAGCAAATGAAGATTATGAAGGGGGTGGTCAACATTGACTGGAGGCACACTCGTGGTCGTTCAGGCCAATACGGGGCAGGCAGACACAGCCACAGTGGCTGTACCTGAAGGTCTGATCAGGATTTAATGACCTGGTGTTGTGGCTCTTTCTCCTGTGTCTTCTGTCTTTGAGGGTGGATTTGCGGGTATTTTCAAAGGCTGAGACAGCATGGTTGATGTTGAGACACCAGGCATCATGATTCTCAGCTAAGGTGGAGCACCGGTGATGGTCGATATGACAGGCACCAAGGGATTTTTTCAAACAGTCCTTGTATTGTTTCCTTGGTGCCCCGCCTCTCACGATGGCCAGTGGAGAGTTTGCTGTACAGCATGATCCTGGGCAGGTGATGATCCTTCATCCTGGAGATGTGACCTCTGCCCGTTCAAGGACTTCAGCATTGGTGACAAAGTCTCTCCAGTGGATGTTGAGGATGGTGCGGAGGCAGTGCTTGTGGAGTCGAAGGTGGTGGTGATAAGTGACCCATGACTGAGCCATATAGGAGAGTGGTAAGGACTATGACTCTATACACTCTGATCTTGGTACCCTTCTTCAGGTGTTTATTGTTATAAAATAAATACTAGACAAAGTACTGTTATCTAAATAGTCAGTGAAAATCCTGAAAGCATGGCCACAGTACAATTGCTGAAACCAGTAAAAGAACAAGAATTACATTTGTTGTA
Organism: Eledone cirrhosa; assembly: GCA_964016885.1. Taxonomy (NCBI): domain Eukaryota; kingdom Metazoa; phylum Mollusca; class Cephalopoda; order Octopoda; family Eledonidae; genus Eledone; species Eledone cirrhosa. Next base: position 308,412,686 of record OZ024743.1, on the reverse strand, counting down.
CATTTACAATGGTGTTTCAGAAAACAATGATGGTGAATTATTTTTATTGGATTAGTCTGATGGAATGGGTTATCCTCATAGCCTACTTAAGCTTTTAAGAATTGGTTCTGCAATACTGAACTGTTTATATTCATCTAAAAACATTCCATCATAATTTTACGTAAGAACTTTTAAGCTCTAAATCCTACCAAATTCTTGATTATTTTCAAAATGATTTGAAAACTATAGGCAGCATTTCTTTTTAAATAAAATCTGATAACGAAAATGTTTCATTTTAATTGAAATGGTTTTGTACACTTTTTCTACTTCAGTGTCCCTTGATGATATGTGTACTGCAGGGGATAAATGTGAAGATAGACATTCAGAATGTATTGAAAGGAAATGCAAATGTCAAGAGGGATACATCATTAAATATGGAACTTGCAGTGAGTACTTTGTTTTATTCTTTCTTTCCTTTTCTTCTTTTTCTCCTCCCACTTATTCTTGAGAGGATCGTGGAGGCAGTACTCAAAAACTTCTTCCAAGTGATTCAGCTGGATCCCCAAACAAGACCAGCCAAGCTCACAGATGTTATCCTACCATCTTGCTACAACTCTACTCCTGGGACTCCTGCCTGTTGGTTTTGCCCATAAAATCTGTCTAGTGATTCTTTCCTGAGACATTCTAACCACATGCCCATGGTATTTGAGCTGTGATATTTCAATTCTAAGATGAAGCAGCTCTACCTGGTAATGTTACTCCAAAGACCCTTTGGAGGAACCCCCATTTTGGCTGCTTGTATTCTTCTGACAACAAGCTACTAACGTAGTAATGAAATAATAATTTTAGTAAGTCCCTGAAAATTCTTTATTAATTTATTAAAATAGATTGTTTCATTAGAAATATGGTCATTAACCCTTTAGCATTTCCATTACTCTATATATACTATTATATTTTCATGGAAAAGGTTTTACCTCACATAATTATCTCACATATCGAATCTATGAGATTTTGATATTTATTTTGAGAACAATACTTTAATGTCAGTATGAGCGGCTGGTTACAGCTGGTTTGAACAGAAAGAGGTGAGAGAATTCTGGACAGATATGGCCAGTTTAAATGTTAAAGGGTTAATCAGTTTCAACACAAGAAATGATTTTTTTGAAATTCTCAAAGTTTAATTATATTGTTCCATTTTCCAGGAAGAAAGTGTAACAAAAAACACTTTGAATGTGAAAAAAGAATCTCTGAAAGTATTGGCGTAGATTGCATTAAATTGGAATATGTCTGTGATGGAGTTCCCCAGTGTGGTGATGGTTCCGATGAATTTGGATGTTCTCCTGATGGTAAATATTTCCACTTCTTCATTATTTTGGATTTTTCATTTTTCCGCCTTAGTCAACTAATGTCAAAGTGCTTCCTTGTATCATCTTAATTTTATTTTGATTTATTCATTTCTTTTCTCTTTCTTTCCTCTTTATTATGTATTATTAGTATTATTATGATTATTAGTATTATGATTATTAGTATTATTGTTATGTATTGTAAAGAATTATGGTTTGTTTTCATTTTTTCATCGTTTTTTTTTTAAACTTTAATTTACACATGAAACTGGAATGTTGTTGCATGCTTTGATGCATTCAGAAAGTTTAGCAGGACAAGCTGTTATATAACATATCTTCTATTTCTTCTTTCAGTATTAAATGTACATAAATGTTTATTATTATTGTTATTTGGTGCATATAATTGTAGATAAGTATGCAGTACTCTTTACCTTTAACAGTCTATTTAAGTAAAACAAAAATTTTTTTTATTTGTCGCACTCTTTTTAGAAATTATAATTTCCTTTCCTTTTTAACCTCCAACATATATATATATATATATATATACAATATATTAACAAATGGAAACTATATTTATAAAACCATATTTATTTCATTATACATATTTCAAGGGCCACCAAGGCAAACTATGGTGCGCTTTCATCAGATAAAATATAATATAGGTTAGTTTTATAAATAAATATTGACATACCCTGAAAAAATGCAACCATTCTGGTTGGAATCTCCAGGAGATTCCAATCAGAATGGTTGCATTTTTTCAAGGTATGTCAATATTTATTTATAAAACTAACCTATATTATATTTTATCTGATGAAAGCGCACCATAGTTTGCCTTGGTGGCCCTTGAAATATGTATAATGAAATAAATATAGTTTCCATTTGTTAATATATTGTATATTTACTCCAATAATTTGTTGAGTGCTTTATATCAGTTATAAAAATATTTTGCTTGTTGTATCCCAACAAATTAAATATAACCTCTACATATATATATATATATATGTATTAATTATCTGTAGAAGTGAAAAGAAAAACAGTTCTCAATCGGGAAGAGAGCAGAAATATTTATTTATGTTCATACACAGAACATAGGCACTACCCAACTCATACAAGCGCCTGAAGAAAGGTCATTATTTTGATGCTGCTTGTTTTCTGGAGGTATGGTCAAATTTGAGCCTTGAAACCTTGAGCAACACCTTTGTTCCATCTATGAACATAAATACATATAGAAATATACATATTTGGGACAAACCCGTCTAACCCATGCTAGCGTGGAAGATGGACATTAAACGATGATGATGATATATACATATGTGTATATATGTATATACATGTATACATATGTATATATATGCGCGGGGACATCGAAATAATCGGGCTGGATACCCGATCGTGCGGTTAGGGTTAGGGTTAGGGGTAGGGTTACAGGAGAATAAATGGGAAAAAGATAGTCTGCCCCAAATCAATCCAATAGAAGGACCAGCGGTGCAAGTTAAAGGTAGTATAATAAGTAAGGCAATCAAAGATATGAAGACAGGCAAGGCAGCTGGGTCTTCGGAGATAGTTGCTGAGAAGGCATCTGGTACAGTGGGACACACTATGGTCACCCGTGTAGTTAACCAAGTAATACAGAATGGGGTCATACCGAAAGACTGGCGTAGCAGCATCATCATTAACTTCTACAAAGGTAAAGGGGATGCTCTAGATAGGGGAAACTATAGAGGTATTAAGTTAGTTGACCAGGTCATGAAGGTCACAGAAAGAGTTATAGCGCAACTAATCAGAGAATTGATCTAGATGAAATGCAGTTTGGGTTTGTGCCAGGTAAAAGTATCACAGACGCTCTTTTCCTTGTACGACAACTACAAGAGAAGTACCTAGCTAAAAGTAAACCCCTCTACTTAGCTTTTGTAGACCTGGAGAAAGCTTTTGACAGAGTCCGCCGCTCCATTATCTGGTAAGCTCTTAGAAAACTAGGTGTTGATGAATGGCTTGTGAGAGCTATAAAAGCTATGTATAATGAAATAGTCAGTAAGGTTAGAATTAACAATGAATATTGTGAAGAATTTAGTGTAAAAGTTGGCGTTCAACAAGGCTCTGTCCTTAGCCCCCTCTTATTTATTATTGCCCTTCAGGCTATAACAGAGGAGTACAAGATCGGCTGCCCATGGGAACTCCTATATACAGATGATCTAACGCTCATACCTGAATCAATGGCTGAACTAGAGAAGAAATTTGAAACATGGAAGCATGGCCTAGAATCAAAAGGCCTTAAAGTTAACTTGTCTAAGACTAAAGTTCTAGTTTGTAGAAAAAAAAAAAAAGGGCACAGGTGCCTTCAGGGAAATAGCCATGCTCAGTGTGTAGGAAAGGAGTAGGCAGAAATTCCATTTTATGTCCCAAATGCAAAGTATGGGTACATAAAAGATGTAGTGGGATCACGGGTAAACTATCTAAGAACGTAGACTTTATATGTGGCCAATGCTCAGGTGCAATAAGTAGCAAGTGTCCAAAGGATACTAGCTCCTTCCATTGCCCAGATGGTTCTATAGAAATAGTAGACACTTTCCGTTACCTGGGTGGCGAAATCAGCAGTGGTGGAGGGTGTTCTGAAAGTACAGTAGCCAGAGTCAGAACGGGATGGAAAAAGTTCAGAGAGCTTATACTGCTGTTGGCCACAAAAGGTTTCTCTCTAAAAATGAAAGGCAGATTGTATGATGCCTGTATACGAACAGCAATGCTACATGGCAGTGAGACATGGGCATTACGTGCAGAGGACCTGCGCAGACTGGAAAGGAACGAAGCATGCATGCTCCGTTGGATGTGTAATAGTAATATACGTGATCGGCAAAGCATAAATGAACTAAGTGAGAAATTAGGAATAAGAGGGATCAGATGCTGTTTACTTGAGAGAAGACTACGTTGGTATGGTCACGTGATGCGCATGAAAGACGACAGCTGCATAAAAAAGTGCAGGGCGATCAAAATTGATGGTAGTTACGAAGTAGGTAGACCCAGAAAAACCTGGGATGATCTGATAAATTCCGACCTTACACACTTGCACCTCTCTAAGACAATGTCTCTGGACCGAGACCTTTGGCGCTACGCATTAATACAGAAGACCCGCCTTGCCTATGTACAAAGCGAAACCTACAGTCAGTAGGCACCTCTTAACCAAATATACACCCCAATCTACTACCCCTACCCTATCCTCCCACTCCCACCAACAGCACAAGAAAATCAGATCGAGTTCGTGTAGGTGTCACGACAAAACACACACACAGTCCACACTGTAATGTGGCCGTGAAGGTAACACGGTAAAAAGTTCCCAGTTCCACACTGTAAATCTGGTTGGTGTTAGGAAGGGCATCCAGCCGTAGAAAACCTGCCAGATAGTCCTATATGAGCGAGAAACGGTCACCCGACCAGCCTTGCCTCAAGTGGGACAACTCCCGTATAACCCATGCTAGCGTGGAAAACGGACGTTAAACGAAGATGATGATGATGATGATATACGTATATATATATATGAGAATATACATATTTATATACATATCTCTCTCTCTCTCTCTCTCTCTATATATATATATATATATACACATATATATATACATATATATATATAATAGAATAAATACAGTTTCCATTTATTAATATCATTGATATTATACTCCAGAAAACCTGTCCAGTGCTTCGTATCTGTTATAAATATATTTGTTGAATTACCAACAAAGTAAATATCCCTTTGCTTTTCTCTCTCTCTCTCTATGTATATATCTATATATATACATATACATATCTATACATATATACATATACATATCTATATATACATATATATATATACATATACATATCTCTCTCTATATATATAAATATACATATCTATCTATTTATCTATATCTCTCTCTCTATATATATATATATATACAAATTTGGTATACAAGGATGCAATTTAATTCAAGCACTCAACGTCATATTACTTCCTAAAAACAGGGATGACAGAGTATATTAATAAAGATGAACATGCGAAGTTGAAGATGTTAGAGTCCTTTATTGATTGAGCCGTTATATATATTTCAATGACGATAAATATCGTGATTTCTTCAGACAGCAAAAATTGATTAAAAGGTAACATTTCTGAGGCTATTTTATGTGGAAGGGAGCGGACACTCAGAGCAAAAACACACTTTTAGTCCGCTTCCTTCCACACACAATTGCCTCAGAAATGTTACCTTTTAATCAATTTTTGCTGTCTGAAGAAAACACAATATTTATCGTCATTGAAATATGTATAACGGCTCAATTAGTAAAGGACTCTAACATCTTCAACATCGCATTTTCCTCTTTATATATAAATTTAGTTTCACATATGCCGTTATTATTTCTGCAACTACTGTATAGTTAACAAATCATCAGTGGATGCAACAAAGCCAAATGATCAAGAAGTTCATTTTCAATCATAAGGTCCCATGTTCAATCCAACTGCATAGCACTTTTAGCAATTGTCACTGACTCAAGCCTTGTGAGTGAAATTGTGTAGATAGAAACTGCTTAGAAACCTGGTGGATGGGTTGTACTTGTAATTCAAAGAACCACCCTCGTCAGACACTGTGTCTTGCTGAATCTCCTTTAGAATTAAAGTACATGTGGCTGTGGAATGTTCAGCCACTTACACATTAATTTCATGCAGAAGCTGTTCCATAGATCGAATGACTGGAACACTCATTGTTGATACAGACAGAGCTATATTCCATGTTTTCCAACCACTCATTACCATCATCATTTAACTTTTCATGACTGCATTTCTAATGAAATACACTCTATTTCAATTAATTAATGAAGAATTTTGAAGGATTTACTAAAATTATTAATTATTTCATTACTAAGATAGTAACTTAATATAAGGTTCTTATATAAAATTATGTTGGAAGATTTTTATTTAAATTGGAAACCTTTAAAATGAGTGACTTTATATCAAATGACCAGAGGTGGTTTGGGCAAGATTGGTAACAAAAGGGTTAACCCTTTCACTATCATGTTTCCACTGAAATACACAGTATTTGCATTAGTTACTGAACAGTTTAGAAGGATTTATTAAAATTATTTCAATATTAAGATGCAATTTTTAATATTACTTAAGAAAAGGTTCTTATATAATTAAATGTTGGAAGATTTTATTTTTATTAGAAACCCTTCAAAATGAGTGGTTTTGCTTCACAGAACCAGAGTCAGTTTGGTCAGGTCTGTATTAAAAGGGTTAAATAGCTCCTCCCTCCCCCTAATGGACAACAAAAAGCACCCAGCACACACTGTAATTATAGTTGGTGTTAGCTGTAGAAACCAAGCCCAAATCAGTTCTGTATGAGCAAGACATGGTCCTCAGACCTGGCTTATCTCACAACGAGCAATTTGTCTAACCCATGCTAGTATGGGAAAATGGACTTTAAACGGTCATGGTGATAATAGGTTGCAATTCCATATAATAAATTTCTTAAGATATATTATTCTGCCAGATATGTTTCTTTGCAACTTTGAATTAGTGATGATTTAATAAATAATATTATAATCATTCTTAACCCTTCAGCATTTAAACTGGCCATATCCAGCCAGAATTCTCTCACCTCTTTCTGGTCAAACTGGCTGTAACTAGCCACTCATACCAATGTTAAGGTATTGTTCTCAAAATAAATAATATCAAAATCTCATAGATTCAATATTATATGAGGTAAAGCCTTTATTATGAAAATACAATAGTAAATATAGAGTTGTCAGTTACAATGATGATTATTCAGTTTTTCAATTAACTAAACTGTTACTAATGGCAGCAATGGTAAATAAACCATGGCGGTGTTGTTTCAGCCTCTTGATTTCTCCCACCACATTATTGCATATGGTCTTCAAAGCACAGTGATAGAGCTGGATGCACACAGTTGCCTACTATTCAAGAACAAACCATACAGTGATGTTGTATCTGACTCATGAATAAATTTGTAAGTGGCTGAGTATTCCACATACACATGTATTCTCAGGTCTCGAATAATCGTCATCCCCTACATTTATTAAAGTTTTCAGATTTTTTCCAACCTCCCCGGCTCTTATTCCAACCCCTCACTTATTAATTTTTTTTTATACATTAGAAAATATTATACATGACCTAAAAAGTACATTACTAGAAAACCCATACATTATAAAATAAATATGATGGGTTGGGGTCTCAATATGTAAACTAAATGACTAATTCTGGTTTTTAAGAAATCAACAGAGACAACCTAGAAAAATTACCACTTTTCCAACTCCTCTGCTTATTTCATCTCCCCCACCTATCATTTGGGACCCAAGAGCAGAAGACCCCCTTTGGTCATGAATGACCATGCGATATGCACCTAGAAAGTTCCCCTCTGTGACACAAGTCCGGGCATAGTTGTATGTGCAAGACCAGCAGTCGCCCATGCATACCAGCCTCCCCTTTCCACGCCAGCATTGTTGTCCAAGGAAAAGCCAAAGGCTGATACAGCTTGGCATCAGTGACGTCGCAACTCATTTCTACAGCTGAGTGAACTGGAGCAACATGAAATAAAGTCTCTTGCTCAAGGACACAATGCATCACCATGTCTGAGAATTGAACTCACAACCTCCTGATTGCAAGCCCAATGCTCTAACCATTAAGCCATGCATCTTTGAGAGTACCCTTAGTGTAATTCCCTAGTTGAATCAGCATTCTACAATAAGTTACATGGCTGCACCAGTGAATTACAGGTACAATCTATCTTGTATTATAAGTGGTTGAGTATTCTAAATACAGGTACCATTAAGCTAAATCAAAGTGACACAATATGTGATGAGGCAGGACCTTTTAATTACAGGTACAATCCATCCGATGGACTTCCATACAGTTTATGTCTACCCAATTTCACTCACTAAGCTTAGATCAACTTGAAGCTATGGTAAAGACTCTTACCCAAGATGCCACACAGTGGAATCGAACCCGAGACCTTCTGATTACAAAGCGAACTTCTTAACTGCTCACCCATGCTTGTATTTACAGACCAAAGCTACAATTGTTTATAACATGTAATATATCAACTATGTGGTTGTCTTAAAATATGCAGGTGAATTGATAAAATTATAGAGCTTTGTATTAAGTGCCTTGTAATATTTGTTCTCTCTTTACTGAGAATCAGAACAACTATGACAATCTATTATCCTGGAGTGGTACTATGTTTATCAACCAGTTTCATCCTGTCAGTGTTGGTAAATAAAAGTAATAGTCCATTATGGTGAATTGGTTGAATTTTTAGAGCATCATATGTGATGTCATGCAGGATCTGTTCCAGTTTTGTGCCTTCTGAGGTCAAATTTCACCTTTGTCACTGGAAAAATGTGACATGATAACTGGAAACCCTATCATTAAACATAGTAGTAGTGGTACTTCATCAGTCACAACGCTGAATATTCCTGTTGATACGATCAACAGAACAGCCTGCTTGTGAAATTAACTTGCAAACACGCATACTTTTAATATAGTTCTCAGGAAGATTCAGCATGACACAGAATGTGACAAGTCTGGCCCTTCGAATTACAGATACAACTCATTTTTGCCAGCTGAGTGGACTGGAACAACGTGAAATAAAGTGTCTTGTTCAAGGACACAGTGTGCCACCGGGAATTGAACTCACGGCCAACCGATTGAACTCACAAACATACGATTGTGAACTGAATACCCTAACCACAAAGCCTTCATTAAAATACCTAAGAAACTTCTGAGATGTGACATCATAACAGACTTGTTAAACATGGATTGGTACAACAACTACAATAGAACATTACTTACATATATTGGTAGTACTTAGTGGTGGGTTTGTCTCGTTGGCACTGACAGTTAAGAACTACATGATATTCAATACTGTATCACTGCCCCCTCGTGCCAATGTTGATTTTGCCTTCTATTATACTAAGATCAATGAAATAAATAGCTGTATTGTACTGCTATTAACTATAATCTCTAACTGTGTTAAATGCCTTAGGCTTTTAAAGGTAATCATATTACTTGGTAGTATATGTGTTGGATCTCTGTCAGTTTCAATGATGAGTGTTCCAGTTGTTTGATCAATGGTGCAGCTTGCTTGTGGAAATTACATGCATGTGGCTGTGGATTACACAGATAGATGTACCCTCAATGTAGTTCTCAGGGAGATTCAGCATTACAGATTTAACTCATTTTTGTTAACTGAGTTGGCTGGAGCAACATGAAATAAAGTGTCTTACTTAGAGACATAACACAAATCAAACTTTACTACCTTACGAACATGAGCTGAGCATAACCACTAAGTCATGTGCTTTCACTCATGTAATATCGTTTTAAAAAGTTAGTCTTCTGTCTCAAGCCCAAAGGCTCATAAGGCCAGTACTTATCCTGGTTTCTGTGGCGTGAAGCGACAGATTACGAGACTCTCCCTGGACAGGACACCTGTCCAGCGCGGGGTTAACCCCCTCCCCCCACACACACACACTATAAACTTGAACTATAAACCTAAAAAATGATTTTTTTCACCCTCTTCCAGTGTGTCTGTATAGGGGCTCCCACAGGACCACTGAGTGCAGTGTCAACTCTGAATGTCGGTGAGCATGTTCAGCTAACCTCAATCTCTTCTGTGTCACTTTCAAGCTGACTTTTGGGAGGGTCCCGTACAGCTCTGAGTTCTTCATCCTCAGTGTATACTGATTAATGTTCAGAGCCATCCTCAGCATTCTTGTGTAGCACCCATCCACCATCTGAGTGAGTCTCTTGGTCAGTGTCCAAGTCTCAGACCCATACAGCAGCACAGATTCCATTGTAGTGACGAAACAGATCATCAGGTCTTTACGAAGGTCTGACTTCCACACCGACCTCAAACTGTGACATGCTGCCCAGGCTTTGCTCTTCCTCTCCACCACATCATCCTCTCTGTTCCCAATTTTTGCTCCGAGACACAGGAAGTCTTCAATCAGCTCTAGTGGCTTCCCACCCACATTCATAATCTTCATACGAACATACTTAGGGTAGTAATTCTAAATTTGAGGTCCATGAGCTTTGTTGAAAATTTCAAGTACTTTTTTAATATACATAATATATACATATTATTGGATATCTATTATTCTCTAAATATAAGCATTTCTCTCTTTTTCTTGCCATTTAAAAATCTGGGAGGGAATTAATTATTGTTGGAGCAGATTCCGTGGGAAAATTCCTTTAAATAAAGCAGGGTTGTTGGAAGAGAAAAGGTTGGGAACCACTGACTTAGGGAGATTTGGCCCTGAAATTTCAAGGATAGTCTCAGTTGATTGGCATTCCCCTCCCCCCATTCTTTATATTATGACAGTCATACTCTATTTGTGTATATATGCTTCAGGCAGAGCACTCCCCTTATTTATTTCCCCCTTTCAATATCTAAATCTGGGAATTCTTAGTCTCGTTAATTTGCAAAGTGAATAGTGGAGGCACATGGCTTAGTGGTTAGAGCATTGGCCTTGCAATCGAAAGGTTGTGAGTTCAATTCTCAGACCGGGTGATGTGTTGTTTCCTTGAGCAAGACACTTTATTTCACATTGCTCCAGTTTACTCAGCTGTAGAAATGAGATGATAGGGACTGGGGTCCCTATCATTCCACTGCAAAGTGGTCGTGGAGGTACCACGGCAAAAAAGCACCCAGCACTCACTGTAAAATGAGGTTGGTGTTAGGAAGGGCATCCAGCTGTAGAAATCAAGCCAGAATCAGTTCCCGTCCCACCCTTGCAAGCAGGGAAAAAGTGGACGTAAAATGAAATGACGATGATGATGATGATGAATAATGCTTCGCTGAAGAGATCTCATAAGATAGAAGCATGTTCCTTACTTTCATCAGGTTCACTTATAGATAAAGCTTACTCCCATCGCATTGTCTTAACCCCTTCATGACTGTATTTCTAATGAAATATACACTATTTTAATTAATTAATGAAAAGTTTTGAGGGATTTACTTGAATTATTAATTATTTCATTACTAAGATAGTAACTTAATGTAAGGTTCTTATATAATATTATGTTGGCAGATTTTAATTTAAATTGGAAACCTTTAAAATGGGTGGGTTTACAGAGTGTACTAGGTTCATTTTATCATGATACTCGCACAATCACTTTACATAGTGTACTGGATGTATTTTTCATGACACCAGCACTGTTTTTCTTGATTTGATCATTTATAACCTTCATAATTAGTGGGTTTAATTGATCTGATCATTTTAAGTGATTGATTATCTCCTAATGACAAGATATCAATAATTCCTATATGCTTTTTCTATTTTTTATTATTATTACTTACTAAATAGTAGAAATAAAAAAATAGTAGAAGTCATTATTGGTAGTATTGGTAGAGCATCAGACAATGTTTTGTGGCTTATAATTACAGCCCTTTATGTTCTGAGTTCAAATTCTGCCGAGGTTAATTGTGCCTTTCATCCTTACAGGGTTTTTAAAATAAAGTACCAGTAATGCACTGGGGGTTGACTTCATCAGCTTTCTCTCCCTCCTTTCAAATTGCTAGCTTTTTTCAAAATGCAGAAACAATTATTACTTACTGCTCAATTTTATGGTTTTTAAATTTCAACAGGAACAAACTTTAAAAAATTGACTTTTTAAAACTCTTTTAGCATCAAAGTTTTTGTTTTTTTTTGCTATTTAATGCTGGTATACACTGTATGTCCTCATATATTAGCCAAGAAGTGTAACAAAAAAAAATAATCGATGGTATAATAGGGGGGGGGGGGGTCGACTTACATTCAAGGATTTTTGTTCATTTCTCAGACATAAAATAGGAGATTGGCTTATATTCAGATTTGTTTATATAACACTTCTCTAATTAATAAATGTCTTCTTCAGCTTCATCACCTGCCAAAATATAATGATGTATCCTTGCATGTTTCTGTAGTTTTAATTTTTTTGTTGGTTTGTTTCATTTACTGTATCCATTTGTGTTTGTTTAACCCTTTTGATACCATACCATCTGAAACTGCTCCTATTTTTACGATACAGAACAGTTTGTTTTAAAGTGTTCATACTTATATTAAAACCTTCCACCATGGTTTTATGTACAAACCTTTTAAGTAATGTTCCAAACATCAGTTTAATAATGAGAAAGTAAAATATATTTCTAAATCCTTCCAAATTCCTCATTATTTTCAAAGTTATTTGAAACACATAGGCTGTGTATTTCATTAGAAACATGGTTTCAGAAAGGTTAAAGCTTATATTTTTTTTTCTGTGAGATTTAGGGAGTAATTCAGGAGTCAGTTTTGTTCATTTGTTTTTTCCTTCTACCTGGATCAAAATTTTGTTGATAATTAACCCTTCTAATGAAAGATTCTGCCTCTGGTTTTCAAATCATTTTGATATGATAATGAAAATTAATGTGTACATTGCTCAGGTGCACTACATCTCATCAAAGGTGCAAGTATAATAAAAAGAATAATGTACAAATGTCAGGAAATTGAACAGTGGATGAGTCATGATATACACACAGGGACACACACACACACACATGCGTGTGTATGTATGGAGGGGGCATATCAGGTGTAGTGTTGGTGAATTATGGGAAGCATGGAAGTTTTGAAGGATGCAGTGTCCCGACAGCTAACAACTGATACAGGTAGTTTGTTCCATGCTTCAAGAACTCTAAGAATTTGGGGAAATATTGCAATATAACAAACTTTCTCATTATTAAGCTGGTGTTTGGAACATAACTTAACAAAGGTTCTTTCATAAAATTAAGATGGAAGGTTATTTTTTTTTATATAAATATAAAGGATAAAGATCCCATAACTCCTTGTGGAGTCGTTGAGGCACTGTCACATGGTGTGTCTAGGTCACTTTTAAACCCAGTGGTGCCCAACCCTCTCCAGGTCTGAAGAAAGCTGATTTTTTTCTATAGAGGAAGAATCAACCCCAATACTGGACAGGTACTTTTTTTATCGACCTCGAAAGGATGAAAGGCAAAGTTGACCCCAGCAGGATTTGAACTCAGAGCGCGCAAGATGGGACGAATACCATAAAGCATTCTATCTGACGTCTTAGCAACTCTGCCAATTCGCTGCCTTTTAGAAAAATATAAACACTTTTAAAACAAACAGCTATGTATTGTAGAACCAGGGCTGATTTCAAGCATATAAATTGCTTGTCTGATGCTACTCTTCTGTTTTATTTTAGTTTTTCTTCTCACTTCATTTACCAGCAATCCTGTTTGCACCAATACATTGATGCAATAGAGAATTCAATGTTAATTCTTTGAAATATTCAGTTGATATTTCAAATATGATTATATTCTTGGTTATTTCTTCTAATCTTGCCAGCAATGATAGAATTGTTAATGATGGATTAACCTTTTAGGATTTAAACTGGCTGTATCTGGCCAGAATTCTCTCACCTCTTTCTGTTCAAACTGGCCATAACTGGCTGCTCATTAAGGTATAGTTCTATACATTAAAGTATAGTTCTCAAAATAAATAATATCAAAATCTCGTAGATTTGATATTGAGATAATTATGTAAGATAAAGCCTTTACCACAAAAATACAATAGTATATATAGAATAGTGTAAATGCTAAAGGGTTAAAGACTTTGATATTTGTACTGCCCTCTTCTGATACCAGTTGGCTTTGGTTCTATGAAATAAAACCACCCATTTTAAAGGGTTCCGATTTAAATTAAAATCTTCCGACATAATTTTATATAAGAGACATAAGAAAGGCTGAATCCTGCGGAAGTTTACTTTGTTTTCATCCTTTTGGGGTAAGTAAATAGCACCGTTTCAGAGTGCTAATGCAAATGCTAAAAGGTTAATATAGTGGCAAACATGGTTGTGTGGTTAAGAAGGATGCTTCATAGTTTTTGTTTTTCCGCTTTGTTTAAAAAAACCCTATCCAACCCATGCAAGTATGGAAAAACAAACATAAAACGATGATGATGATAAAACAAAAATCAACAATAAATCAGCTGATTTTGAAAAAATATGCGTAGGATGTATATTGTTTGCTGTGTTTGTGTATGTGCTCACACAATTGAGAATGTTTGTGTGTGGGTTCAATATATTTTTTGTGCATTTTTTTATGGTTCTTTTTTTTTATGATGACATTTGCTTTCATTAATAGCTGCAAATGTTTCTCTTTATTGCATAATAAATAATTAAGGAAGAGTAGGTAGACACAGATAGTCATATTAATGGATTAGCTAGGTATATAGACAGACAGGAGTGCACAGTGTTAGATAGATAGCTGAACAGACACACAGGCATGCATTTGTAAAGGAAGTTTGCTTCTATGCATGTTTATCCAAATTTTTAACTGATTTCAATTCATTTCGGTTCATGTGATGCATGCATTACCAGAAGTCAAGACGTATGTACATTTTTTAGAATATATATAAATATATAGCTAGGAGGGAAGCAGAGGATAGAAAATTCAAGCATGTTTTGCAACGTGAGGACCAGAAACAGGAGGTATTCAAGATTGTGAGGCAGTGTGTCAGAGAGAATTGTAATGTCATTGGAGAGAAGTGTATCCGGAATGATAAAGGTGAGCTTGCCCTCACAAGTGCTGAGAAGAAAGATGCGTGGAAGAGCCATTATGATAGATTACTAAATGAGGAGTATGCATGGGAAGAAGAGACTCTACCCCAAGTAGACCCTATAGATGGGCAAGCAGTACAAGTCAGCAGCAGTGTAGTAAGGCAATCAAAGATTTGATGACGAGGAAGGCAACCGGTCCATCGGGCATAGCTGCTGAGATGTTGAAGGCATCTGGATCGGTAGGTCACACCATAACCACACGTATTGTTAACCAGGTAATACTAGAAGGTGTCATACCAAAGGATTGGTGCAGTAGCATCATTGTCAACTGCTACAAAGGTAAATGTGATGCACTATAGATAGAGGAAACTATAGAGGTATAAATCTGATGGACCAGGTCATGAAAGTAACAGAAAGAGTTATAGCACAGTTGATTAGGGACCGGGTGAGTATAGCGAGGAATTTAGCGTACAGGTCGGTGTCCACCAGGGCTCTGTTCTTAGCCCTCTCCTGTTCATCATAGTCCTGCAGGCAATAACGGAGGAGTTTAAGACCGGATACCCATGGGAACTCCTGTATGCAGATGACCTTGCACTTATAGCTGAATCTATGGTAGAACTAGAGAAGAAATTCCAAACTCGGAAGCAGGGACTAGAAAGAAAGGGTCTCAAAGTCAACATGACAAAGACTAAGGTCCTTGTAAATAGACGAGAAAACAGAACCCAGATCCCGTCAGGGAAATGGCCTTGCTCAGTATGTAGGAAAGGTGTAGGTAGGAACTCCATTCTCTGCCCCAAATGCAAACAATGGGTACACAAGAGATGTAGCAGGATCTCAGGAAGCTTAACTAAGAATGTAGGCTTCACATGTAGCAGCTGTGCTGGGACAGCAAGCAGCAAACAGCCACAGGAAACAAGTACCACCAATCTCTGGGAGGGCTCTGTAGAAACAGTAGACAGCTTCTGCTAACTAGGTGACTGAATTAGCAGCGGAGGTGGGTGTTCGGAAAGTACAATAACTAGGGTAAGAATGGGATGGAAGAAGTTCAGGGAGCTACTGCCCCTGCTAGCTGCAAAAGGCTTTTCCCTCAAAATGAAAAAGCAGACTGTATGATGCGTGTAGTGAGACCTGGGCGTTGTCTGTAGAAGACTTGCGTAGATTAGAAAGAAACGAAGCCTGCATGCTCCGATGGATGTGTAATAGTAATATACGCAAATGGCAAAGCATAAATGAATTGAGAGAGAGACTGAGCATAAGAGGAATTAAATGCTGTGTGCAGAAGAGGCGGTTGCGTTGGTATGGACATGTGATGCATAAGAAGGATGACAGCTGCATAAAAAGGTGCAGAGCAGTAGAAGTCGATGGAAACCGCAGAGTAGGGAGATCCAAGAAGACCTGGGATGAGGTGATAAAAGCCGACCTTACCCAATTACACCTCTCAAAGGCGATGACACACGACCATGACCTCTGGCATCACACAGTAATACAGAGTACCCGACCTCCCACGAGTACAAGCCAAAGCTGAAGCATATAGACAATATGCCCCCCCCCCCCCCCCCACCCCCCACTGCAAAGTGGTCGTGGAGGTGCCACGGCAAAGAAGCACCCAGCCCACTGTAAAATGGACGTGTAGGCGCCACGGGAAAAAAGCACCCAGCACTCACTGTAAATGAGTTTGGTGTTAGGAAGGGCATCCAGCTGTATAAATCAAGTCAGAATCAGTTCCCGTATGAGCAAGACAAGGTCAGCCGACCGGACACTGCCCACAACAGGACAACCCGTCTAATCCATGCTAGCGTGGAAGAACGGACGTAAAATTGTGATGATGATGATATATCTCTGAAGGTACATTTCTTTTGGACTTACTGAATCCTTGGTCATTGTATAATCATTCATAGAGCTTCTGAAGATGTAGAATATTTAATAATGCTTTGTTATACTCAATATTTTTTATTTTTAATTAAATTGAAATAACATACGCATTAGTTGAATAAGATGTATTGAAACACTTATAAAGTTATTAAAGGGTTTAAGAAATCTACTCTGCCATATATCATCATCATCATCATCACCGTTTTACGTCCGTTCTTCCACGCTAGCATGGGTTAGACGGGTTGTCCTGTTGTGGGCAGTGTCTGGTCGGCTGACCATGCCTTGCTCATACAGGAACTGATTTGGCTTGATTTCTACAGCTGGATGCCCTTCCTAACACCAACCTCATTTACAGTGAGTGCTGGGTGCTTTTTCGTGGCGCCTACACGTCCACTTTACAGTGTGGGCTGGGTGCTTTTTTGCCATGGCACCTCCACGACCACCTTGCAGTGGGAGGGTGTGGGGGCATATTGTCTATATGCTTCAGCTTGTACCCATGGGAGGTCGGGTACTCTGTATTACTGTGTGACGCCAGAGGTCACGGTCGTGTCTCATCGCCTTTGAGAGGTGTAATTGGGTACGGTCGGCTTTTATCACCTCATCCCAGGTCATCTTGGGTCTCCCCACTCCGCGGTTTCCATCGACTTCTAGTGCTCTGCACCTTTTTATGCAGCTGTCATCCTTCATACGCATCACATGTCCATACCAACGCATCCGCCTCTCCTACACACAGCATTTGATATTCCTCTTATGCTCAGTCTCTCTCTCAATTCATTTATGCTTTGTTGTTCGCGTATATTACTATTACACATCCATCGGAGCATGCAGGCTTCGTTTCTCTCTAATTTACGTAAGTCTTCCACCTTCAGCGCCCAGGTCTCACTACCATGTAACATTGCTGTTCGGATACACGCATCATACAGTCTGCCTTTCATTTTGAGGGAGAAGCCTTTTGCAGCTAGCAGTGGTAGCAGTTCCCTGAACTTCTTCCATCCCGTTCTTACCCTAGTTATTGTACATTCTGAACACCCACCTCCGCTGCTAATTCGGTCACCTAGGTAGCAGAAGCTGTCTACTGTCTCTACAGAGCTCTCCCAGAGTTTGGTGGTACTTGTTTCCTGTGGCTGTTTGCTGCTTGCTGTCCCAGTACAGCTGCTACATATGAAGCCTACATTCTTAGTTAAGCTTCCTGAGATCCCACTACATCTCTTGTGTACCCATTGTTTGCATTTGGGGCAGAGAATGAAGTTCCTACCTACACCTTTCCTACATACTGAGCAAGGCTATTTCCCTGACGGGATCTGGGTTCTGTTTTCTCGTCTATTTACAAGGACCTTAGTCTTTGTCATGTTGACTTTGAGACCCTTTCTTTCTAGTCCCTGCTTCCAAGTTTGGAATTTCTTCTCTAGTTCTACCATAGATTCAGCTATAAGTGCGAGGTCATCAGCATACAGGAGTTCCCATGGGCATCCAGTCTTAAACTCCTCTGTTATTGCCTGCAGGACTATGATGAACAGGAGAGGGCTAAGAACAGAGCCCTAGTGGACCCCAACCTGTACGCTAAATTCCTCGCTATACTTATTGCTAATCCTAACTTTGCTGACTGCTCCCCTATACATGGCTTGTACAGCTTTTACAAGCCATTCATCTACTCCTAGTTTTCTAAGAACCCACCAGATTACAGCACGTGGAACTCTGTCAAAGGCTTTCTCGAGATCGACGAATGCCAGGTAGGGTGGCTTACTTTTAGCTAGGTACTTTTCCTGTAACTGCCTCACAAGGAAGAGGGCATCAGTGGTGCCTCTTCCTGGTACAAACCCAAATTGCATCTCATCTAGTTTCACCCGGTCCCTAATCAACTGTGCTATAACTCTTTCTGTTACTTTCATGACCTGGTCCATCAGCTTTATACCTCTATAGTTTCTTCTATCGAGTGCATCACCTTTACCCTTGTAGCAGTTGACAATGATGCTACTGCACCAATCTTTTGGTATGACACCTAGTATTACCTGGTTAACAATACATGTGGTTATAGTGTGACCTACAGACCCAGATGCCTTTAGCATCTCGGCAGCTATACCCGATGGACCGGTTGCCTTCCCCATCTTCATATCTTTGATTGCCTTACTTACTACGCTGCTGCTGACTTGTATTGCTGGCCCCTCTATAGGGTCTACTTGGGGTAGGGTCTCTTCTTCCCATGCATTCTCCTCATTTAGTGATCTATCATAATGACTCTTCCATGCATCTTTCTTCTCAGCACTTGTGAGGGCATGCTCACCTTTATCATTCCAGATACACTTCTCTCCAATGACATCACAATTCTCTCTGACACACTGCCTCACAATCTTGAACACCTCCTGTTTCTGGTCCTCATGTTGCAAAACATGCTTGAATTTTCTATCCTCTGCTTCCCTCCTAGCTAAGTATACTTGTTGCCTAGCTTCCCTCTTCGTCTCCATGTAATGTACGCTGCTCCCCCCGTTCTTCCATTCTTTCCATGCCTGTCTCTTGGCCTTAACTGCCTCATCTACCTTATTGTTCCACCACCAAGTCACTCTCCTCCTGCTTGTGGTCTTACTCCAGCCACAGACCTCATCTGTCGCCTCTAGTAAGTTATTTTTTAGGAACTCCCAGTGCTCTTCTACATTGAATGTCTCTATCTGTTCTTCTTTACTGTCATAGGCGTTGAGTAAAATATCTTTAAATCTGTTACTGGCTGAGGGGCCTTTCAGCTTCCAGATATTTCTTCTCCAGGTTGGCCTCTGTTTCCAGGTTTGTCTAGTTCTGACTGTGAGGTCGCAGACAACTAAGCTATGTTGGGAGGTACATTCCTCACTAGGGAAGGCTTTTGTGTTTACGACCATCCTTCTGTCACGTCCTCTGATGAGGATAAAATCTATCTGACTAGAATGCTCCCCTGATCTATAGGTGATCAGGTGGTTGTCAGGTTTTTTGAAGTTTGTGTTACATATCGACATGTCATTGGCGTCGCAGAATTCTAGAAGTCTGAATCCTTCTTCATTTCTTGTGCCAACCCCATGGCCTCCATTGAAGCCGTCACAGTGTTTACCTACGTGTCCGTTAAAATCTCCTGCGATGATTAGGAAGTCATTGTCGTTTGTTAGAGCAGTAGTGTGCATTAGGGACTCGTAAAATCTATCCTTAAGTTCGTCTGGCAACCCCGATTGGGGTGCGTAAGCTGATATTATTGTGGTAATTGTTTTATTCAGGACTAGTCTGAGTTTAATGATTCTTGCATTTACCCTGTACACTGAGATTACTTTATCTACCCACTTGTCAGCTAGTAGTATACCTACACCACCCATCCCATCGTCATTTCCCACCCAGAAAAATCTGTAGCACCGACTTTTTCCTACAAGGACTCTAGCAGACTCTCCTCTCCATCTAGTCTCTTGCACACAGCATACATCAATTTCCTTTCGCTCTAGCATCTCTACGATTTCTCCTGCTCTTCCTTTCATCGTGCTTACATTGATGGTACCAACTCGGAGTTTTGGGCATTTGTCGACACTCGTAAGGAAGGGTCGATTTTTGCAGGGGTGTGTGTGTGCTTCCTCTCTCTGGATTGGAGCTTCACATGGGTGCTTGGTAGCTCGCGGATTCATATTCATTTCATCTATTAATTCAGAGTTGCTCCAATTTATTCTCAGCTCATCCATCCATACCGGTAGGAAAAATTCAGGGCTAGAACAGTGGTGGTGGTAATAATGGCAGGGTGTGCTGGGCTGGGACGGGGGAGGAGAGAGTTAGGTAGTAGTAGTAGTAAAAGTAGTAGAAGAAATGGCATGCTGAGGTTTGATTGGTCGAATAGGCTATGATGGTGGGAGGGAAATTGTGAGGTAGAGAGTGGATAGAATACAGCATGGCAAAGTAGCTGATAGAATACAGCAACAATAATAATAATAATAGCCAGTCATGGCCTGTAGCCTTTGATGGAAAAATAGTCAGAGACAGAGTCAGCATGGTAGGGAAAAAATGAGGATAACAAAATAGATGTGTTGTGGTGGCTGAAATACCTGGCCAGATTTGTATGGATGGATGACTGGAACGTAGCTAAATCAACTCTAGTGATTCATTATACATATACATATAGTATATATATATATACTATATATTATATATATTCAGAGAATTATAGTATTATTCAGTTTCCATTGCATGGCCACATGGCTGGGTCGTCGGTAACTAAACCGGCAACCCCACCAAGTTTACTTGGTGAGGAGGGTGATTTTGGACACCCTGCAGGACAAAAATCAAAACTTGACAAAGGGCGGAAGAACTCATAAGAGTCAATAGCCATCTAAAAAAAAAAATCATGCCAAATCAATGGATGGCAGTAGTTCCAGCTGCACGCATCAAAAGACTGGTGTAGTGGTTCTGAGAACAATGTGGCTTTGCAGATGATCAATGCAAATTGACAATGGAAATGCACTCCCGCTCAAGTTAGAAGAGAACTATTGACCCTCAGGAGAAGCAGCAACGAAAACAAATATGAAGTACACCAAATCCAATGCTCCTAGGGGCGGCCCTGGTTCTTCTAATTTGTGAGTGTAAACTCGGCCAGATTAGATTAGATTAGATAGTGTAATCAATTAATTTGATTATGTAACAAGAATCTGAAGTCGCTTACAGGTCGAATTATTTTGTTTGGTAAATCCTGTGGTAGTTCCACTATAGGTTCCAAGTGTAACAATTTACGGAGTATATATAGAAATTTACAAAATTATTATTTAAAGCATCACATTCCAGAAGAGTGGGAATAACTTTTATTGCATAACACTGACACGTGTTGCTTCGTATGTGTTACATATCAGTCTAGGATCGCTAATATTTGACTCTTTCAATCAAATTAAATTGAATCCAACTACATAAAAAATCATATGTAGACACAACACATTTTCAGAGTGGAATAAGAACTTTTTCACATATAGAGATATATAGAAGGCAAGCAAAAATTAAAAGAAAAGGAAAGAAAAAAGAAAAGAAGAAAAAATGTGATAAAGAAAAAGAAAAGGAAAGAGAAGAAGAAACACATGAAAGAATAGAGTGTGTGAGATAAATGGAGGATAGTATTTTATACAAAAAGACATAAGTAGAGGAAGAAATTACAAGGAAGAACAATGAGGAATTTAAGAGGGTGAAAAGCAGGGGAAAGAGATTTAAGTGCAAAAAATAATATAGAATTCCACTCACAGCCTGGCAGATTATCTAACAACTCTATGAACTATTGTAATAATAAGGAACTAATCCACAGGAAACATTTGAGTTGCAACAGAAGGAAACCAGACAAATGCCCCCTGCAGAATAAGTGTATGTGTGAGAATATAGTATACCAGTGCAAGATTAAAGTGAATAACCAAATATTCAGGTATATAGGAGCTACATCCAACTTTTCCTGGAAAAGATGGTGTGTACACACACACACACACACTCATTTAAGAACCCTAAACTTAGAAACTCAATTGCTTTAGCTGATAAAATTTTGGAGTTAATAGAACCCCCCCAAAAGTACGAAACTTTGTAGTCTATCCTGAGATTTGCCTGTAAGTACCAACAGGATACATATGTATGTCATATTTGTACACTTGAAGTTTACCATATAATAACTGGCAAAAAATTAGTAAATACTCAACAAGAACGAATTTTTAATTGCAGACAAACAATTTGAAACTTTTTCTTACTATAATCCTGACTAACAGGAGATTTAATCCTACAATCTATTCGCTTATTTCTCTAGTTAACCACGCTAACTTTATTGTAACTTTGTCATTTCCTTCTCAATCTCTTTGAAGTAGGGCTAGCTGTATTTTTATCTGTAAAAGACCACATAGTTGTCAAATAGATAGATATACATTGGACAATATTATTGTTGTTGTTGTCATACTACTACTACTACAACTAATTGTCTGTTTTGAATATTATATATATATTATATATACATATTTTATATATATATATATATTTTTTTATATATATATATTTTATATATATATTAAAGTAAAGAAAAGAAAAGTTGGTTGATCAAATAATCTACCGACTTTAGGTGTAAACATGTAAAGCACTCTACGACTTGTGTTCTTTAAAGTATTATCAATAAGGTATCAAATGGAGTGTCAGTATTATAAAGAAGAGGAATGGATTTAAATGTACAACAGGATTATATAATAGAGGATGTACATTTAAAACCATTTCTCTTCTTTATAATATATATATGTGTGTATGTGTTTGTGTGTGTATATATATATATATATATATATATATATATATATATATATATGTTGTTGGATCTCTGTCATTTCGGATGAGTGCTCCAGTCATTCAATCAACAGAACTGCCTGCTTCTGAAATGAGTGTCTAAGTGGCTGAGCTTAACGTAGTTCTCAGGAAAATTCTGCATGACAGAATGCGTGGCATGGCTGGCCCTTTGAATTACAGGTACTACTCATTTTTGCCAGCTGAATGGACTGAAGCAGTGTGAAGAAAAAAAAAAGGAGAAAAGAAATACTCACACTCACCCACACAGACACAGATAAAGAGAGAAAGGAAGGCATCACCACTGACAGAAAACTCATTTTAGCACATTTGCTCTCCCTTTATTTTTGTTTTAGTGGAGAGCTGGACAGCAAGTTTTCAGAGAAGAAACCCCTTAACTTCTTATACTCTAAGGGGGTCAGGCTGCATCCAGGTCATGACTCCTTGGTGCCCTTCTGCTGACATTTAGCTATTCGGAAATCAGAGACGTATTGTGTATTGAAACCATATGGAGATTTTGTTGACAGGATCTAGCTTGAATTCCTCTCTGTTGCCTCTGCTTTCAAACTTATATTTAAACACTTTCTTGAATTAGAAAAATAACGTTGGTAATGATGGTAGCAGTGAAACGTCAACAGTATTGCCTGCACTGTCACCAACAAATTAAAAAAATATTCTTTGTGAGATTCTAGTGTTCAATGTGACAGATAAAAAAATATCCGGAACATCATTATCATAGATTTTTGAGTTTTGTTGTAATATAAGATTTTTTTAATTTGTTACTTTTGGCAAATTCTAGAAAGTTATTTTTTAACTTTATTTTTATTATTTTTTGAATTTTTTTTCTGTTCATGTCTTGTATAAAAACTCCATATTACCAATCCTCTGTCATTGAGGTGGATATTATCAAGTTTATATTTTGTTCAGCTCATATATATATTTGTTAACAGTTTGACTTATCTATGCATTATCAAACAGTTTCGTTGACATAAACACATTCAACTCCTTCAGATGCTCTAATAATTGTTTCTACTTTTGGCACAAGGCCATCAATTATCCCAGTACTTTATTTTGTCGACCCCCATAAGGATGAAAGGCAAAGTTAACCTCGACGGGATTTGAACTCAGAAAGGCAAGGGCCGTAACTCTATGCGTCAAAGCATGGCGTCCGACCCTCTACCGATACTGCCAATCCACCACCCTGCTCTAACATAATAATTTTTCTACTTTAGGCACAAGGCCAGCAATTACCCAGTACATTACTGGTGCTTTATTTTATTGACCCTGTAAGGATGAAAGGCAAAGTTAACCTCGGCGGGATTTGAACTCAGACTGTAAAGGGACGTAACTATGCTAGAAAGCATGGCGTCCAACCCTAATAATAATATATAAAAATACTCCCTTTGCTCATGAATGACCATGAGATTTGCACCTAGAAACTTCCCATCTGACGCACAAGCCCAGGCAATGTGCTTTTGTGAAAGACCAGCACTCACCCTTGCATACCAGCCTTCCCTCTCCATGCCACCAATATTGTCCAAGGGAAAGGCCACAGCCAATACAGCTTGGCACTAGTGACGTCGCTACTCATTTCTTCAGCTGAGGGAACTGGAGTAACATGAAATAAAGTGTCTTGCCCAAGGACACAATGTATCGCCCAGTCCACGAATCAAACTCACAATGCTCTAACTAATAAGTCACACTCCTTCACATCATCATAATAATAATATATATATGTATTAATATTGAAAACTCCAGGGACAGTGATATCACTGTTTTCTAACAAATATAAAATTTGTTAAGATTGTTCTAGAAAAGCTGGTGGAACAATGTAAATAAGAAATACAGACGTGAAAACTAATGTAGAGTGAAATAAGAAGAACGATACAAAACAACAGTTTACCCTTTGAACATATTTCATGATATTTCAAGGTCATAATATCAAAATATGAAATATAGCTCTTATCATCCTGTGCCACATGAAATTGTATTAGCAAGATATTCTTACAAAGTTTAAAACAGCCCAATGCATCATATTAAAAATGAAAATCTCTCCTGAAAAATGTTCACTATAACACAACCAATAGTAAAGATACGAGAAACATTTGAATTAACAAACCTGTTTTTAGATATTTTCAGTTAGATCAAAATCATCACAGGATTTAAGAGATAAGTTTAAACTGTTGCTTTTCTTTGTTTTTCGACTCAAGTTTTCACTCTTTTATTTCAAACTTGCATTTTATTGGCTTTTCCAAACCACATATTTCAGAATGCTTCATATAAACTAAAAAATTGTTTGCCACGCTTTGTTAATTTTATTTAAATTGAACTTCTTTCGTTTGAACATCTGTCATAGTGGTTTTCCACAAAACTAAATAATTTATCTTAGGGATTGCACTTAGACCACCTTGGAATGTCTAATTGGGTCACCTTGACCGTTTGTCTATAATATTCCAAGTGGTCTTCGGTCTGGACAACTGTCAGTCTAAGTATGAACACTTACTGTAACACTTAACCTCTTCATGGCATCCATCTATGTGCACAGGATCCTCTGTTTTACCACTGCTGCTTTCCTATATATGCGCACATGTGTATGTCTATACATATATGCATGTGTGTATGTATGTATATGTATATATATGTATATGTGTATATGTATGTATATGTGTATATATGTATATATATGTATATATATATATATACGTCCCACCCTTGCAAGCAGGGAAAAGTGGACGTAAAATGATGATGATGATGTATATATATATGTGTATATATGTATATATATATGTGTATATATATATATATATGTGTGTATATATATGGGAAATGGCCATGCTCAGTCTGTAGGAAAGGAGTAGGTAGAAACTCCATTTTATGTCCCAAATGCAAAGTATGGGTACATAAAAGATGTAGTGGGATCACAGGTAAGCTAACTAAGAATATAGATTTTATATGTGGCCGGTTGCTCTGGTGCAATAAGTAGCAGCAAGTGCCCACAAAATACTAACTCATTCCATTGCACAGATGGTTCTATAGAAATAGTGGACAGCTTCCGTTACCTGGGTGATAAAATCAGCAGTGGGGGAGGGTGCTCTGAAAGTACAGTAGCTAGAGTCAGAACGGGATGGAAAAAGTTCAGAAAGCTTATACCACTATTAGCTGCAAAAGGGTTCTCTCTAAAAATGAAAGGCAGGTTGTATGATGCCTGCATACGAACAGCAATGTTACATGGCAGTGAGACCTGGGCATTGTGTGCAGAAGATATACGCAGACTGGAGAGAAACGAAGCTTGCATGCTCCGCTGGATGTGTAATAGTAATATACGTGAACGGCAAAGCATAAACGAACTAAGGGAGAAATTAGAAATACGAGGGATCAGATGTTGTTTACTCGAGAGAAGACTACGTTGGTATGGTCACGTGATGCGCATGAAAGACGACAGCTGTATAAAAAAGCGCAGGGCAATAAAAATAGACGGTAGCCACGGAGTAGGCAGACCCAGAAAAACCTGGGATGACTTGATAAATTCCGACCTCACACACTTACACCTCTCCAAGACAATGTCACTGGACCGAGATCTTTGGCGCTACACAGTAATAGAGAAGACCCGCCTTACCTAAGTACAAAGTGAAACCTACTACAGTCAGTAGGCACCTCTAACAAAATACACCCCCATCCCACTACCCCCACCCCATTCAATGTAAAGTTATGTTGGTACCACAACATCCAGCCCGAAACAAATGGGGTCGTGTAGGTGTCATAACAAAAAAACACACAGTCCACGCTGTAATGTGGCCGTGTAGGCAACACGGTAAAAACCTCCCAGTTCCACAGTGTAAATGTGGTTGGTGTTAGGAAGGGCATCCAACTGTAGAAAACCTGCCAGACAGTCCTATGCGAGCAAGACAATCACTCTTGCCTCAAGTGGGAAAACCCCCGTCCAAACCCATGCAAGCGTGGAACACGGACGTTAAACGTTGATGATGATGATGATGATGATATATATATAATATATAAGAACAAAAGATGGTTAAAGGAGTTCCATGTATTTTATTATGCGCATTTCAAAAACAAACATCATCATGCAATAATATTTGTGTTTTCATCAGATAAAACAGGACATGATATGAAGGCTAAAAAACACTTGTGGATAGTGCAGTTTTAAATCAACATATGAGAAGTAGTTTTAGATTGATGTGTGATATTGGGAAAAATATTTTATTTAGAGGGGGGGGTGGAAAGGATGAAAAAAGAGGAGGAGATGAGAGTGAAGGTGGAGAGGGAGGAATATAATGAGGAAGGATGAGATAGGAGGAGAGATGGGTGATAGAGAGAGAGAGAGAGATAGTTTTTATAACTGAGAAAGATATATTGTTTTACATAGAGAGGTTGAAAACCGTTGGAAGATAATGTATAAATTAAAAGAATTTGAAAATTAACGAAGGGAAAAATATGTGCGAAGAAGGAGAGGGAGTTAATATGTATTGAGAATAATGAGTTTGATGATAGAGAGAAGAGAATAATGAATTGCAGATGAATATTCTAAAGTCAAAAAAAAAAATGTATATGTTTACGAAGGATTTTTATAAGGTGATATAGAGTAAGAATGTGTTGTATTATGTAATAATTGATTCTATGTTAGGCAAGAGTGAGAAAAGGTACAGATTAGGGGTTAGATATTAGAGGAGAGGAAAAGGAAGTGATAAATATGGGTGGTGTAGAAAGAGTCTACAAGTATTATGGAAATTTGAAAATTAACGAAGAGAAAAAATGTAAAGTTAAGGTTTGTATATTGAAGGATTTGAGAAAAATAATGTGAAGTTAAGGTTTGTATATTGAAGGAATTGATAATATGTGCGAAGAAAAAGAAAATGTTAATATGTATTGAGAATGAGTTAGATGATAGGGAGAAAAAAATAATGAATTAAGGATGAATAGTCTGGCGTCAAAACAAATGTATATGTTTACGAAGGATTTTACAAGGTGATATAGAGTAAGGGTAATGAGTAAACAAGTATTATAGTGTATAATACCCTTTGAAATAAGGTAGGAAGATGGGTATATTTTAAAAGAGGTGTATGTATATGTGCCTTTGAGAAAAAGATTCTAAATTGATAAAGAATTGAATATTAGCTGTATACTTTGTGAAATGTTTTATGGAATTTATGCAAGCAGATAGAAAACAAGTCAGTGCGTCTATTTATTATAGAATCTAGATTAGAGATAATGGTAAATTTTTCATTTAGGCAGAGATTGCAGATTTTAGATAGAGAACTGTTCAAGTGTGAAGACGCAGAAGAAACCTTCTTCCAAAAGATGGTATATTTAATGTTTTTGTCTTTCAAGGACCATATGAGTTCTGAGAGAGCCGTGTTGGTTATTTTAAGTTTGTATTTAAAAGATGAATGATGATTATAGAGACGAGCTTTAAAAGAGGTGGAAGTGGAGCCAAAATAGGTGAAGGAATTGGTGTTAGTTATAACTTTACATTCATAAATTAAGTTTTTATCAAGACAATGGTTGTTGAGAGGACATTTATTTTTAATAGGGCAATTGCAATTGCAATTAGAGAGATTATTAATGAGTGACCTAGTGTTATCTATAGAAGGAATTGGATTGGAGAAGTTGTTTGCGATAGGAATAATAGTTTCTTGATTTAGAGTTGGATTATGAACATTTAGCGAAGTTGTGTTTGACGTTGTATTTGGGTTTGCAGAAATTAGCCTAGGGTTTACAATGACGTCGGGAGTACTATTACTATTATTATGACATTCAGTGTTGGAAGGAAGAGATTTAGTATTTAGTATTTTATTGTTGTGTTTAGAGATAATGTTGGAAATATTGGAGGATGTAGAATAAGAAAATTTTATGGTGTGTTTGTTAAATATTTTACTATAGATATGTGAGGGAGGGAAGCATTTATTTAAGGCACTAAAGAATAATTTAGGAATATTGTTATTAATAGAGATGGAGAAAGGAGCATTATACCAGATTATGTTTTTGTATCTAGGTCTTTTATTAAAGTTATTGGAATGATCATGATTAATTATTCTACTGTAAGTTCTTTTAGAATTTGTTTCTTTACTATATTTGATTTTATCAGGATAGCCGGCTTTAGAAAGTGCGTTATTATAGTAATTGGCGTTAGCATCAAAGATGTTTTTATTAGAAGATAGGTTAGATATTCTTTTTCCAATATTACTAACTATAGCATTCTTGATATTAGTAGGATGGTTAGATTTAAAGTTAACATAATTTAGGTTCTCATTGTTTTTATGGTAAGGGTAATATAGGCCAGTGTCAAGATTAAGAGATACATCCAAGAAATTAGCTAGTTTGATACTGTTATCAAATTCAATTTTTAGGTTATGTTGGTTAAAGAGATTACGTATATTGTTCTTAATAATATTAAGGTTAACTATATTGCAATTTAAGATAGTAAAGAGTCCATCGTCACGATAAATTCCACCGCGAAGTTGAGGAATTTTCCGACTCAAAGAGTTCAAAATAAAGATACCAATTAAATCAGTCAATTGGGATGAATCGGATGCTCCCATTGTGATGTCGAAGTTGTTAGAGGTATCGGCTTTTTTTTTTTGGCATGTTTTATTTTTCTATATTTTGTAAATATATCTTTTGTTGAAAGTAAACCCAAAGGAATTCTAATTTAAAAAAACAAAACAATGTATTATTAGCTATTTTCTGTATGTTTTGTTTGCAGGTATTGTGCCTCCCCTTAGCTTCAGTTTCTCCCAAATTGTTATCTGTCAACTATTTACAACCAATCCTCAATTCTTTCTTTGATTTTATTTATGGAATATATCATGTAAATATAGTTAATTAGAAAAAGGAAAAAAATATTTAGATTGAGAAGAATGGAATGTAGAATAGGAAAATATAAAGAAAAAAAGAGAAAAAAACCCCTGGAAAAGTAAAGGAATGGCAAGGACTCTAGTGTCACAGAATAATGTAGAGGGGGAGGATGTTAGGGCTCTGGGCCTTGGGTGCAGCAGTAAAGGGGCTGTACCTCGCGGACATGACTGCAAAAGCGTTCCCGTGAACAATGGCCAGTGGCACCCACTGCAACAGCCACCTCACCTCACAGGGCTCCTTCCTCCGATGGGCCGCCGACGTTCCGATCTTGCAGAGGAGCTCATGATTCTTTTGTTTTAATCTTAAAAATCATTTTTGTATTCAATATGACTTTCAGAAACATTTGTTCATGCTCAGTGTTACTGAAGCATGGAACAAACTATATGCACCAGTTGTTAGCTGTTGGGACACTGCATCCTTCAAAACTTCCATGATTCCTGAAATTCACCAACACTACACCTGATATTCCCCCTACATACACATGCACACACACATACGTGTGTGTGTGTGTGTATCATGACTCATACACTGTTCACTTTCCTGACTTTTGTAGATTATTCGGCGGGCTTTAGCTGCTTTAAAAAGAAAGCAAAAGGTTGAAGCTGTTGTTGGTGATGCTGTTGCAATACTGCACCTACCTCTGTGCTTGATGCATCCACAACCAGCGAAAACTGGGCACCAGACACAGGGTGTACAAGCAGAGATGCGTTTGCTAAATTCTGTTTAGCTTTGGAGAATGCTTCGAGTTGCATGGGTCCCAAAGCGATTGGTTCGTTGTTCTTCTTTCTGTTATGCAGAAGATCAGATAGTGGAACTAAGAGTTCTGCGCAATGCGGGATAAACCGTCGATAATAATTTAGGAGGCCCAGGAACTGTCGCAGCTTTCGCAAGGAAGTAGGCGGAAGGAGTTCCTGAAGAGCCTTCACTTTCTCAGGAAGTGGGAATATTCTTTCAGAGTTAATCACGTAGCCTAAAAAGACGTGTGAAGCAGCGCCGAAAATACACTTCACAGGGTTAATACGAACTTGGTACCGCCTAAATCGTCCAAACAGCTGGCGGAGGTGCGAGATATGGTCCTCCGGTGAAGCACTCGCGATGAGAATATCGTCGATGTAACAATATACAACATTTAGGTTGCGGACAACTTCATCCATAAATCGCTGGAAGGTACTAGTAGCATTGCGCAATCCAAAAGGCATTGTTAAAAACTCGAATGCACCGAAACGTGTTTTAGGAATGTCCGCAGGATTCACAGGAATTTGATTATATGCTCTGATCAAATCCAATTTCGAAATGATAGTAGATCCGTGAAGCGAAGAAGCGAAATCATGGATGTGAGGAATTGGGTAACGATCTGGCACGGTGATCGAATTTAATCGCCGAAAATCTCCAGTGGGACGCCAGTCTCCCAAACGTTTCGGCACCATGTGCAAAGGCGAGGCTCACGGACTGGAAGAAGGGCGAATGATACCCAACTGCAGCATATGATTAAACTCTGCCTTAGCCGCTTTCAATTTTTCCGGAGAAAGGCGACGCGGGCGTGAAAAAACTGGAACACCCTTGGTCTCAATAAAATGCGTGGTAGAGTGAGTAGAGGTATCTACCACAAAGTTCAGGTTCGTTAATTCCGGAAAGGAATGCAAAAGCGCATGATACGGGTCATCCGAAGCAGCGATGTAGAAGACTGGACAGATAGACTGGATTACTGAAGTACGTCTAGGCGCAGACAGATTCGTAGTTGCGCCCAATCCAATAAACGACGTGTCCGCATATCAACCATAAGATCGTAATGATGCAAAAATTCTGCACCCAGAATAGGATATGGCAAATCAGCTATGGTGAAAATCCATGAGAAATCTCTACGTAAATCCAGGTCCAAAGAGCGAGAGATTTGTCCAAACATAGAGATAGCAGAGTGGTTTATAGCTTGTAGTGGTATCTGTGAGAGAGGAGGTTTCTCTCTCAAGTGTTTTAAAGGCCAAATGCTGCAAGACGCACCCGTGTCGATGAGGCAGCGTGCGTGCGAGAAGGAATCTATGATGAAAAATGCATGACTTTCAGTACAAGATTGCGGAGAAAACGTCGTGCTTAATTCTCCGTTATTTCGTTTCCCTGGTGTGAAAAAGAACAAGGCTGGATACATTTATGAGCAGAGGCCCCGTAAGGGCTATGGTACCAGCACGATCGCGATGGTGAAGGTTGGAAACGACGATGTGAAGATTGTCGGGGAGATCGTGATCTGGATAAACGAGGCTGTACCTCCTTCGTTAGGTCACGGATGGTCTTGAGTGTTGCTTCGTTGGTCGAGATGGCGCTAGGTGAAACCGATGCGACAGGCGAAGGTGAAGAATTTGTTGCAAGTCGTGATGGGGTAGCAGTGGTAGAATTGCCGGAGTACTCCAAGATTTTATCAGCGAATGAAGCCAACTGATGCACCGAACTGGTTTCTGTCATTGCTGTCAAAATTGCTTGGACATTAGGAGGCAGCCTAGAGAAAAAAAAGTTGTTTGATCATGGCGCTGTCAGCTCGTGCGTCTTCCGCAAGCTCTCTCATCCTCCGTAAGAGCTGGGTAAGTCTACAGTCGCCTAGATGCACATCGTTCACAAGAGTACAGAACTTCCTTTCCGCCGAGACAGAAGTACGGTTGAGAATTTCTTTTTTTACGCTGTTATACGTAGCTTCCAGGACGGGTCGGTGATTAAGTCCTTAACCGTTGATATTAAGGAAGCAGGAATGGCACTCAGCAAAAGATGGAACTGTCTAGAGTCAGACGATAAATTATGTGGGAGGAAAAACGATTCCATCTGTGCAAGCCAGATCCGCACATCACCGCCAAACACCGGTAGTGAATTACTTGCCATTGCAGGAGATAGATGTTCGTAAACTTCACCGCAATAGCTGTGAACAAAACATGTAAAAAAATTTCAAAGTTCCGTAGTGTCATTGTCACAGTAGAGAGTGCGCTTGTGTAGGCCAAAGTGAAAGCGCGGCAACCAGTGAGGAAGCAGAAAGTGAGACGCCATGTTGGACAAGAATGCCATGTGTGAAGAAAGAAAAAATTGTTCGTTATTGTCGGGTCGAAATTTTTTTGTGAGAAGGATGTATTCTTTTAAGTTGGGTCACCATTTTATAGAAAGGATGAGGAGTTTGTAGCGGTTGTCTCCCTTGTTTTGATTGGGATCTAGACGGGAAGTGGAACCCTTTCTGCAACTTCCGGTCAGAGCCCTATAAAACTAACAACTTTAAGCTTCCTTTCTCTCTTTGCCTTTTCGGCACCAGGACAAGAGCCTCTCATTTGGCTCTGCCATTAATTTGGCCAACAGGCGCCTCGTATACGACCTGCGGTCAAAAAAGTTTTTCCTTGTCGATACTGGCGCGTCGCTGAGTATTTGGCCAGTCAGTTATCTCAAAAAAAGCCCAGCCGAAGCAGATATAAATCTACGAGCAGTCAACCACACGGCCATTCGAACGTATGGGCAAATTTCGCTTCCTCTTCGGTTAAAAAATTTGCGGCGTGATTTGAGGTGGAAGTTTACTGTCGCCGACTTGCCATACGCCATTTTGGGAGCGGATTTTCTCCACCATTTTTCCTTGTTGGTGGACATTCGCAGACAACGCCTTGTTGATGCTGAAACAGGCCTTTCTTTCGAGGGTTCAGAGCCGGACGTCGCCACCGTCAGCCCTTCCTTTTTCTTGGCTGAAGTGGGCAACCAGTATCAAAGCCTGCTGCATTCATTCCCTCAGTTGACGCAGGGAAAGTTACGAATAACTAGCCCGGACCATGCGATTGAACACTTCATATCCACTACAGGTCCACCTGTTTTCTCACGTCCTCGAAGATTGTCTACAGAGAAGTTGAAAGCTGCACGTCTTGAATTCGACCACATGCTGGAATTGGGAATAATTTGGCGCTCCACAAGTCCTTGGGCATCGCCTCTGCATATGGTACCTAGATCTTCTGGGGATTGGAGACCGACGGGTGACTACCGACGCTTAAACGCGATTACTGTGCCTGACCGTTATCCAATCCCGCATTTGCAGGATTTTGCGTCGTCATTGCAGGGTTGCAGAATCTTTTCTAAGCTTGATTTGATCCGCGCTTATAACCAAATTCCGGTTAACGAGGAGGATATCCCAAAGACTGCTATTGCCACTCCTTTCGGATCGTTCGAGTTCCTCACTATGCTTTTCGGCCTTAGAAACGCTGCAAGTACCTTCCAACGATTTATGGATGATATTACTCGGGGCCTGGATTTTGTGTACACGTATATCGACGACGTGTTGATTGCTAGTTCTTCCCCTCAGCAGCATTCAAAGCATCTGGATCTCGTATTTCGTCGTTTACAGATCTATAATGTTCGAATTAATGCTTCCAAGTGTGTTTTCGGCTCGACTTCACTAACATTTTTAGGCCATCTGATTGACGCCGATGGTATTCGACCTCTTCCTGAGAAGGTTAAGGCAGTATCGGATTTGCCTCCGCCAAGTTCACTGCGTCAATTGCGTCAATTCCTGGGCCTTGTAAATTTTTATAGGCGATTCGTACCTGGTTGTTCCAAATTGCTGTTCTCGTTGACAGAGATTTTTAAGGGTTGCCCGCGTAAGAATATGGACATTTCCTTAAATGAAACGCAGCTTGATGATTTTAAAAAAGTGAAAAAGGCGTTAGCGAACGCGTCTTTGCTCGCCCACCCAGTACCCAACGCCGAGCTATCGCTCTGTGTTGATGCTTCGGACAGCGCCGTGGGCGCAGTCTTACAGCAGAAGGGTGATGGGGTACAGCAACCACTCGAGTTCTTTTCGAGGAAGTTAAAGCCTGCAGAAACTCGCTATAGCACCTTTGGAAGGGAGCTATTAGCAATTTATTTATCAGTGAAACATTTTGCTCATGTACTTGAAGGTAGAACATTCACCATTTTCACTGATCATAAACCCTTGACGTTTGCTCTTCGAACTAAGGCAGACAAATACTCGCCCAGAGAAACGAGACATCTGGACTTCATCTCACAGTTCACGAACGACATTCAACATATTCCGGGTTCTTTGAATACAGCGGCCGATGCGCTGTCTCGCCTGCCGATCGCATCGATTTCGTCTTCCGAGGAGTGTGATGTTTCGTTGGACTCACCACGACCTCTAGTCCCAGTGGAACATCGACGAACTGCGTTTCTCGCTTTACATGGCATTTCTCACCCAGGAGTATCAGCCTCAGTAAAACTCATAACAGCCAGATTTTTCTGGCCTGGTATGAGACGTGACATTGCTGCTTGGTGTCGTTCCTGTGTCGCTTGCCAACAAGCGAAAGTTCATAGACATGTTAAGGCTCCTCTCGGAACCTTCACCTGCCCCGATGCAAGATGTGGACATCGTCGGCCCGTGGCCGGTTAGTCGTGGTTTTTCGTATCTTTTGACGATTGTTGACCGTTTTTCGCGTTGGCCTGAAGCCGTCCCTATAACAGATATCACCGCCGAAACCACAGCCCGTACCCTCGTATCTTCGTGGATCGCTCGTTTCGGTGTACCAACCACCATAACAACGGATCGTGGTCGTCAATTCGAGTCTAACCTCTTCCGAGAGCTAACCCAAATCCTGGGGGCTACTCGAATAAGAACCACGGCTTACCACCCAGCCTCAAACGGAATGGTGGAAAGATTCCACAGGCAGCTCAAAGCCTCCTTAAGGGCTTCCATGGACTCTTCACGTTGGAGCGAGTACCTACCCATTGTATTGTTGGGTATTCGGTCGACGGTAAAGGTGGACCTTGGGTTCTCCTCTGCCGAATTAGTTTATGGTACGCCTCTGGCGTTACCGGGGCAAATGCTGGCCCCTTTTGACCTGACTTCGCAGGACCCCGCTTCCTACGTGTCCCGGCTTCACTCTTATTTCAAGGATCTACCACCGATGGGCACTAGGAAGCAGACTGTAAAAACTGCCGTCCCAAGGGATATTGCCTTGTGGACCCATGTGTTCGTTAGAGACGACGCCGTGAGACCCCCTCTTCAACGGCCGTACTCTGGACCCTATCGTGTGCTTGCTCGCACAGACAAACATTTCACACTGGACATTCGGGGTTCCAGGGAAACGGTTTCCGTTGATCGTCTCAAACGAGCAAACCTGGACAATGACACAATGACACTTGAAACTCAAATGCCCCCCTCTTTTTCTTTGCCACACAGGCCTATTTCTTCCCCTCCCCCACCATCAACACACAGAACTACGACCCATTCTGGGCGAAGGGTGCATTGGCCCCGTAAGCTATGCAGTAATATAAACTGAATTGTATTTTTTTTTTTTTTTTTTTCCTTCCAATTGTTTTTGTTGTACATTGCATTTTGTTACATATCCGTACGAAGCTAAGAAGAAATGTGTGTATATGTGAGTAAAAGAATGTGTGTGCATGTAAGTACGAAGATATGAGCAAAAGTATGTTAATATATATATATATATATATATATATATATATATATATATATATATATATATATATATATATATATTTATTAAAATAACAGATTAAAGTTTAAGCAAAGAATCGCTGCTTAACAGGATCTTCTGAAACTAACAAAGTCAATCTGTAAACGCAGAAGTGGATATTTCAAAAAACGTAAGATCCCGTTAAGGGTGAAAGCAGCGATTCTTTGCTTAAACTTTAATCTGTTATTTTAATAAATATTTGCTCTACGGTTCTTATATATTTGATATATATTTATCCTTATCGAACCCGCTTGGGATTTTAGTCTTCAAATTTATTATTATTACTATATATATATATATATATGTGTGTGTGTGTATATATATCTAAGGCGGGTAAAATTCCCGTGGACGAGTTCTCTCCAGCGGTCTCTGTCCCTCATTATCGCTGCCATGTCCTGCGTCTCCAACAGACCAGTGTCTGTCCTTAGGGCATCAACATACGTTAACCTTGGTCTTCCTCTTCTAGTGTGTCCATGTAGGGGCTCCCAAAGGAGTACTGAACATTAATCAGTATACACTGAGGATGAAAAACTCAGAGCTGTATGGGAGGATCCCAAAAGTCAGCTCAAAAGTGACACAGAGGAGACTGAGGTTAGCTGGACATGCTCACCGACATCCAGAGTTGATATATATATATATATATATATATATATATATATATATATATATATACCTATATATATATATACACATATATATAAAACTGTAATTGTCTGTGTGTGTGTGTGTGTCCTAATTTTGAAAAGTCTATACAAATCCACATTTCTACTCGGATTGACTTCAAACTTGCATTTATATATTCCTTGCGGTCTAAATATATTAACTGCAGCTTTTATTTTTCAATTTTCTGTTGTTAAAGGGCTGTTAGGTGCCGGTTATCGATCTCCGTCGCGCCCTTATAATATGTCTGTGTGTCTGGCTGTCTGCATTATGACATTATGACAAACACGTCATTGCTGACGTATTACCTTCGCTATTTTCCGTTCATTACCAGGGAACGTCTTCACGAACCAAAGTATCGTCTTCCTGTTTTCCTTCGGTTGCAACGTTTTTCGAAATATTTACTTCTGGGTTCACAGATTGATTTTTTTAGTTTCAGCAGATCCCGTTACGGGTGAATGCAGCGATTCTTTGCTTAAACTTTAATCTGTTATTTTAATATATAATATAAGCGAGACAAGCCAGCCCAGGTTAACAATTACACTTGAGAATACCTTTCCGACGGTCGGCTTATTTTTCAATCAGTAAGTGTCATTTACTAATTTTTTGGCTAACAATCCTGAGACATCCCACTTACCCCAGTTGCTTTAATATTTGTTTGCAATACTTTCTGAGACATAATCACTTACCCCCGTTGCACACATTATTATTGGTGTTAGTACCAAGCCATATAACCCATTATGTACATAAATAGAAATAGTGGATCTTTTTAGAAAGCTCCCGCCCAAAAATATCCCCACACATATGTTAAAAATCACATACGCTGGCGTTAAGCGGTAATTTCTATCTATCTTGGTACATAAGTGAGGAAAGCCAGCCCAGGTTACCAATTACAGTTGAGAATACCATTCCGACGATCGGCTTATTTTTCAATCGGTAAGTGTCAGTTACTAATTTTTTGATAACATATCCTGAGACATTTCCACTAACCCCACTAGATAGAAATAGTGGATCTTTTAGAAAACCCCCGCCAAAATATCCCCAAACCTATGATAAAATCACGTACGCTGACGTTAAGCGGAACATTTTTATTTTCTTTACCAATCACCAACTAGGAATAAATTCGTCACGGGCAACTATACGTTGGCTGCTCAAGAGTGGGAAGAAAGACAAATCTCTTTGCATATGCCCGACACGGAAGAACAAGGAACATTGTGTACAAGGAGGTGCTACAATCATTGTTTAGGTAGGCGAGAAAGAAGGGGATATACACGATTGGCTGAAGAAGGACGAGACTGTGTTAGTAGTACGACCAACGGCTGCTATCACACCAACAGCAACAAAAACAACAAAAAAGGGAGAGAACGCAATTACATGCTTTTGAAAAATCTTAATGGAAAATGATTTGCCTAAAGACACAAAATGTAGACACCATCCCCAGGTCGAGTTATTCCGTACATTTCTCTGTACTGTTTCAGAAAGGAGGGATAAACATGGCAATCTATGTTTAGAAGCCCGAGCAACGCCGGGCCATTCTGGTAGTATATATATATATATATATATATATATATATATATATATATATATATATATATATATATATATATATATATATATACTAGCCGAATTACCCGCGCCTTGCTGCGTTTCACACATTTTTTTTGTTGTTATAAGAAAATGATGATTGATTTTAAATCAGTGATATAATTTATGGAGAAAAACTCAATGTAAAATGTAATGCATGAAAAATTGGAAAACATTTTTTGTAATATATCAAATCAAAATTACATTATTAAATCTTATTCTTATTTTGTTTCTTGTAAATAATTTTTTTCAAATGATCAATTCAAAACTTGTGTGAATAGGCATCATATCTTGTCATTTACCTATGGTTTAAATTTCATATAAATCGTAGGGAAAACATTTTCAGCGGAACCCCTTGAATAAAATGAAATATACTTATCCAAGTACTCTGGGCAATGTACTTTCGGAATATATATGGTCATGGGGGTCTATCTCCAAAACCATAGGAGGAGTTCGTGAAATCTTGTTCCATTTATTGGCCAACATTTTTACTGTCGGGGGTTTAACCCTCATTAGGGTATTTTAATTTTATTGAAATTTGCTGAAATTTTGTGAATAGGCATCATATCTAGTCATTTACCTATGGTTTCAATTTCATATAAATCGAAGGGAAAAAATGTTCAGGGGGGTTTGTGCGCCCGAGGAACCCTTTGATTAAAATGAAATATACTTATCCAAGTACCCTGGGCAATGTAGTTTCAGAATATACATGGTTATGGGGGTCTATCTCCAAAACCATAGGATGAGTTCGTGAACAAACAAACAGACAGGAACTACAACTTTAAGTATAGAGATACAGAGAGAGAGAGAGAGAGAGAGAGAGAGAGAGAGAGAGAGAGAGAGAGAGAGAGAGAGAGAGAGAGAGAGAGAGATAAATGTATGTTTATATTATTCTCTCATTCCCACTCTCTACCTTTTTCTATATATTTTATTTACCTTCTCTATATTGTGTCACTCTCTAAATCTCGCGTCTTATCGTTCTCTCTCTGTCTCCTTTGTATTTCTCATTACCCTTTTCTTCCTTTCTCTACCTCTTACTCCTTTCTCTACCTCTTTATTATCTTTTTTTCTCCCCCTCTGTCTTACTCTTCCTTTCTCTATCCGGATCTTACCGCAAAACTCCGATCACTTCCCGCCTATATTAAGCAGACGACAAATATTCAACCCAACAACTTCAACATGCTAAACTTTTTCATCTAAAGTCAACATTAAAGGTAAAATATTTTTGTTTTAATTCATTGCAAAATATTCAACTAAATCACATTAATTCATCTATTATGTTTCTTGACATTTTAAATAAGATTCAGGGTTTTTTATTTTTTTAAATATATTTTTCGTTTCTTGTTATTTACTTTAAGATTAACTTCATCAAATAATGAAAACTCACGAGACTAAAATATATAATTAAGAAATGATTGAACAATGGACTTTTGATAAATAAAATGCCAATAACTTATTTCATGGCTTCTAAAATAGAAACTGAAAATGCTTATCCAACATTTGATGTAGTATCTATTATAATTTGAATATGGTTAAACTTTGTTCCTTTTTGTAATTCCTGACTATAAGCAGATGTCATATGTATTGTCTTGTGCCGCCCTTGCCTTTCCCTTGCTTATCCGTATTTATTTAGAATATTTGTATTTATATTTGATTAAATAAAATACATGATATATATATATATATATATATATATATATATATATATATATATATATATATATATATATATATATATATATATATATAGTTAAAAGAATAGAGGTGTAACACACAAGTTATTATATATTGGTAAACGGAATAGAAAATGCTGACAAATTGTTCACAGTTGAAAAATGGTTTAATTAGGAATAAAAGAGTATTAGTGATTGTATGGGTTAGTATTCAGTTGTGGTTTTACTCATAGGCAAGGACTACCCTGCATCACTAATTGACAATGGAATCCAACGTGCCCTAAAACTCAGTACCCAGGACCTTAGACACCCTAAAGTAAATCAACCAAAACTAAAAGCTCTTCCATACATCTCCACACACAACCCCCTCAACAATGAGGCCTTTGACACCATCCTCCAGAACATCCCTGTATTGAAAAAGGACCATAGAATGAACCAAATTCTACGAA
>OZ024743.1:308276925-308366925 GCA_964016885.1 Eledone cirrhosa | reverse complement strand
CCAGCCCACACTATAAAGTGGAC
The DNA here is from genome assembly GCA_964016885.1 of Eledone cirrhosa. Lineage (NCBI taxonomy): Eukaryota > Metazoa > Mollusca > Cephalopoda > Octopoda > Eledonidae > Eledone > Eledone cirrhosa. The sequence continues at coordinate 308,366,902 of OZ024743.1, read as the reverse complement.
GTGTAGGCGCCACGGAAAAAAAAGCACCCAGCACTCACTGTAAATGAGGTTGGTGTTAGGAAGGGAATCCAGCTGTAGAAATCATGCCAGATTCAGTTCCCGTCCCACCCTTGCAAGCAGGGAAAAGCGGACGTAAAATGGTGATGACGATTATATATATATATATATATATATATATATATTAACCGTTTCCGATTAACTTATTGTTTGCATTTGCATGTAACATTATCCCCTGTATAGAAACCAGACCCGCCAACTCTTCCCAGGGAGATCTCCCATCCACTTTGGGGTGGGTGAGAGATGACTTCTCTTGGGAAAATGGGTATAGCTTTCTTTATGTAAAATCTCCCCATTTTGCCTCATTTCAAATCGTTTAAGTGGAACTTGTTTTCATGGTACTTCACGTTTGGGTTTTAGAGGTTGGCAGCTCTGATAGAAACATAGGTAGAAATTAACGTATAGATCTAGGTTGTTAAGCTTGGTTAACAGTAATGCGCTAGCTTCATTCGTTAATCAGAAGATGGGAGGTAGGTGTAAAAGCCAAACTCGCTATTCATGCCAACGTTTACTTATGGTCATGAATCTTGGGCAATAACCAAAAGAATACGATCGCGAGTACAAGCGGTCGAAATGGGGTTCCTCTGAAAGGTATTTCGAGTAATGTTACTTGATAGCATGTGTAGCTTGGACATATTTTAAGGACTCTTTCTATTGTTTCTTTGGTTTATAGTATGGTCTTTTCCCTAGCTTTAGTTCTCAGTAGGAAAGTTATATATATATATATATATATATATATATATATATATATGATGGTTGGAAAATCACTGACGAAGGACTATTTTTATCATATGTAACCCATGTGCAAACCACGCAGTATTCTTCTTTCTTCTCATGTTTTTTATATATATTTACCTCGGCTGTGTTTGTCTGTTTCTCTCTTACTGCTTCCCCGCTCTCTCTGTTTCTCTCACCTTCTTTCGCCCCCTCTGCCAGTTACACTTTCTCTCGACTGACCTCTTCCTCACACTTCCACTCACTCACTCTCTGTTTCTGCCCTTCTCACTTCCTCCCGTTTGGCTTGTGTGGGTCTCTTCTTGCTCACATCTCACACACATCAACACGGTCTGTACCTCTCTCGCTCATGAAATCCACCCAGCTTATGCTGACCGGGAAAACCATGTTGCTTGTTTATTTTCCTATCTTCGGTTTGCTTTTATCCTTCTATGTTGTTTACTTGACCCCCTCGCCTTACGCGAATTTTGGTCCCAATAACTTTTGTTAGTTATTGCTCGCACCAACCTGAGGTATCTGATTTTTAATGCGATGAAATACCAATGATGGTTGGAAAATCACTGACAAAGGACTATTTTTATCATATGTAGCCCATGTGCAAACCACGCAGTATTCTTCTTTCTTCTCATGTTTTATATATATATATATATATATATATATATATATATATATATAGACAATAAACAGTCAGATTTGCAGCTTGTTATGAAACAACTTTATTGCATATTACAACTGTTTCGATATCGATCAGCCCCGGTTTGATTAGGCGATCGGATCCCGACTCTTAATCAAGACCTCTTTAAATATGCGAGTTTACATGGGTGGCCCCATCCGAACAGCGTCGCCGCTAGTAACAACAAGTTACTCATGCGTGTTTATAGATAGATAAATAGTTATAAAGATAAAGACAGATACACGTTAGTGTGTATCTTTCATTCCATTCTCTGTCCTCTTGCTTTTACTCTCATATATATTTTTCTCTGTCTCTCTCTCATATATATATATATATATATATATATATATATATATATATATATATATATTTCGTTTCTGAATTTGTTTAGCAAGATTCTTTATCTGAAAACGTGTAAATAAACGAATATAAACACACACAGACACCCGGATGTAACACATGCGCAAACTAAGCACACAACACACACACAAAAACAAGATAGGACAGAACAAAGGAGAGGCACAAAAAAACAAAGAAAAGAATCCCCAGTCACTGAAGAGGTCACAGAATGTGTGACGAAAGAACTTTGACAATATATAAACAACCATCTGGTTGTGGAACCAACCAACCAACCGGAAATTTATAAATTTATTATAATAAATTGAAGTGAAAGTAACTGGTGCGTGTGTTTCTTATTGGCAACATGACCCTCCCAAAGTATAACAATATATATATATATATATATATATATATATATATATATATATGCATACGTCAAAACGGCCGGTCGCAAAAGTGAAACTAATTTTTGACAGTTACGTACGTCATTATTTTCAATTTGGATTGTGAATTTGTTTGTTTTTTTACAACAGGTCTCAATAGTGAAAGTGAATTTTGTTGATGGTGTTAATTAGTATTGCGTGTACGTGATATTTTTTTTTTCTTCTTTTTTTTGTGTATTGTGTGTACGGAAAATTTTTTTTTAAATAATGACATTGTGTGTTGAAAGAAATACATTTTTTTTTTTTTTAAATAACTACATAGTTAAATAACTACATACGTTTGTTGCATATAAAATATAAATTGACGTACCTTATGACAATCCTTATTACACCCTATAAATAGCTGAAATACAGTTGATCATCTCGCCAAACTTGTTGGCACCAACTCTCTGCTCACAAATTTCTCTAAGGAAATTGCACCAGTCTATAATTGTCGGCTTGCTAAGTCCTGTTTCTCTCATCATCTCAGTTTGGGCATGATCGTAGCACCACATATAGATAATGCCAATAAGGTGTTCGAGTCGAACAATGGATTTTTGATAAATAAAATATCGATAACTTATTTGGCACTACAACTGTCAGTCAGGTGGAAAACAGGCGAAGGTGACGTCACTCGTCAACATCGTTTATTTCCGTATTACTACCACGCGTAAATGGAGTTTTCACGCGTTTTTTTAGAGAGAGAGGGAAGAGGAGAGATAGGGAAGCCTTAAAAGGGCCAAATTAGAAAACAAGTCATGGTTATAAAGCATATCGATGTAAGTGGAGTTACTTAAATGAAAATATAGGTGGCCCTTAAATATAGGTTGCCTTATTGGCAACATGGCCCTCCCAAAGTATAACAATAAATTTAAGTTCATTAGAAAACAAGTCATGGTTATCAATGTAAATTTAAGTTTTATAATCAAATTTTTTTCACCAACAAATATGACAGCGTTGTAGTGCCCGCAATTCTGTATCTTTACGTATATTGCGCATAGATACGAGGGTTGACAAAGATACTCTCATGGAATGTGACCAAATGAGGTTTATTTTTCAACATAGTCTCCCTTGCGTTCCACACACTTCTTCCATCGGTGTTGCAGTACTGAGATCAATGTTTTCCTCGGTAGTGGCAGTTGTAGGACGTCCAGACATTGGGTCATCTTCAAGAATCCTCTATCCTTTCCTAAATTCGGCTGCCCACTTTTGCACAAAGGAAAATTGTGGTACAATATTGTAAGGTTTGCTTATAGCATTATCCATCTTTCAAAAATGAAGGTCCACATTTCGTCGACTTCAATACATTTTATTGTATTGTAAACATTAACTTTTATGGAAATTTTATTACAAAATTTCAATTTGGTTCGATTTTTTGGAATTTATTTAACAAACATGGAAAAATAAGAAAAAGAATAAAATAAAAAATAATTTGATTGCCTTTAATAAAGAAGATAAATAGAGTGGAACTGATTTCCAGGTCATACTAATGAAACAAAGTTTTTTCCATTACTGATATTATCTGTCTGCTGCAAGTCCTGGTAGAAGATGCTACACGAACTAAAGTATTTTACTGAAGGATGCAACATGCTGCAGGATCGAAGAAACGAGCCCATGACTTTATAATGGTTAGTCCAGTACCGTAACCCCTAAGGCATGTGCCTTCACAGAGGAAAGGTAAATCATATTATAACAGATTAGATAGGTACTATGTTAGATATTACTATGTGTCATATTATACCAAAGAGGAGGTGTGCTGTATAATAAACATTGATATCAGGTTGATTCAATAACTACCCGGTCCCAAATATGAACCCATGAACTTATGATCGTCAGTCAAACACTTTAACCATTGTATGTATGTATACACGTATGGATGGATGGATGTATGTGTGTATACATGTATGTATGTATGGATGTAGGATCAAGAAGGAATCATCACAAGCTACGGTCGCAGGTGTTACCACTTCAGAAATCAGGAGGCAAGAGGGAGATATCGTGGTAACCTGCTCCTTTTATAAGAGTTGACCGGAAGTGACCAACAGGGAGTCTGTCAATCCCAAATGGAAGCAACTCCAGCTACTTCCTGTCTAGAGAGCGGTGATGAGATTGTCATGACAAGGGAGGCAACTCTTGCTACACATGTATATATGTAAGTATATGTCAGGTCACCAGTTGATGCTACTGGTAACATGTATCCCAGTACAACCTGTCTCATGGGCGGGTCGTTGGCGACTAAACTGGCAACCCCACCAATGTTTCTTGGTGAGGAGGGTGACTTTGGACATCCTGCACGACTAAAAACGAAACCTGTCAAAGGGCAAAGGAGCTCTTAAGAATCAATGGCCATCCAAAATCACCGGGAAAGATGACCCCTTAGCCTTTGTCAAGGCAGAATTCTAGGAGAAGGAAAACTCTGATATAACACCTGCAACCCTGATGGTATCCAATGATGTTGACTTGTTCTTTTTGGTAAATATCATCTTGGTTAAGAGAGTGGGACTGGCTTTGTGCAATGCCTTTGCTCACTATAAAAGCTTCACGGCACAGGCATTGCTTTATATCTGGAGATCTCTCTGCACTTGTCGTCACATGGTACCATGGGCCCAGCACTATGTGTCAATAATTGTCACAGGAGTAGTGTTTGTACCAGAGTTTTCAAGTCACTGGCTGGACTAAAAAGTCACACTCGTTCAGCGCATCGGTAGAGGTTCTCCTAAATGGATATAAAGTAGTGGCCGTACTCGAAAACGAGTTGGCAGCCACTATATATGTAAGTATGTATGTGTGTATGAGAACAACTGGAAGGACTTCAGGAGCTCGGTCTATGAAGCTTCAGCAGAGGTCCTTGGCTTTGTCACAAGAAAACAAGGACTGGTTTGATGAGAATGACCAGGAGGTCAAGGCTCTGCTAGGCAGAAAACAAAAGGCACTTGATGCAGTTCTTAAAGGTGGTAGCTCTGTTGGTGACAATTATGAGCGTTACAGACAGGTAAAGAAGGAAGTGCAGGTGAAACTCAGGGCTATGCAAAATACCTGGTGGAGCAACAAAGCAGATGAAGTTCAAGTGGCATCTGACGGCAATAATGTGAAACTGTCGCACTTTCTACTCACAGAGGTGTATGGCCCTTTCAGCTCTCCAGTGGCCCCTTTGAGATCGAAAGATGGCAAGCAATTACTGCGCAACCCAAAAGACACTCGACAGATAGCGAGATCACTTTGATGAGCTCTTAAACCAGCCATCCCAGGTTGATGATGATTTCATTTGTTCCATTCCTATTGAACCAGTGAAGCATATGAGATGGATACGAGATGGATATGAGATGGAAACGAGTACACTGTACCAAGTGTGTACGTGTATGGAAAGAGGCTAAAAGTTGCTGACAAGTTTGTTTACCTTGGTAGTACGTTGAACACTTCATGCACACATGATAATGAAATATCCTTAAGAATCAAGAAAGCCAGTGATGCTTTTGGACAGCTGCATCAACGTTTATGGTCCAGACGAGGTATCACTATCGAAACCAGGGTGAAAGTGCATCTGACTTGTGTCGTCTCCTCTTTACTTTATGTTTGTGACACGTGGGTCACATGCAGAAAGCACCTCAAGGATCTGGAGAGATTTCACCAACAATCTCTTCATAAGTTACTTAGGGTGTGGTGGAAAATGCTCGCCAGTGATTTGGAAGTTCTAGAACGGAGTAGGTGCGTGACTATAGAGAGCATAATCTTTCGGTATCGGTTGAGGTGGTACAGTCATGTGGTCCGGATGTCTGATGATCGTATTCCAAAGCAACTTCTCTATGGAGAACTGTGTGAAGGAAGGCGACCACCACATAAACCAAAAAGGCGGTACCGGGACTGTATCAGGGGCACCTTGGCTTGTGCTGGAATTTCATCTGACGAATGGGAGAAAATGGCTGACGAGCGTGTGAAGTGGAGACGTTTGATCAAGTCAGGTGGTGAACACTTTGAAACTCGTCGGAGAGAACACTTAACACTGAAAAGGAAGGTGAGGATTGAGACTGTTCTGAACTGCCTGCTGTTGAACATCATCTGGTTTGCCAGCACTGTGGTCGAGTCAGCCTGAGCAAAGCTGGTTTGATTAGACATGAACAAAGTCATATCAGTAGACCACATGTAGATTATGATCTGAAAAGGTGTAAGAAATGTACAAGCATGGGAGGTCTTAAAAGATACATGTGAACATTCAGCCAGAACAAAGCAATAGAAGGTTTCGGGGGAGCCTAAAGTTGCCATGTGTGTGCCAGAGCGTGCAAGTATTTGGCTGGTTTAAAGAGTCACATTTGTGCTTCACATTTTTGAACATTTTATCGGGTGATGGCAATACTTGAACACGAGTTTGCAGCCATCATGTAGTATGTATGTATGTATGTATGTATGTCGGGTCACTCTTGAGTGCTATTGGTAACATGTAACCGAGTACAACCTGCCGCATGGTTGGGTCGTCGGCGACTAAACCAGCAACCCCACCAAGTTTACTTGGTGAGGAGGGTGATTTTGGACACCCTGCAGGACAAAAAACAAAACCTGACAAAGGGCGGAAGAACTCTTAAAAGTCAACGGCCATCCAAAAGAGTGTAAATATGTATATACACATGTACATATGTATGTATATGTATATGTGTATATACATGGGTGCATATGTATGTACATGCACGGGGACATAGAAATAATTGGGCTGGACACCCGATCGCGCGGTTAAACCACTGGGAGTGAAGGACCCCTAGCCTTTGTCAGGGCATTCTTCTAGGAGAAGGCAACTCAGGAAACTGGGATAACTCCGATATAAAACCTGCGGCTCAGTAGTTACCGATGATGTTGATATTTTCTTCTTTTCGGGTTATAGCTACTGTCGCTCAGAGAGTGGTATTGGCTCAGTGCACAGTCTTTCCTCATTTAAAAAAATATCTTCATGCACAGGCATTGCACGATAGAATTAATTAATAATTATTAATAATGGTATATCGTGCAATGGCCATACTCGATAACGAGGGGGCAGCCATCATGTATGCATGCATGCGTGTATGTGTGTGTGTGTTTGAGTGTGTGCGTGCGTGCATGTGTGTATATATATATATATATATGTGCATGTGGGTGTGTATATATCTCCATATACATATTTATTCAGCTGATATAGGCTGGATTGGTTGGAATATTCTGACGCAAATTCTTTCTGCTCTGTTAAATCGAAACAAATCTTGACTTTTTATTTGAGGTTTTCTATATAAGAGACCAGGAGACCATGTTGATACTATGAAGGCCATTTGTCCTAAGCCGCCTGGACTATTGCTCCCAGCTGTGGTCACCCCATAGTATCAAATTAACCATGGAACTTGAGACAATCCAACGAAGCTACACCAAGAGGATTGCACAATGAAGGAGATGAGCTACTGGGAGAGGCTAAAAGAACTGAAACTCTACTCCTTGGAACGAAGACGGGAGAGATACGCAGTGATATACATATGGAAAATCCTGGAGGGACTAGCGCCAAACTTTGGTATTGAAAGCGGGACCAACCCCCGAACAGGACGTCACTGTGTGGTGACAAAGGTCCCGTCTTCCGCATCTAGAACAAGAAGCAGATATTGCAATAGACTGGGGTTCAAAGGCCCTCAACTCTTCAACAAACTGCCGAGGGATTTGAGAGATCTACATGGTGTGGCCGTGGATATTTTCAAGAAACTTCTCAACACCCTGTTATCCAGGATCCCGGATGAGCCCACATCACGGTACGAAGGTAACCTAAGGGCAGCAGCAACGAACTCCCTCTTACATCAATGGCCAGCCAACACAGGCTGGAGATAGAATGTGTAGCAACAAGGGCAGTGCCCAATCATGGTCTCAGTCGGATGGCTGGAACAGCTAAAAGAGTATATATATATATTTAATATAGAAATGGCTTCAACAGGACTAGAACTGTTTCATTCGGAGGAAATCATCAGAAAAGCCGACTGTCAATGTAATATGGTGGTATTTATACATTTTCTGGTGGTAGGGGAGGGTAGTAAATTGATGCTAAGTAGATAAACACATACACACTGACAGGCACTCCTAATTTTCAAGATTCATTTATTCCAAACAAACAAAGGGTTTTCATTGAGTGGCAATATTAAAATGCTCTGCTAAAAGATATAAATATGTGTGTGTGTGTTTGTGTATATATATATATGTGTGTGTGTGTGTTTGTGTATATATATATGTGTGTGTGTTTGTGTATACATTTATATATATGTGTGTGTGTTTGTGTATATATATATATAGGTGTGTGTTTGTGTATACATTTATATATATGTGTGTGTGTTTGTGTATATATATATATATGTGTGTGTGTGTTTGTCTATATATATATATATATGTGTGTGTGTGCAAATTTCAATAATATTAAGACACCCTAATGGGGGTTATAGTGAAAAGTTTGGCCAATAAATGGAACGAGATTTTACTAACTCCTCCTATGGTTTTGGAGATAGACCCCCATAACCATATATATTCTGAAACTACATTGCCCAGGGTATTTGTATAAGAATATTTCATTTTAATCAAAGGGTTCATCGGGGGCACAAAACTGCTGCTGAAACTTTACCTTCGATTTATATGAAATTTAAACCATAGGTAAATGACAAGATATGATGCCTATTCACAAAATTTCAGCAAATTTCAATAAATTTAAAATACCCTAATGGGGGTTAAACCCCCTATTAGGGTTCACCGGTGGCACAAACCCCCTGCTGAAAATGTTTTCCCTTCGATTTATATGCAATTTAAACCATAGGTAAATGACAAGATATGATGCCTATTCATATCATTTCAGCAAATTTCAATAAAATTACAATACCCTAATGGGGCTTAAACCCCCTATTAGGGTTCACCAGGGGGCACAAAATCGCCGCTGAAAATGTTTTCGGTTCGATTTATATGCAATTTAAACCATAGATAAATGAAGAGATATGATCCCTATTCACAAAATTTCAATACTATAAGAAACCTTAATGGTGGTTAAACCCCCTATTAGGGTTCCCGGGGGTACAAACCCCTGCTGAAAACTTTTCCCTTTCGATTTATATGAAACTTAAACCATAGGTAAATGACAAGATATGATGCCTATTCACAAAAGTTTTCAATTGATATTTTGAAAAAAATTATTTACAAGAAACAAAATAAGAATAAGATTTAATAATGCTATTTTGATTTGATATATTACAAAAAAATGATGTTTTCCAATTTTTCATGCATTATATTTTACATTGAGTAATATTGAGTTTTTCTCCATAAATTATATCACTGATTTAAAATCAATCATCATTTTCTTACAAAAAAAATGAGTGAAACGCAGCAAGGCACGGGTAATTCGGCTAGTATATATATATATATGTGAGTGTGTGGGTGTGCTCATTATGTAGGAGAGGTGTAGGTAGAAACTCCATCCTCTGCCCCATATGCAAACTATGGGTACACAAGAGATGTAGTGGGATCTCATGAAGTTTAGTTAAGAATGTAGGCTTTACATGTAGCAGTTGCACCAGCACAGTAAGCAGCAAACAATCACTGAAAACAAGTGACATCAAAGTCTGGGAGGACTTGGTAAAAACAATACCGAATTAGCAGCGGAGGGGGGGGGTTCTGAAAGAACGGGATGGAAGAAGTTGAGGGAGCTACTGCCACAGCTGGATACAAAAGGCTTTTCCCTCAGAATAAAAGGTAGACTGTATGATGTGTGCATATGAATGGCAATGTTGCATGGTAGTGAGAGCTGGGCGCTGTGTGTAGAAGACGTGCGTAGATTAGAAAGGAATGAAGCTTGTATGCTCCGATGGAGGTGTAATAGTAATATACGCGAACAGCAAAGCATAAACAAACTGAAAGAGAAACTAGGCATAAGAAGAATCAAATGTTGTGTGCAGGAGAGGAGATTATGTTGGTATGGACATGTGATTCGTATGAAGGATGACAGCTACATAAAGTCTCAGAAAGACTTGAGATGAAGTGATAAAAGCCGATCTTGCCCAATTGCACCTCTGAAAGGCAATGACACAGGACCAAGATCTCTGGCGTTATGAGGTAATACAGAAACCCCAACTTCCCACGGGCCCAGGCCAGGGCTGAAACATACATACAGTATGCACCACTCCATCCCACCCGCCAATATATCTTTCATGAGAACAGGCCGAAACACTGTAAAGTGGTCATGATGGTGACACGGTAAAAAACACCCAGTCAACACTGTAAAGTAGTCGTGGAGGAATCACAACAAAAAACACCCAGTACTCACTGTAAATGAGCTTGGCATTAGGAAGGGCATCCAGCTGTAGAAACCAAGCCAAAATCAGTTCTTTATGAACAAGACATGGTCACCTGACCTAACATTGCCAACAATAGAAGGCACATGGCTCAGTGGTTAGAGCATTGGGCTTGCAATTGAAAGGTTGTGAGTTTAATTCTCACACCGGGTGATGTGTTGTTTCCTTGAGCAAGACACTTTATTACACATTGCTCCAGTTTACTCAGCTGTAGAAATGAGATGATAGGGACTGAGGTCCCTATCATTCCACTGCAAAGTGGTCGTGGAGGTGCCACGGCAAAAAAACAAAAACACCCAGCACTCACTGTAAATGAGGTTGGTGTTAGGAAGGGCATCCAGCTGTAGAAATCAAGATAGAATCAATTCCCGTATGAGCAAGACAAGGTCAGCCGACCGGACACTGCCCACCACAGGACAACCCATGCTAGCGTAGAAGAACTGACATAAAATGATGATGATGAAATATAACAGAGTTTTATAGCTTGCTTGAAGCATTGATGAATAGGAAACACAAATTAAAATTTTGAAATCCAAGTTGAGGGCCTTTGAAACCCAGGCTATTGCAATAGCTGCTCCTGATTCTAGATGTGGAAGACGGGACCTTTGGTACCACAGTGACGTCCTGTTCGAGAATTGGTCCAGCTCTCAATGCGAAAGTTTGGTCTTAGTCCCCGCAGGATTTTCCATATGTATATCATTGTATATCTCTCCTGTCTTCATTCCGAGGAGTAGAGTTTCAGTTCTTTTAGACTCTCCCAGTAGTTTATCTCCTTCGTGGCAACCTTCTTGGTGTAGCTTCATTGGATTGCTTCAAGCTCCATGGTTAGTTTGATACTATGGGGTGACCACATCTGGGAACATTCATCATCATTTCATTTTACGTCCACTTTTTCCCTGCTTGCAAGGGTGGGACGGGAACCGATTCTGGCTTGATTTCTACAGCTGGATACCCTTCCTAACACCAACCTCATTTACAGTGAGTGCTGGGTGCTTTTTTCCCGTGGCACCTCCACATCCACTTTACAGTGTGGGCTGGGTGCTTTTTTGCCGTGGCACCTCCACGACCACTTTGCAGTGGAATGAGTGGGACCCCAGTCCTATCATCTCATTTCTACAGCTGAGTAAACTGGAGCAATGTGAAATTAAGTGTCTTGCTCAAGGAAACAACACATCACCCGGTGTGAGAATTGAACTCACAACTTTTCGATTGCAAGGCCAATGCTCTCAATATGTATATATATATATATATACACACATATATATAAACTAATATATACACACACACATATATATATCATCATCATCATCATCATTTTACGTCCGCTTTTCCCTGCTTGCAAGGGTGGGACGGGTCTTATTCAGCACAGCATCTCTCCACTCGTTACGGTCTTTCGTCATCTCCACCGTGAGCTTCAATGATCTGAGGTCTGTTCTCACCACCTCCGCCCATGTTTTTCGTGGTCTACCTCTACCACGTTTTCCTTCAACTGGCATTTCCTGGCACTTCTTCACCCATTGGTCATCCTCCATGCGCATCACATGTCCATATCACCTCAGTCTCCTCTCCCGTACACTACATTCTCTCTCAACACATTTATGCTGGGTCGTTCGCGCACATTTACACTACACATCCAAAGGAGCATGCTTGCCCTATTTCTCTCCAGCCGTCGCATATCCTCTGCAGTTGCTGCCCATGTCTCACTACCATGCAGCATCGCACTCCTCACACAGGCATCATACAACCGGCCTTTCGTACGCAGGGAGAAACCTTCTTCGTCAACAGAGGAAGCAGCTCCCTAAACTTCTTCCAACCCGTCCTTATTCTAGATACTATGGCCTCGGAACACCCTCCTCCCATGCTAATCTGATCTCCTAGGTAACGGAAGCTATCCACCACTTCTATAGCGCCCTCCTGCATCTGAAAAATGTGTCTATCAATGCGACTTCTACCGTCTAATTTCCCTGTACATCTACTGCATACATATTTCTCCCTACCTGTTAGTTTGCCTGCTATCCCGCTACATCTCTTGTGTACCCAGGATCTGCATTGTGTGCATTTTATAGAATTTATGCCAGTTCCTTTTCTGCATATCGAACATGGCCATTTACCTGACGGAATCAGGGTTTTGTCCTCTTTTCTACTCATCAACACTTTTGTCTTAGCTAGGTTCACTCTCAGTCCTTTTGCTTCCAACTGCTGTTTCCATAGCCAGAATTTATTCTCTAGCTACTCTACTGATTCTGCTATAAGAACCAGATCGTCAGCATAGAGAAGTTCCCATGGACAGCCAGTCTTAAACTCCTCTGTTATGGCTTGGAGGACTATAATGAACAAGAGCGGGCTGAGGACCGAACCCTGATGTACTCCTACTTGTATCTGGAATTCCTCACTAAACTCCATTCCTACCCTGACTTTACTGAGAGTACTTCTGTACAAAGTTTGCACTGCCCTTACAAGCCATTCAACACCTAGCTTCCTTAGGGACCACCAGATGACAGATCGGGGTACCCTATCAAAGTCCTTCTCTAGGTCAACAAAGGCTAAGTCTAGTGGCTTATTCTTCTCTAAGAACCTCTCTTGTAATTGTCTCACCAAGAAGAGGGCATCTGTTGTACTTTTCCCAGGCACAAAACCAAACTGCATCTCATCTAGTTTGACCCTTTCTCTAATTAGTTGTGCTAATATCCTTTCTGCCACTTTCATAACCTGATCCATCAGTTTTATACCCCTATAATTGCTCCTCTCCAGAGCATCCCATATATATATATATATATATATATATATATATATATATATATATATATATATATATATATATATATATAGTAATAATACATATGAAGACTAAAATCCAAAGAGGGCTCGATAGGGATAAATATATATCAATTATATAAGAACCGTAGAGCAAATATTTATTAAAATAACAGATTAAAGTTTAAGCAAAGAATCGGCTGCTTTCACCCTTAATGGGATCTTCTGAAACTAAAAAAAAAAAAATCAATCTGTGAACGCAGAAGTAAATATTTCGAAAAACGTTGCAACCGAAGGAAGACAGGAAGGCGATACTTTGGTTCGTGGAGACGTAGTTTTAGGTATTTCTTCCTGCTTGGTACGGGTATGTTCTTTGTAGAAATATTCAGATGTTTCTGCATTATGAATATAAGTCAATACAGTACTCAGTCAAGGGAGCCAAATAGTAATAATAATAAATTTGAAGACTAACATCCAAAGAGGACTCGATAGGGATAAATATATATCAATTATATAAGAACCGTAGAGCAAATATTTATTAAAATAACAGATTAAAGTTTAAGCAAAGAATCGGCTGTTTTCACCCTTAATGGGATCTTCTGAGACTAAAAAAAAAAAAAAAAAAATCAATCTGTGAACGCAGAAGTAAATATTTCTAAGCCGACCTTTCCCAATTGCACCTCTCAAGGGCAATGACACATGACCATGACCTCTGGCGTCACACAGTAATACAGAAGCCCCGACTTTCCACAGGAACATATAGACAATATTTGTTTTCCTTTGTTTTTTTTATGTCCAATCAACTAATCCGACCTCCAAAATGCTTGCAATTGACTTTTTTTTTTTTAGCATATTAACAACAAATATGATTTCCACTGCAATTAAAAATGACTAGCTTTGTGAATAGTTTTTCCACCCACTTTCTGCCTTCATTTTTCTACAAAGCTAATCATTGACGATAGGTTTCAAAGTTATATTCATTCCTAATATGTGAAAAAAATAGTCAACTACGAGCATTGGTGTGATGTAAATGGTAGGAGTAGGTGTTCTGTAATAAATTTACCATATGGTGAAGTATGGTTATGGTGAAGTATATGGTGTGGATTGGGGTAGATTAATGTGCTGTGGTGTGTTTTGTTATAAGTGAGGATTTAAATTTCCCCTTTGATTTGTTAGAAAAAAAATGTTTCCTTCATTTTTGCATGTGCTATCAACTTCCAAGATGCTCGCAGTGGACTATGCTTTTAGCATATTAACAAAAAATATGACTTCTGCTGCAATAAAAAATGACTAGCTTTGTAAATGGTATTTCTACCCACATCCTCCCTCTTTTTTCTACAAAGCTAGTCATTTTCATCAGGTTTCCATGTCATAACCATTGATAATATGTGCATAAAATAGTAATTTGCGAGCACCTTTTATGTCAAATTGGGTGGTAAGCACGAAAAAGAAAAAAAAAAAAAAGAAATATGCCAGATGAAAATTTGTCACACCAAAATCAATATCTTGGTGTGATGTAGTATGGTGTGGTTTGGTGAAGTTTCTACAAAGATAGTAATTTTCGACAGGTTTCCATGTCATGATTATTGATAAGTGGAAAAAAATAGTGAATTGGGAGCACCTTTAATGTCAGATTGGGTGGTAAGCACACAGACAAAAAAAAAGGAAACGGGAAGAAAATGTTTCACACCAAGATCAATAGCTTGGTGCGATGTAGTATGGTGTAACTTGGTATGGTGTGGTTTGGTTTGGTGAAGTTATGAAATGGAAACCAATTGTAAACGATAGATTCCCATGTCATATTCATTGATAATGTGTGGGAAAATAGTCATTTGCAAGCACCTATGATGTTAGTTTGAGGTGGTAACCACAAAAAAAAATAAGAAGCAGGTAGCAAATTTGTCACATTGATCTCCATACCATGGTGTGATGTAAATGTTAAGAGTAGGTGTTCCGTAATAAATTTACCATATAGTGAAGTATGGTTATGGTGAATTTATGGTGTGGATTGGGATAGATTAATGTGCTGTGGTGTGCTTTCTTATAAGTGAGGATTTAAATTTCCACTTTGATTAATGTTAGAAAAAAAATTTTTCCTTCATTTTTGCATGTGTTATCAACTTCCAAGATGCTCGCAGTGGACTATGCTTTTAGCATATTAACAAAAAATATGACTTCCACTACAATAAAAAATGACTAGCTTTGTAAATGGTATTTCCACCCACATCCTCCCTCTTTTTTCTACAAAGCTAGTCATTTTCATCAGGTTTCCATGTCATAACCATTGATAATATGTGCATAAAATAGTAATTTGCGAGCACCTTTTATGTCAAATTGGGTGGTAAGCTCAAAAAAAAAAAAAATAAAGGAAACGGGAAGAAAATGTTTCACACCAAGATCAATAGCTTGGTGCGATGTAGTATGGTGTAACTTGGTATGGTGTGGTTTGGTTTGGTTAAGTTATGAAATGGAAACCAATTGTAAACGATAGATTCCCATGTCATATTCATTGATAATGTGTGGGAAAATAGTCATTTGCAAGCACCTATGATGTTAGTTTGAGGTGGTAACCACAAAAAAAAATAAGAAGCAGGTAGCAAATTTGTCACATTGATCTCCATACCATGGTGTGATGTAAATGTTAAGAGTAGGTGTTCTGTAATAAATTTACCATATAGTGAAGTATGGTTATGGTGAATTTATGGTGTGGATTGGGGTAGATTAATGTGCTGTGGTGTGCTTTCTTATAAGTGAGGATTTAAATTTCCACTTTGATTTATGTTAGAAAAAAAATTTTTCCTTCATTTTTGCATGTGTTATCAACTTCCAAGATGCTCGCAGTGGACTATGCTTTTAGCATATTAACAAAAAATATGACTTCCGCTGCAATAAAAAATGACTAGCTTTGTAAATGGTATTTCCACCCACATCCTCCCTCTTTTTTCTACAAAGCTAGTCATTTTCATCAGGTTTCCATGTCATAACCATTGATAATATGTGCATAAAATAGTAATTTGCGAGCACCTTTTATGTCAAATTGGGTGGTAAGCACGAAAAAGAATTAAAAAAAAAAAAAAATATGCCAGATGAAAATTTGTCACACCAAAATCAATATCTTGGTGTGATGTAGTATGGTGTCGTTTGGTGAAGTTTCTACAAAGATAGTAATTATCGACAGGTTTCCATGTCATAATTATTGATAAGTGGAAAAAAAATAGTCAATTACAACACCTTTAATGTCAGATTGGGTGGTAAGCACACAGACAAAAAAAAAAGGAAACGGAAGAAAATGTTTCACACCAAGATCAATAGCTTGGTGCAATGTAGTATGGTGTAACTTGGTATGGTGTGGTGAAGTTATGAAATGGAAACCAATTGTAAACGATAGATTCCCATGTCATATTCATTGATAATGTGTGGGAAAATAGTCATTTGCAAGCACCTATGATGTTAGTTTGAGATGGTAACCACAAAAAAAAATAAGAAGCAGGTAGCAAATTTGTCACATTGATCTCCATACCATGGTGTGATGTAAATGTTAAGAGTAGGTATTCCATAATAAATTTACCATATAGTGAAGTATGGTTATTGTGAATTTATTGTGTGGATTGGGGTAGATTAATGTGCTGTGGTGTGCTTTCTTATAAGTGAGGATTTAAATTTCCACTTTGATTAATGTTAGAAAAAAAATTTTTCATTCATTTTTGCATGTGTTATCAACTTCCAAGATGCTCGCAGTGGACTATGCTTTTAGCATATTAACAAAAAATATGACTTCCGCTGCAATAAAAAATGACTAGCTTTGTAAATGGTATTTCCACCCACATCCTCCCTCTTTTTTCTACAAAGCTAGTCATTTTCATCAGGTTTCCATGTCATAACCATTGATAATATGTGCATAAAATAGTAATTTGCGAGCACCTTTTATGTCAAATTGGGTGGTAAGCACGAAAAAGAAAAAAAAAAAAAAGAAATATGCCAGATGAAAATTTGTCACACCAAAATCAATATCTTGGTGTGATGTAGTATGGTGTGGTTTGGTGAAGTTTCTACAAAGATAGTAATTTTCGACAGGTTTCCATGTCATGATTATTGATAAGTGGAAAAAAATAGTGAATTGGGAGCACCTTTAATGTCAGATTGGGTGGTAAGCA
Source organism: Eledone cirrhosa (assembly GCA_964016885.1). NCBI lineage: Eukaryota > Metazoa > Mollusca > Cephalopoda > Octopoda > Eledonidae > Eledone > Eledone cirrhosa. Next base: position 308,349,447 of record OZ024743.1, on the reverse strand, counting down.
CACAGACAAAAAAAAAGGAAACGGGAAGAAAATGTTTCACACCAAGATCAATAGCTTGGTGCGATGTAGTATGGTGTAACTTGGTATGGTGTGGTTTGGTTTGGTGAAGTTATGAAATGGAAACCAATTGTAAACGATAGATTCCCATGTCATATTCATTGATAATGTGTGGGAAAATAGTCATTTGCAAGCACCTATGATGTTAGTTTGAGGTGGTAACCACAAAAAAAAATAAGAAGCAGGTAGCAAATTTGTCACATTGATCTCCATACCATGGTGTGATGTAAATGTTAAAGTAGGTGTTCTGTAATAAATTTACCATATAGTGAAGTATGGTTATGGTGAATTTATGGTGTGGATTGGGGTAGATTAATGTGCTGTGGTGTGCTTTCTTATAAGTGAGGATTTAAATTTCCACTTTGATTTATGTTAGAAAAAAAATTTTTCCTTCATTTTTGCATGTGTTATCAACTTCCAAGATGCTCGCAGTGGACTATGCTTTTAGCATATTAACAAAAAATATGACTTCCGCTGCAATAAAAAATGACTAGCTTTGTAAATGGTATTTCCACCCACATCCTCCCTCTTTTTTCTACAAAGCTAGTCATTTTCATCAGGTTTCCATGTCATAACCATTGATAATATGTGCATAAAATAGTAATTTGCGAGCACCTTTTATGTCAAATTGGGTGGTAAGCACGAAAAAGAATAAAAAAAAAAAAAAAATATGCCAGATGAAAATTTGTCACACCAAAATCAATATCTTGGTGTGATGTAGTATGGTGTCGTTTGGTGAAGTTTCTACAAAGATAGTAATTATCGACAGGTTTCCATGTCATAATTATTGATAAGTGGAAAAAAAATAGTCAATTACAACACCTTTAATGTCAGATTGGGTGGTAAGCACACAGACAAAAAAAAAAGGAAACGGAAGAAAATGTTTCACACCAAGATCAATAGCTTGGTGCAATGTAGTATGGTGTAACTTGGTATGGTGTGGTGAAGTTATGAAATGGAAACCAATTGTAAACGATAGATTCCCATGTCATATTCATTGATAATGTGTGGGAAAATAGTCATTTGCAAGCACCTATGATGTTAGTTTGAGGTGGTAACCACAAAAAAAAATAAGAAGCAGGTAGCAAATTTGTCACATTGATCTCCATACCATGGTGTGATGTAAATGTTAAGAGTAGGTATTCCATAATAAATTTACCATATAGTGAAGTATGGTTATTGTGAATTTATGGTGTGGATTGGGGTAGATTAATGTGCTGTGGTGTGCTTTCTTATAAGTGAGGATTTAAATTTCCACTTTGATTAATGTTAGAAAAAAAATTTTTCATTCATTTTTGCATGTGTTATCAACTTCCAAGATGCTCGCAGTGGACTATGCTTTTAGCATATTAACAAAAAATATGACTTCCGCTGCAATAAAAAATGACTAGCTTTGTAAATGGTATTTCCACCCACATCCTCCCTCTTTTTTCTACAAAGCTAGTCATTTTCATCAGGTTTCCATGTCATAACCATTGATAATATGTGCATAAAATAGTAATTTGCGAGCACCTTTTATGTCAAATTGGGTGGTAAGCACGAAAAAGAAAAAAAAAAAAAAGAAATATGCCAGATGAAAATGTGTCACACCAAAATCAATATCTTGGTGTGATGTAGTATGGTGTGGTTTGGTGAAGTTTCTACAAAGATAGTAATTTTCGACAGGTTTCCATGTCATGATTATTGATAAGTGGAAAAAAATAGTGAATTGGGACCACCTTTAATGTCAGATTGGGTGGTAAGCACACAGACAAAAAAAAGGAAACGGGAAGAAAATGTTTCACACCAAGATCAATAGCTTGGTGCGATGTAGTATGGTGTAACTTGGTATGGTGTGGTTTGGTTTGGTGAAGTTATGAAATGGAAACCAATTGTAAACGATAGATTGCCATGTCATATTCATTGATAATGTGTGGGAAAAAAGTCATTTGCAAGCACCTATGATGTTAGTTTGAGGTGGTAACCACAAAAAAAAATAAGAAGCAGGTAGCAAATTTGTCACATTGATCTCCATACCATGGTGTGATGTAAATGTTAAGAGTAGGTGTTCCGTAATAAATTTACCATATAGTGAAGTATGGTTATGGTGAATTTATGGTGTGGATTGGGGTAGATTAATGTGCTGTGGTGTGCTTTCTTATAAGTGAGGATTTAAATTTCCACTTTGATTAATGTTAGAAAAAAAATTTTTCCTTCATTTTTGCATGTGTTATCAACTTCCAAGATGCTCGCAGTGGACTATGCTTTTAGCATATTAACAAAAAATATGACTTCCACTACAATAAAAAATGACTAGCTTTGTAAATGGTATTTCCACCCACATCCTCCCTCTTTTTTCTACAAAGCTAGTCATTTTCATCAGGTTTCCATGTCATAACCATTGATAATATGTGCATAAAATAGTAATTTGCGAGCACCTTTTATGTCAAATTGGGTGGTGAGCTCAAAAAAAAAAAAAATAAAGGAAACGGGAAGAAAATGTTTCACACCAAGATCAATAGCTTGGTGCGATGTAGTATGGTGTAACTTGGTATGGTGTGATTTGGTTTGGTTTGGTTAAGTTATGAAATGGAAACCAATTGTAAACGATAGATTCCCATGTCATATTCATTGATAATGTGTGGGAAAATAGTCATTTGCAAGCACCTATGATGTTAGTTTGAGGTGGTAACCACAAAAAAAAAATAAGAAGCAGGTAGCAAATTTGTCACATTGATCTCCATACCATGGTGTGATGTAAATGTTAAGAGTAGGTGTTCCGTAATAAATTTACCATATAGTGAAGTATGGTTATGGTGAATTTATGGTGTGGATTGGGGGTAGATTAATGTGCTGTGGTGTGCTTTCTTATAAGTGAGGATTTAAATTTCCACTTTGATTTATGTTAGAAAAAAAATTTTTCCTTCATTTTTGCATGTGTTATCAACTTCCAAGATGCTCGCAGTGGACTATGCTTTTAGCATATTAACAAAAAATATGACTTCCGCTGCAATAAAAAATGACTAGCTTTGTAAATGGTATTTCCACCCACATCCTCCCTCTTTTTTCTACAAAGCTAGTCATTTTCATCAGGTTTCCATGTCATAACCATTGATAATATGTGCATAAAATAGTAATTTGCGAGCACCTTTTATGTCAAATTGGGTGGTAAGCACGAAAAAGAAAAAAAAAAAAAAAAATTTGTCAGATGAAAATTTGTCACACCAAAATCAATATCTTGGTGTGATGTAGTATGGTGTGGTTTGGTGAAGTTTCTACAAAGATAGTAATTTTCGACAGGTTTCCATGTCATAATTATTGATAAGTGGAAAAAAATAGTCAATTACAACACCTTTAATGTCAGATTGGGTGGTAAGCACACAGACAAAAAAAAGGAAACGGGAAGAAAATGTTTCACACCAAGATCAATAGCTTGGTGCGATGTAGTATGGTGTAACTTGGTATGGTGTGGTTTGGTTTGGTGAAGTTATGAAATGGAAACCAATTGTAAACGATAGATTGCCATGTCATATTCATTGATAATGTGTGGGAAAAAAGTCATTTGCAAGCACCTATGATGTTAGTTTGAGGTGGTAACCACAAAAAAAAATAAGAAGCAGGTAGCAAATTTGTCACATTGATCTCCATACCATGGTGTGATGTAAATGTTAAGAGTAGGTGTTCCGTAATAAATTTACCATATAGTGAAGTATGGTTATGGTGAATTTATGGTGTGGATTGGGGTAGATTAATGTGCTGTGGTGTGCTTTCTTATAAGTGAGGATTTAAATTTCCACTTTGATTAATGTTAGAAAAAAAATTTTTCCTTCATTTTTGCATGTGTTATCAACTTCCAAGATGCTCGCAGTGGACTATGCTTTTAGCATATTAACAAAAAATATGACTTCCACTACAATAAAAAATGACTAGCTTTGTAAATGGTATTTCCACCCACATCCTCCCTCTTTTTTCTACAAAGCTAGTCATTTTCATCAGGTTTCCATGTCATAACCATTGATAATATGTGCATAAAATAGTAATTTGCGAGCACCTTTTATGTCAAATTGGGTGGTGAGCTCAAAAAAAAAAAAAATAAAGGAAACGGGAAGAAAATGTTTCACACCAAGATCAATAGCTTGGTGCGATGTAGTATGGTGTAACTTGGTATGGTGTGATTTGGTTTGGTTTGGTTAAGTTATGAAATGGAAACCAATTGTAAACGATAGATTCCCATGTCATATTCATTGATAATGTGTGGGAAAATAGTCATTTGCAAGCACCTATGATGTTAGTTTGAGGTGGTAACCACAAAAAAAAAATAAGAAGCAGGTAGCAAATTTGTCACATTGATCTCCATACCATGGTGTGATGTAAATGTTAAGAGTAGGTGTTCCGTAATAAATTTACCATATAGTGAAGTATGGTTATGGTGAATTTATGGTGTGGATTGGGGGTAGATTAATGTGCTGTGGTGTGCTTTCTTATAAGTGAGGATTTAAATTTCCACTTTGATTTATGTTAGAAAAAAAATTTTTCCTTCATTTTTGCATGTGTTATCAACTTCCAAGATGCTCGCAGTGGACTATGCTTTTAGCATATTAACAAAAAATATGACTTCCGCTGCAATAAAAAATGACTAGCTTTGTAAATGGTATTTCCACCCACATCCTCCCTCTTTTTTCTACAAAGCTAGTCATTTTCATCAGGTTTCCATGTCATAACCATTGATAATATGTGCATAAAATAGTAATTTGCGAGCACCTTTTATGTCAAATTGGGTGGTAAGCACGAAAAAGAAAAAAAAAAAAAAAAATTTGTCAGATGAAAATTTGTCACACCAAAATCAATATCTTGGTGTGATGTAGTATGGTGTGGTTTGGTGAAGTTTCTACAAAGATAGTAATTTTCGACAGGTTTCCATGTCATAATTATTGATAAGTGGAAAAAAATAGTCAATTACAACACCTTTAATGTCAGATTGGGTGGTAAGCACACAGACAAAAAAAAAAGAAAACGGGAAGAAAATGTTTCATACCAAGATCAATAGCTTGGTGCAATGTAGTATGGTGTAACTTGGTATGGTGTGGTGAAGTTATGAAATGGAAACCAATTGTAAACGATAGATTCCCATGTCATATTCATTGATAATGCGTGGGAAAATAGTCATTTGCAAGCACCTATGATGTTAGTTTGAGGTGGTAACCACAAAAAAAAATAAGAAGCAGGTAGCAAATTTGTCACATTGATCTCCATACCATGGTGTGATGTAAATGTTAAGAGTAGGTGTTCCATAATAAATTTACCATATAGTGAAGTATGGTTATGGTGAATTTATGGTGTGGATTGGGGTAGATTAATGTGCTGTGGTGTGCTTTCTTATAAGTGAGGATTTAAATTTCCACTTTGATTAATGTTAGAAAAAAAATTTTTCATTCATTTTTGCATGTGTTATCAACTTCCAAGATGCTCGCAGTGGACTATGCTTTTAGCATATTAACAAAAAATATGACTTCCGCTGCAATAAAAAATGACTAGCTTTGTAAATGGTATTTCCACCCACATCCTCCCTCTTTTTTCTACAAAGCTAGTCATTTTCATCAGGTTTCCATGTCATAACCATTGATAATATGTGCATAAAATAGTAATTTGCGAGCACCTTTTATGTCAAATTGGGTGGTAAGCACGAAAAAGAAAAAAAAAAAAAAGAAATATGCCAGATGAAAATTTGTCACACCAAAATCAATATCTTGGTGTGATGTAGTATGGTGTGGTTTGGTGAAGTTTCTACAAAGATAGTAATTTTCGACAGGTTTCCATGTCATGATTATTGATAAGTGGAAAAAAATAGTGAATTGGGAGCACCTTTAATGTCAGATTGGGTGGTAAGCACACAGACAAAAAAAAAGGAAACGGGAAGAAAATGTTTCACACCAAGATCAATAGCTTGGTGCGATGTAGTATGGTGTAACTTGGTATGGTGTGGTTTGGTTTGGTGAAGTTATGAAATGGAAACCAATTGTAAACGATAGATTCCCATGTCATATTCATTGATAATGTGTGGGAAAATAGTCATTTGCAAGCACCTATGATGTTAGTTTGAGGTGGTAACCACAAAAAAAAATAAGAAGCAGGTAGCAAATTTGTCACATTGATCTCCATACCATGGTGTGATGTAAATGTTAAGAGTAGGTGTTCTGTAATAAATTTACCATATAGTGAAGTATGGTTATGGTGAATTTATGGTGTGGATTGGGGTAGATTAATGTGCTGTGGTGTGCTTTCTTATAAGTGAGGATTTAAATTTCCACTTTGATTTATGTTAGAAAAAAAATTTTTCCTTCATTTTTGCATGTGTTATCAACTTCCAAGATGCTCGCAGTGGACTATGCTTTTAGCATATTAACCAAAAATATGACTTCCGCTGATATAAAAAATGACTAGCTTTGTAAATGGTATTTCCACCCACATCCTCCCTCTTTTTTCTACAAAGCTAGTCATTTTCATCAGGTTTCCATGTCATAACCATTGATAATATGTGCATAAAATAATAATTTGCAAGCATCTTTCATGTCACATTGGGTGGTAAGCACGGAAAAAAAAAAAAAAATGCCAGATGAAAATTTGTCACACCAAAATCAATATCTTGGTGTGATGTAGTATGGTGTGGTTTGGTGAAGTTTCTACAAAGATAGTTATTTTCGACAGGTTTCCATGTCATAATTATTGATAAGTGGAAAAAAAATAGTCAATTGGGAGCACATTTATCAACTTCCAAGATGCTCGCAGTGGACTATGCTTTTAGCATATTAACAAAAAATATGACTTCCGCTGCAATAAAAAATGACTAGCTTTGTAAATGGTATTTCCACCCACATCCTCCCTCTTTTTTCTACAAAGCTAGTCATTTTCGACAGTTTTCCATGTCATAATTATTGATAATATGTGCGAAAAATAGTCAATTGCAGCACCATGTCAGATTGGGTGGTAAGAACACAAAAAAAAAAAAAAAAAAAAAACAGGAAGAAAATTTTCCACACTGGGATCAAAAGCATGGTGTGATGTAGAATGGTGTTGTTTGTTGTGGTCTGGTTTGGATTGTTGTAGTTATGACATGGGAACCTATTGCAAATGATAGGTTTCCATGTTATATACATTGATAATGTGTAAAAAAATAGTCATTTGAGAGCACCTTTGATATCTGATTGGGTGGTAAGCACACACACACACACAGAAAAGAAAAAAAACAGGAAGAAAAATGTTCTCACTGAGATTAATAGCATGGTGTGATGTAGTATGGTGTAGTTTGGTATGGTGTAGTTTGATGTAGTTTAATGTGGTATGGTTTTCCAACCTCCAACATGCTCACAGCCGACTATGCTTTTACCATCACCATTTTACGTCCACTTTTCCCTGCTTGCAAGGGTGGGACGGGAACTGATTCTGGCTTGATTTCTACAGCTGGATGCCCTTCCTAAGACCAACCTCATTTACAGTGAGTGCTAGGTGGTCTTTGCCATGACACCTACACGACCACTTTGCAGTGGAATGATAGGGACGCCAGTCCCTATCATCTCATTTCTACAGCTGAGTAAACTGGAGCAATGTGAAATAAAGTGTCTTGCTCAAGGAAACAACACACCACCTGGTCTGAGAATTGAACTCACAACCTTTCGATTGCAAGGCCAATGCTCTAACCACTAAGCCATGTGCCTCCATTACCATATTAACAACAAATATGACTTTCACTGCAATCAAAAATGACAAGCTTTGTGAATGGTATTTCCACCCACTTTCCGCCCTCTTTTTTCTACAAAGCTAGTCATTTTCAACAGGTTTCAAAGTCTTCATTGATAATATGTGCAAAAAATAGTTAATTGCGAACACTTTTAATGTCAGATTGGGTGGTAAGCACACACACACAAAAAGACAAAAAAGCAGGAAGAACATTTTTCAAACTGAGTTCAATAGCATGGTGTGATGAAGTATGGTGTAGTTTGTTATGGTGTGGTTTGGTTTGGTATGGTTTAGTTTGGAGTAGTTATAACATGGAAACCTATTATAAATTTACCAAGGTATGGTATAATCTGGTTTGGTGTAGTGTAGGTTAGTGTGGTGTGGTGTGGTGTGTTATTGTGTTGCATCGTATAGCGTGATTCTCTTTAAATTAAAATCATTAAAATGTAATGCCTTTCTTCTATATCTTAAAGAGTGACCTTAAATGTAATTGCAAATGACTTTTTTCTCTGGATTAATGTTAGATTTAGGGTTAGTGTTAGGGTAAGTTTTACTGTTAATGGTAAGTTTATTGTTAGTGACGGTGTTACTGTTAGCATTACTGTCAGTTAGTGTTACTGTAACTGTTACTCTTACAGTTACTGTTTTCATTACTGTCTGCATCAGCGTTAGCATTTGCATAAGCGTCTATGTAAGCTTTTGTGTTAGTGTCTATGTAGACTGGTGTTAGCATCTGCGTTAGTGTTTGGATTAGCCTCAGTGTTTGCGTAAGTGTCAGCATTTGCGTCAGCGTCTGCATTGGTGATAGTGATTGTGTCAGCATTTCCCTTAGCGTCTGAGTCAACATTAGTGTTAGCATTAGTGTTTGTTTCAGTGCCTACGTCTACGTCAGCTTCTGAGTCAGCATTATCATTAGCGTCCGCGTCAGCACTTGTGTCAGTGTCAGCCTTTCCCTCGGTGTCAGCGTTTGCATCAGCGTGCACGTCAGCATTTGCATTAGTGTTTGAGTCAGTGTTAGCATCAGTGTTTGCATTTGTGTAGGGGTTAGCATTTGCGTCAGCATCTGCATCAGCATTCACAGTAGCATTAGCGTTTGCAACAGTGTTTCCTTTAACGTCTTTGTCAGCATTTCCGTTAGCGTCTGTGTCAGTGTTTCCGTTAGCTTCTACGTCAGCATTTCCGTTAGCTTCTATGTCAGTGTTTACGTTAGCTTCTATGTCAGTGTTTACGTTAGCTTCTATGTCAGTGTTTACGTTAGCTTCTATGTCAGTGTTTCCGTTAGCTTCTATGTCAGTGTTTACGTTAGCTTCTATGTCAGTGTTTACGTTAGCTTCTATGTCAGTGTTTCCGTTAGCTTCTATGTCAGTGTTTCCGTTAGCTTCTATGTCAGTGTTTCCGTTAGCTTCTATGTCAGTGTTTACGTTAGCTTCTATGTCAGTGTTTCCGTTAGCTTCTATGTCAGTGTTTCCGTTAGCTTCTATGTCAGTGTTTACGTTAGCTTCTATGTCAGTGTTTACGTTAGCTTCTATGTCAGTGTTTACGTTAGCTTCTACGTCAGCATTTCCGTTAGCATCTACGTCAGCGTTTCCGACCACGTCTGTGTCAGCGTCAGTATTTACATCTACATCAGTGTCAGCGTTTCAATTAACGTCAGTGTTTACGTTAGCGTCTGTGTCAGTGTTTATGTTAGCTTCTACGTCAGCGTTTACGTTAGCTTCTACGTCAGCGTTTCCTTAACGTGTACGTCAGCGTTTTCCGTTAGCATTGGCGTTTCCATTAACCTTTCCTGTGGCGTCCGCATCAATGCAGTGTCTGCATATCCCATGTAAGCGTTAACTTCAGCATTTGCGTCAGCGTTAGCGTTAGCCTTAGCGTCAGCATACACGTCAGCGCCGGCAAAACTGCCTCAACATTTGCATCAGCGTTAGCTTGGCTTTGGCTTCAGCAATCCGCATCAGCAATTGCGTTTTGGAGATCAGCTTCGGCGGTAAGGGTAAACGCTAACTTCTACGCCTGCTTCTACGTAACAACTACGTCAGCGTTTTGTTAGCTTCTACGTCAGCATCTACGTTAGCTTCTACATCAGCGTCTACGTTAACATCTACGTCATCGTTTACGTTAGCTTCTACGTACGTCAGTATCTACATTAGCTTCTACGTCAGCGCTTACATTAGTGTCTGTGTCAGCGTTTGTGGTAGCTTCCACGTCAGCGTCTGTATTTACATCTACATCAGAGTCAGCGTTTACATTTGCGTCTGCGTCATCGTTTATGTTAGCGTCTGTGTCAACGTGTGTTAGCATCTGTGTCAGCGTTTATGTTAGCGTCTGCGTCAGTGTTTATATTAGCATCTGCGTAAGTGTTTACGTTAGCATCTGTGTTAACGTATGTTAGTGTCTGCGTCAGCATTTTCATTAGTGTTTGCATCACTGTTTCCTTTAGCTTCTACGTCAATGTTTACGTCTGCGTTAAGGTTCACATTAGCATCGCTGTCATCGTTTGCGTTTGCTTTAACATCTGCATCAACATTTGCGTCTGTGTTTGCATTAGTGTCTGCATTTGCTTTAGTGTTTGCATCAGCGTGAGCATTTATGTCAGTGTCCACGTCAGCGTTAGAGTCTGTGTAGCATTTACATCAGCGTGTGCATCAGAGTTTTTGTCAGCATTCGCCTTTGCACCTGCATCAGTATTCACGTTAGTGTTTGTGTCAGCGTAAGCGATTGTGTCAACATTTGCGCTAGCGTTTGTGCCAGCAGAGCCATCTTCGTCAGTGTCAGCGTTGGCATTAGTGTTAGTGTTTCCATTAGTGTTCGTGTTTGATTTTGTATTAGTGTTAGCATTTTTGTTAGTGTTAGTGTTCAGGTTAGTGTTAGTGTTTGTGTTAGTGTTCAGGTTAATGTTGACTTAGTTTTCTGGTTAGTGTTAGTTTTCAGATTAGGGCTCGTGTTACTTTTAGTGTTAGTGCTCAGGTTAGTGGTTTATGGTAGTGTTAGTTTTAGTGGTAGTGTTCAGGTTAATGTTCGTGTTAATGTCAGTTTTAGTGTTAGTGTTCAGGTTAGTGTTTACGGTAGTGTTAGTTTTAGTGTTAGTGTTATTTTTCCATTAGTGTTAGTGTTTTATTTTGTGTTAATGTTTGTGTTAGTGTTTCCATTAGTGTTAGTGCTAGTCTTTGTTTTTCTGTTAATGTAAGTGTTTGTTTTAGTGTTGAGGTTAATGTTAGCTTAGTTTTCTGGTTAGTATCAGTTTTCGTGTTAGTTTTAGTGTTTTTTTTAGTTTTAGTGTTAGTGCTCAGATCAGTGTTAGTGTTTGTGTTACTGTTTATGGTAGTGTTAGTTTTAGTGTTAGTGTTTAGGTTAATGTTAGTTTTAGTGTAAGTGTTCGGGTTAGTGTTAGTGTTAATGTTAGCATTAGTGTTAAGGTTAGTGTTAGAGATTGCGTTAGTATTTGTTTTTGTGTTAATATTTGTGTTAGTATCTCTGTTAGCATTAGTGATTGATGTTTCCATTAGTGTTAGTGATTGTGTTAGCGTTAGTCTTTGTTTTTGTGTTAATGTTAGTTTTAGTGTTAGAGATTGTGTTTGTTTTTGTGTTAATATCTCTGTTACTGTTAGTTTTAGTGTAAGTGTTCATGTTAGTGTTAGAGATTGTGTTAGTGTTAGTATTTGTTTTTGTGTTAATGTTAGTGTTTGTTTTAGTGTTGAGGTTAATGTTAGCTTAGTTTTCTGGATAGTATCAGTTTTCGTGTTAGTTTTAGTGTTAGTGTTCAGGGTAGTGTTAGTGTTTTTTTTTAGTGTTAGTTTTAGTGCTAGTGCTTAGGTTAATGTTAGTTTTAGTGTAAGTGTTAATGTTAGTTTTAGTGTTAAGGTTAGTGTTAGAGATTGTGTTAGTGTTTGTTTTTGTGTTAATATTTGTGTTAGTATCTCTGTTAGCATTAGTGATTGATGTTTCCATTAGTGTTAGTGATTGTGTTAGAGTTAGTCTTTGTTTTTGTGTTAATGTTAGTTTTAGTGTTAGAGATTGTGTTTGTTTTTGTGTTAATATTTGTGTTAGTATCTCTGTTAGTGTAAGTGTTCAGGTTAGTGTTAGAGATTGTGTTAGTGTTAGTATTTGTGTTAATATTTGTGTTAGTATCTCTGTTAGCATTAGTGTTTGATGTTTCCATTAGTGTTAGTGATTGTGTTAGCGTTAGTCTTTGTTTTTGTGTTAATGTTAGCATTAGTGTTTATGTTAGTGTTCAGGTTAGAGTTAGTGTTCAAGTTAATGTTAGTTTTAGTGTTAGTGTTGAAGTTAGTGTTAGAGATTGTGTTAGTGTTTGTTTTTGTGTTAATATTTGTGTTAGTATCTCTGTTAGCATTAGTGATTGATGTTTCCATTAGTGTTAGTGATTGTGTTAGAGTTAGTCTTTGTTTTTGTGTTAATGTTAGTTTTAGTGTTAGAGATTGTGTTTGTTTTTGTGTTAATATTTGTGTTAGTATCTCTGTTAGTGTTAGTGTAAGTGTTCAGGTTAGTGTTAGAGATTGTGTTAGTGTTAGTATTTGTGTTAATATTTGTGTTAGTATCTCTGTTAGCATTAGTGTTTGATGTTTCCATTAGTGTTAGTGATTGTGTTAGCGTTAGTCTTTGTTTTTGTGTTAATGTTAGCATTAGTGTTTATGTTAGTGTTCAGGTTAGAGTTAGTGTTCAAGTTAATGTTAGTTTTAGTGTTAGTGTTGAAGTTAGTGTTAGAGATTGTGTTAGTGTTTGTTTTTGTGTTAATATTTGTGTTAGTATCTCTGTTAGCGTTAGTGTTTGTTTTAGTATTGAAGTTAATGTTAGCTTAGTTTTCTTGTTAGTATCAGTTTTCAGATTAGTGTTTGTGTTACTTTTAGTGTTAGTGCTCAGGTTAGTGTTAGTGTTTATGTTAGTTTTAGTGCTAGTGTTCAGGCTAATGTTTGTGCTAATGTTAGTTTTAGTGTAAGTGTTCAGGTCATTGGTAGTGTTTGTATTAGTGTTTAGGGTAGTGTTAGTTTTAGTGCTGGTGTTCAGGTTAGTGTTAGTGTCAGTTTTAGTGTTAGTGTTTGTGTTAGTTTTCATGTTAGCGCTAAGTTCACTGTTAGAGCATGTGTGAGTGCAAGTGTTAGGGTAAGTGTTATTTTTAAAGTTCGGTTTTAGCTTAAAGTTAGGTTTTCTACTTTCCAGGAAAAAAGTTGATCCTCTCTAACTTGAGTGGTCTCATATAGTGTGGTAAAGTATAGTGTTTCATAGTCTTGTGTGGTGTTGTCTATTGTTGTATAGTGTAGTATGGTATATTGTTTCATAGCATGGTGTGAGGTCGTACAGTGTTTCGTAGTGTGTTGTTGGATAATGTGGTATGGTATAATGTTTGTCAATGTGGTGTGGTATGGTATAGGTTGATGTAGTGTGGCTTATTTTGATTATAATAATACAAATAATAATAACAATAATAATAGTAATAATAATTGTTCTTCTTGTTCATTTTCTTTGTCTTCTTCTGTGCCTCTGCTTCTGTGCCTTTGACTTCTTCTGTGCCTTTATCTTCTTCTCTGCCATCTAAATACCAAAAACAAAGAATGTAAAACATATGTTGCCTATCTCTCAGACTTTACAAAGTGCTGAGGAGATAAAGTTAATTTAAAGAGCAGTGTGCTCATGCACTGTGATCCTATAATATAGCTTATAAGCTATTTCATAACTAAAAAACAATGTCAAACATCAACAAAAGTATATACAAATATCTTTGAATGTTTAAGTTAAACCTAAATAGATCGTATCTACAGGTCATTAGGTTAAGACTGAACTAAGATCATATCTATAAATCATTAGGTTTAGACTGAACTGAGATCATACTTTCTTCTTCTTTTCGTCATCTTCGTTTCCCCGTGTCTTCTTTGTCTTTGTTGTCATTTTCATTTTAGTCGTCTGCTTCGTCGTCTTTTTCTTCTTTTCCATCTAAATATAAAAAAAAATTGTAAACAAATATATAGCTGATCTCTCAGACTTTCACGAAACACCGAGGAGATACAGTTAATATAACGAGTGGGGAGCTCATATATATATATATATATATGGTATAGCATGGTGTTATGTAGTCTGGTGTGGTACAACATGGTGTGATGTGGTGTGGTATGATATGGTGAGACGGAGGGGGGGGGGGGGGGTCACAACGTTAGATTAATGTTAACAATACACATGTAGCATCCACATGTGATGAGAAGGGGGAAACAGTGTTTAACTAATTTTAACATTACATGTAGCATCCATCTACAGGTGATTAAGTTAAGACTGAGGTGTAATCATATGAAAAGGTCAATTTAAAACTACACTGAGATTCTGCTTAAAATGATGGTCAATGAAGTGTTTACTTACTCAGATCCTTTGAAATAACTTTATTTCTCTTACTGTAACTGGAGATACCTACGAAATAGAAAACAGTCGTATAGACAGTGGTGTGGTGTGGTTTAGTGTAGTGGACAGTGGTGTGGTGTAGTGTAGTGGAGTGTGGTTTAGTGTAGTGGTGTGGTGTAGTGGAGTGTGGTGGAGTGGAGTGTGGTTCAATGTAGGGTGGGGGATATGGTGTAGTGGAGTGTGGTGGGGTGTAGTTTGGTAGCATGTGGTGTGATGGCATGTGATGTGATGTGGCGTGCCATGGTGAAATGTGATGTGATGTGATGAAATGTGGCGTGGCGTGATGAAATGAGGCGAGGCGAGACGAGACGTGGTATAATGTGATGGCGTGCGGAGTGATTTGATGTAGTGTGATGTAATGTGAAATTTTTTCATCCTATTTTTCATGTGCTCTCAACTAATCCAATCTCCAAGATGCTTGAAACTGAGTTTTTCCCCCCAGGAAAACGGCGGGGTGAGGTGGTTTTTCCCTTCACCCGGATAACCCTTGCTTACTCGGAATTTTTTCTTAGATTCTATTTTCATGCGTTATCAGTGAATATGACTTCCAAACCAGTAAAAAACAACTAGCTTTGGAGAAAGAGGAGAGGGAGAGGGGGAAGAGTTTTGCAGATCTACACCCCACTCACATGTTGTGGGACTTAATCACTTTCGGTATATTTCCTGTGCTATTTCCTCTGCTATTTCCTATGCTATTTCCTATGCTATTTCCTATGCTATTTCCTGTGCTATTTCCTGTGCTATTAATTAATCTGACCTCCTAGATGCTTCCAATCAACTTATTTCCCTGGGTTGGGTTTAGGGTTGGGGTAAAGTTTAGCGTTTAGTTTTAGGGTTGGGGTAATGTTTAGGGTCTAGTTTTAGGGTTGGGGTAAAGTTTAGGATTTAGTTTTAGGGCTGGGGTAAAGTTTAGGGTTTAGTTTTAGGTTTGGGGTAAAGTTTAGGGTTTAGTTTTAGGTTTGGGGTAATGTTTAGGGTTTAGTTTTATGGTTGGGGTATAGTTTAGGGTTTAGTTTAAGGGTTGGGGTAATGTTTATATTTAGATTGGTTTGGTTTAGATTTAGAGTTTAGGGTTGGGGCTAGATTTAATTTATGTTTAATTTAGTTTTAGTTTCCAAATCCCATGAAAAAAAAATTGATTCAGAGCAACTAAAAGGTCAGATTAGTTGATAGCACTCAAAAGGAGACCGAAGAAAATCATTAGGGTATATATCTACAAAACGACAATGGTTTTTCCACCCGCTTTACCCCTCCTTTTTTCTAGAACAACTAATCATTTCCAACTGGTTTGGAGGTCATATTCGTTGATAACATACGAAAAATCTTAGAGAAAACTCTGGGGTTAAATGAGAGAAGTGCATCCACCTAAGTTTTCCATGAAGAGAGAGTCAATAACAAACATCTTGGAGATCAGATTAGTTGATAACACATGAAAAAAAGATGAGGAAAAAATGTTGGGTGTTATGTGGTATGGAGTAGTGTGGTGTGTTTTTATGTGGAGTGGAGTTGTGTGGTGTGTTTTTATGTGGTGTGATGTAGTGTGGTGTGATGTAGTGTGGTGTGTTGTGTTGTGGTGTTATGTGGTGTGTTTTTATGTGGTGTGATTTAGTGAGGTGTGTTTTTATGTGGAGTGGAGTAGTGAGGAGTGGTGTGTTGTGTTGTGGTGTTATGTGGTGTGGAGTAGTGTGGTGTAGTGTTGTATGTTTTTATGTGGTGTGGTGCAGTGAGGTTCTTCATCTTTATCTTTCTCTTCTTCATCTTTGTATTCATCTTCGTTGTTTTGTCTTCCATCTAAACAAAAAAAAAAATATATATAAAACATATATGTAGCCAATCTCTCAGACTTTTACAAAGCTCCAGGGAGATAAATTTAATATAAGTGGTGTGTTCCTGAACAGAGATACTACAAAATAGCTTAAAAGCTATATATATATATACATATATATATAAATAAATATACACGGGTGTGTATGATTGTGTATAGAAGATTATATTAATAAAAGGAATTCCAACTTTGTCTGATTTACTCGTTTTATTTACAATCCTTTAAAATTATAATGGTATTAGAATGAAATAGTATGGTAGAATATTAAGTGTTAAGTGTTAATTGAACAAATAATTTCATGCTTTCGCAATCTTCAGGTTCATATTCTGTGGTGACAGTCAAGTTTACAATTTTGTAAAAACTTTAATGAGATGGGTAAATTTTGTGCCTTATATACAGTGAAAAGCGGCTACAAAATGCTAAATTTTGCAAACTGTATTTCGACCAATCGGTGTGTAGTTTCACTGGATTACTGAAGCTGATTGGTTTAGGCATCACGGTTGGTTGGGCATGTCTAACGACTTCTATTTGGCCCTATTCAAAGCATCAATTGTTTTGCTATTTTTAGAAATGATGAAAATAGCATTTTCTAGGGTTTTTATACCCCTAAGAATTATTATTGTTCATTTACAAATGAGCGCAGAAAGCAAAGAAGAAAATAGTGTTTAAGGAAGAGAAGACTCTAACATCAAAATATATATATTTATGAAGTATTTTCTAATGGTAATAATATAATGTAATAAAGGAGATTAGTTAGGGTTTAAGTTTGTTTTTATGTATTGTGATGTGTGATATGTAAAAGTCAGACGAGCATGAAAGGGAGAAAAATATAATGAACTGAGGAGGAATAACCTAACGTCAAAAAAATGTTTATGTTTACGAAGGATTTTTAAAGGTATATAAAGTATTTAAAAGGTAATAATAATTTTTATGGCCAATGATATGAAGAAAGATGGAAGAGTGGATCTGTTGTGGTGAGTAATAATAAAAATTGAGAAGTAGTTAGGAAGAAAAAGTACAGATTAGAGGTTAGAAATTAAAAGAAAAGAGGAAGAAAGGAAAGTGATAAATAGGAATGATATAGAATGAGTAACTAGTATTATATAATGTATAATAAATAATATTGAAATAAGGTAGAAAGACGGGTATATTTTTGGAAGGTTCTGTATTGTTGGAAAGTTTAGATGGTAGTGTCTGAGTTTTTTGTCGATTATTAGAATTACTGGCACTGGTTTGTTTGGTCGACTGTTTAGAGTTGACAAGTTGTTTTATCACAGGTGTCTTCCATTCTTTAAGTAAATGATTTAGAAATATCTGTACTTGGGAGTCAGAAGAATCAAGCAGTTCTTTCATATATTCTTCAACATCTAAGTTTCATATATTCTTCAACAACTAAGTTTTTTTCAAGACAATGGTTGTTGAGAGGACATTTATTTTTAACAGGGCAATTACAATTGCGATTAGAGAAATTAACAGAGTTATTAACAAGTGACCTAGTATTATCTATAGGAGGAATTGGATTGGAGAAGTTATTTACGATAGGAATAATAGTTTCCTGATTTAGATTGGTATTAAGAACATTTGACGAAGTTACGTTTGACGTCGTATTTGAGTTTGCAGAAACTAGCCTAGAGTTAACAATGACGCCGGGAGTACTACTGCTATTATTATAACATTCAGTGTTGGAAGGATGTGATTTAGTATTTAATATTTTATTGTTGTGTTTAGAGATAATGTTGGAGATGTTGGAGGAGGTGGAATAGAAAAATGTTATTGTATGTTTGTTGAATATTTTACTATAGATATGTGAGGGGGGGGGGGGGGCAGTACAGAAGAAAAAGTACAGATTAGAGGTTAAAAAATTAAAAGAAAAGAGGAAGAAAGGAAAGTGATAAATAGGAATGATATAGACTGAGTAACTAGTATTATATAATGTATAATAAATAATATTGAAATAAGGTAGAAAGATGGGTATATTTTTGGAAGGTTCTGTATTGTTGGAAAGTTTAGATGGTAGTGTCTGAGTTTTTTGTCGATTATTAGAATTACTGGCACTGGTTTGTTTGGTCGACTGTTTAGAGTTGACAAGTTGTTTTATCACAGGTGTCTTCCATTCTTTAAGTAAATGATTTAGAAATATCTGTACTTGGGAGTCAGAAGAATCAAGCAGTTCTTTCATATATTCTTCAACATCTAAGTTTCATATATTCTTCAACAACTAAGTTTTTTTCAAGACAATGGTTGTTGAGAGGACATTTATTTTTAACAGGGCAATTACAATTGCGATTAGAGAAATTAACAGAGTTATTAACAAGTGACCTAGTATTATCTATAGGAGGAATTGGATTGGAGAAGTTATTTACGATAGGAATAATAGTTTCCTGATTTAGATTGGTATTAAGAACATTTGACGAAGTTACGTTTGACGTCGTATTTGAGTTTGCAGAAACTAGCCTAGAGTTAACAATGACGCCGGGAGTACTACTGCTATTATTATAACATTCAGTGTTGGAAGGATGTGATTTAGTATTTAATATTTTATTGTTGTGTTTAGAGATAATGTTGGAGATGTTGGAGGAGGTGGAATAGAAAAATGTTATTGTATGTTTGTTGAATATTTTACTATAGATATGTGAGGGGGGGGGGGGGCAGTACAGAAGAAAAAGTACAGATTAGAGGTTAAAAAATTAAAAGAAAAGAGGAAGAAAGGAAAGTGATAAATAGGAATGATATAGACTGAGTAACTAGTATTATATAATGTATAATAAATAATATTGAAATAAGGTAGAAAGATGGGTATATTTTTGGAAGGTTCTGTATTGTTGGAAAGTTTAGATGGTAGTGTCTGAGTTTTTTGTCGATTATTAGAATTACTGGCACTGGTTTGTTTGGTCGACTGTTTAGAGGTGACAAGTTGTTTTATCACAGGTGTCTTCCATTCTTTAATAAATGATTTAGAAATATCTGTACTTGGGAGTCAGAAGAATCAAGCAGTTCTTTCATATATTCTTCAACATCTAAGTTTCATATATTCTTCAACAACTAAGTTTTTTTCAAGACAATGGTTGTTGAGAGGACATTTATTTTTAACAGGGCAATTACAATTGCGATTAGAGAAATTAACAGAGTTATTAACAAGTGACCTAGTATTATCTATAGGAGGAATTGGATTGGAGAAGTTATTTACGATAGGAATAATAGTTTCCTGATTTAGATTGGTATTAAGAACATTTGACGAAGTTACGTTTGACGTCGTATTTGAGTTTGCAGAAACTAGCCTAGAGTTAACAATGGCGCCGGGAGTACTACTGCTATTATTATAACATTCAGTGTTGGAAGGATGTGATTTAGTATTTAATATTTTATTGTTGTGTTTAGAGATAATGTTGGAGATGTTGGAGGAGGTGGAATAGAAAAATGTTATTGTATGTTTGTTGAATATTTTACTATAGATATGTGAGGGGGGGGGGGGGCAGTACAGAAGAAAAAGTACAGATTAGAGGTTAAAAAATTAAAAGAAAAGAGGAAGAAAGGAAAGTGATAAATAGGAATGATATAGACTGAGTAACTAGTATTATATAATGTATAATAAATAATATTGAAATAAGGTAGAAAGATGGGTATATTTTTGGAAGGTTCTGTATTGTTGGAAAGTTTAGATGGTAGTGTCTGAGTTTTTTGTCGATTATTAGAATTACTGGCACTGGTTTGTTTGGTCGACTGTTTAGAGGTGACAAGTTGTTTTATCACAGGTGTCTTCCATTCTTTAATAAATGATTTAGAAATATCTGTACTTGGGAGTCAGAAGAATCAAGCAGTTCTTTCATATATTCTTCAACATCTAAGTTTCATATATTCTTCAACAACTAAGTTTTTTTCAAGACAATGGTTGTTGAGAGGACATTTATTTTTAACAGGGCAATTACAATTGCGATTAGAGAAATTAACAGAGTTATTAACAAGTGACCTAGTATTATCTATAGGAGGAATTGGATTGGAGAAGTTATTTACGATAGGAATAATAGTTTCCTGATTTAGATTGGTATTAAGAACATTTGACGAAGTTACGTTTGACGTCGTATTTGAGTTTGCAGAAACTAGCCTAGAGTTAACAATGACGCCGGGAGTACTACTGCTATTATTATAACATTCAGTGTTGGAAGGATGAGATTTAGTATTTAATATTTTATTGTTGTGTTTAGAGATAATGTTGGAGATGTTGGAGGAGGTGGAATAGAAAAATGTTATTATATGTTTGTTGAATATTTTACTATAGATATGTGAGGGGGGGGGGGGGGGGGCAGTACAGAAGAAAAAGTACAGATTAGAGGTTAAAAAATTAAAAGAAAAGAGGAAGAAAGGAAAGTGATAAATAGGAATGATATAGACTGAGTAACTAGTATTATATAATGTATAATAAATAATATTGAAATAAGGTAGAAAGATGGGTATATTTTTGGAAGGTTCTGTATTGTTGGAAAGTTTAGATGGTAGTGTCTGAGTTTTTTGTCGATTATTAGAATTACTGGCACTGGTTTGTTTGGTCGACTGTTTAGAGGTGACAAGTTGTTTTATCACAGGTGTCTTCCATTCTTTAATAAATGATTTAGAAATATCTGTACTTGGGAGTCAGAAGAATCAAGCAGTTCTTTCATATATTCTTCAACATCTAAGTTTCATATATTCTTCAACAACTAAGTTTTTTTCAAGACAATGGTTGTTGAGAGGACATTTATTTTTAACAGGGCAATTACAATTGCGATTAGAGAAATTAACAGAGTTATTAACAAGTGACCTAGTATTATCTATAGGAGGAATTGGATTGGAGAAGTTATTTACGATAGGAATAATAGTTTCCCGATTTAGATTGGTATTAAGAACATTTGACGAAGTTACGTTTGACGTCGTATTTGAGTTTGCAGAAACTAGCCTAGAGTTAACAATGACGCCGGGAGTACTACTGCTATTATTATAACATTCAGTGTTGGAAGGATGTGATTTAGTATTTAATATTTTATTGTTGTGTTTAGAGATAATGTTGGAGATGTTGGAGGAGGTGGAATAGAAAAATGTTATTATATGTTTGTTAAATATTTTACTATAGATATGTGAGGGAGGGAAGCATTTATTTAAGGCACTAAAGAATAATTTAGGAATATTATTATTAATAGAAATAGAGAAAGGAACATTATACCAGATTATATTTTTGTATCTAGGTCTTTTATTTATGTTATTGGAATGAACATAATTAATTATTTTACTGTAAGATTTTCTATCATTGGTTTCTTTACTGTATTTGATTTTATCAGGATAACCGGCTTTAGAAAGCGCATTATTATAGTAATTGACGTTAGCATCAAAGATATTTTTATTAGATGATAGGTTTGATATTCTTTTTCCAATATTACTAACTATAGCATTTTTAATCTTAGTGGGGTGGTTAGATTTAAAAATTAACATAATTTAGATTCTCATTATATACATACATACATATATATACAATATATTAATAAATGGAAACGGATATTATTTACCATTTTCTCATCTTTTGCTTCTTCTTTTCTCTTGCGTTTGTTGACGTGCTATTCCCTGGAGAAAAATGGCGCCAAACTTTTCCTTTTGAAAGAATAATGTGATTTGTCACGTGATTGTGTTCACGTGATATTACCTCTAAATATGTGAATGCGTATATACACCACATATCTATATATACGCAGAAACACACACATATAATAACGACCAGTACTACGATTCTGGGAAGATGAAGCTCTCTGCCGCAGAATAAATGGTATTTAATTTTAATAATAATAATACTACTAATAATATATATATATATATATTTCTTAATTGAATTGATTATCATTTTTATGGCAAAAGATACTCCCCTTCATTTACTTACTGTCTCACTCTCTCTCTCTTTCTTTCCCCTCTCACACAGCCTCTGCTTTCTCTCTCTTTTTGCCAGCCCCTTCTCTCACACAGCCTTTTCTCATCTCTCTCTCTTTATCTATTCTTCTTTCCCTCTCTCTGCCTTACCTCTTATTCACTCAACATCCCTCTCATTGCAACTCTCTCTCTCTCTCTCTAGCTCCTCTGTACTTCTCTCCCTTCGTGTCCCTCTCACCAGCCTCTCTCTCTGTGTCGTCATATCTCACTCCTGCTACCACCACACTACCTCCTTTGTCTCTCTCACCAACCAACCATAAACACTATCACCTCATTTCACTGCAAAATCAGATCAGTTTTACAGTCCATTGGAAGTAAAACTGTAAACATGCTGAACGACACCAAATCCAAACTTGGGCGCTCTACCAGGTAAAAATATCTGGAAAAAAAATCAATAAATTAATAAAACATGACAATAAAACATCATTGTATTCGCCATAATCACATCACAACTTTATAATAAATCATTCATAAAAAAAATAACGAAGTAAAGATAAAATGAAAACCTAAACTTCGTGAAATTCCGTTAAAAGGTTTCGTGTTTACATGGAAGACGATTGTTTCATGTGTGTGTGTGTGTGTGTGTATATATAAATATAGCTGTAAACATATGTATATTTATGCATGTATGTATATATAAATTATTGTATTATTTAATATAGTGTTTGATAATTCATATGTCGTCTGGTTTTCTTCCATTTAATCACGACGTAACTCTCAACACACTCCCCTTCATTTACTTACTGTCTCACTCTCTCTCTCTTTCTTTCCCCTCTCACGCATCCTCTGCTTTCTCTCTCTTTTTGCCAGCCCCTTCTCTCACACAACCTTTTCTAATGTCTCTCTCTCTCTCTCTCTCTCCAGCTCCTCTCTATTTCTCTCCCTCTAACCAGCCTCTCTCTGTGTCGTCATATCTCACTCCTGCTACCACCACACTACCTTCTTTCTGTCTCTCTCACCAACCAACCATAAACACTATCACCTCATTTCACCTTTTCGTTCTCTCTCCGGGAATAAAATTGCGAGTGTGCAAAATCAGATCAGTTTTACAGTCAAGGGGGAAGTAAATCTGGATGCATACAGAAAACACCCCCTTCTACCACAGAACTATCTTCTTTCTGTCTCTCTCACTAACCGAACATAGACGCTCTCACCTCTCCTCTTCTATTCTCCGTTCTCTCTCCTGCATCGTGGGTGTGCAAAATCACATCAGTTTTACAGTCAATTGGAAGTAAAACTGTAAACATACAAAACGACACCATGTCCAAACTTGGGCGCTCTGCCAGGTAAAAATAATACTATGATGAATAGCAACCCTGATAGATTCCTACTTATACCTCGAATTTCTCCCTAAACTCACTTCCTACTCTTACTTTACTTACAGCTCCTCTGTACATGGCTTGCACTGCTCTCACAAGACATTCTTCTACATCTCAGTTTCTTAAGGATCACCAGATATTAGGTCAAGGTATTCTGTCTAAGGCCTTTTCTAGATTAACAAAAGCTAAATATAGCTTATGATTGGCTAGAACTTCTCTTGACGTTGCCTTTCTAGAAAGAGGGCACCTGTAATACTTTTCCCAAACATGAAACCAAACTTTGTCTACTTTCCTAATTAGCTGCGCTGTAACTCTTTCGTCACTTTCATAACTTGGTCCATTAGTTTTATTCCTTCATAGTTGCTACTTTCTAGAGCATTACCTTTGTCCTTGTAGCAATTTATGACTGTCATTGGGTATAACTCTGTCCTGCAATACCTGGTTGACTATGCGAGTTAATAGTTTGACTCCTACTTCTGATATGTTTATCAGTGGATGTTCCCGCAGCTTATAACTGTCAACTTCAATAGCCGGTACCCTTGTTGGGTAAGTTGGGAGTAGTTTCTCTTCCTCCCATTTTTTCTCTACATTTATCAGTCTCTCATAGTAACATTTCCAGGCCTCTTTCTTTTAAGCATCAGTGGTGCTAAATACACCAGTGTCATTTCTAACATACTTTTCCTCAACAACATCCTGATTTACACTGTAATGCAGAACACTTCACGTTCTGGAACCTCACGTCTCAAGATATTGGCAAACTTTCTTTCTTCAGCCTCTCTCTGAGCTGTGATTAGCTTCTCTCTTAGCTACCAGGTACCAATCTCTGCTACCTCCAGTTTCCCAGTCTCCATGCTTCTTTCATGGTTTTAACAGCCCTATCCAGTGTGCTTTTCCACCACCAAGTCACCCTCTATCTGGTTGGCTCTTTACTCCAGACACATGTCTCATTAGTTGTTTGCAAAAGTTTATCATCATCATCGTTTAATTTCTATCTTCCATGCTAGCATGGTTAGGACAGGTTGTCACTTAGTGAGGGATCAGGTCGGTGGACCATGAATTTACTCACACAGAACTGATTTTGGCTTGGTTTCTACAGCTGGATGCCCTTCCTCATGCCAACCAAGAATTTCCAGTTGTCCTCTATGTTATATGTATTTAACTTGTCATCCCTCTCGCAAATTGTATCCTGTAGGGCCTTTCTAAATGAAGGGTCCTTTAGCTTCCAAACCCTCTGTCTCCATATTTTCCTACATATCTTATTCTATCTTGTGTATTTAGTCTGATGTCGCTAATAACTAACTTGTGTTGGGTGGTGCATTGTTCCCCAGGCAAGGCCTTAGTATTTATTACAGTCCATTTATCTTGTTTTCTTACAAGTAAGTAATCAATTTGGCTAGTGTGTTCACCTGATTGATATGAGGTCAGATGGCTAGTTGGTTTCCTGAAATTTGTGTTGCAAATGGTTAGTTCATTTGCATCACAGAATTCCAGGAGCCTGAATCCCTTTTCATTTCTTGAGCCATAACTACTGAATCTGTTCATTAATGGATAGTCCCAAAGTCCCTTCTTGTCTGTGATTGAGAGAATGTCTGTTTACTGTTATTCCCACTCCATTAAATTATTATTTTGGTTCAATTGTTAAATATAAATCATTTTCTTCCATTTCCTTTCAACTAAATTTTATCCTTATCCAACTATGTTGAAGAGAAGAGCCAGCCTGTTAAAAGTAGTTACAGCCCTGTTTAGTATTGTATGTTCGACACGAGAGATCCTTAGCGAAAACGAGGCCTAGTATTTGAAAGGAACTGCAAGGTTCTTCTAATTTCATATTGTTAATGTTTAAAGGTGGAGAGATGCAGTGATGTTTTAGTAGCATAGATATATTAAACAAAGCAAATAAACAATGACATTAAAAATAAATAAGGTCTTTCACTGATTTGGTTTCAGTTATTTGACTGGTCTGGATTTATACAGAGGACAGCTTGTTAAAATGTTTCAGCTACCATATTAATGATAGAACATATTATTTCTCATCGATATCTGTTTGAAACATTTTGAAATGGAGATATCTACATTGTCTTAACTAAACAATATACCGAGAAACTCAATGTGCTATTATGATTTTAAATCAGACAGATCAAATAAGTTCAAGGTAAGGTCCAGGAGGTAAGATCTGAAAGATTGGAAAATACCCTGTATCACAGATCATTAATATGCATTTAAAGAGAGTTAGTTTATTGTTTTAGAAATATTTGGCTGCTATTTCTAGCCTGTTGAGTAATCATATAAGGACTTTCCATGTTGACTTGTGCTAGAAATAGCAACCAAAGCCCCCCAAATCTATACCCTACTGTCTTTAAAAACTGAAGGGCACAGAGCTAGATGGGTTGATCGAGGGTGGGCTGTCTTTCGTTCGAAGTCTACTCCTGCAGAGTTCTTCCCTGGTCAAACAATTTCCCCAATATATATATATATATATATATATATAACGAAGGAAATGTGGTAAGGAACCAGGTGGACCATAACGCACCAAAGTACTCAATACTTAGGGTAGTAGAGTGGGTAATAGGAACAAGTAAGACCCCGACGGCTGAGCTCAAACCGTTTCGACGGCTAATTCTGTACTGAATAAAAATTTATTCTGGTATTTAAATAGCCGAGCTTATCAAGGGGTAATTCCATATATGGTCGAAGAGATAATGACCAGGATTGGTCACATCACAAGTTAGTAGTAAATCTGTGATGGCAAATTGGTGGGGGAAGGGGTAGCTAAACCTGCCGGTAGGAGAAAAAGGGAGAGGGATGGAGTAGACCCATTCATGCGTTGGTAGTGCCAGCTACAGCTGGGCGTGAGGTCAAAGAAGATACTGGGGAGGGGGAGGAAGTCGAAACGGTAAGTAGAACAATGAAAGGTACTGGGAGAGAAAAAAAAAAAAAAATAAGCAAAGTCTGGTTACTAAGACTTAAGTCTCTCGCTATTGCTAGGCAAAAGAAATACATAAATAAATAAATAAACAAATAAGTGAAAAGAATAGATAAATAAATTTAAAAAAAAAAAAAAATATATATATATATAATGAAGAATAAAAAAATAAACAATAATAATAATAAAAATAAACTAGGTGGGACGGAAATAAAGGGACCCTTATACGAGGTATAAGTGCTCGGAGGAAACTTTACAAATGTTGTTTTCGACGGACCAACTCCTAAACAAGAAAGATGAACTGGTTACTGCATGTAAACACCGATTACGTAGGACCTACCTCGCCCTCAAACCCCATAATGACCCGGGGGGTTAGACTAGGGCTATAACACCCCACTTGCCTATTTTGTAATGAGTAACCCCTGCTTGCCAATGGAGACGTAAGATATTTTACATTCTTTTATCGCTTCCTCTATATTTCCTCCTTCCCCCCATCCCTCCCTAGTCCTTCTACCCCAGTTCCTTTTCCTTGTCGTCGTCTTTTTCTCGCCCACCCGAGGTAGCCCCTCGGTCCCTTGTAGCTTCAGCACCCCCACCCCCTCCCCTATTCTATGATAGATTTGGCTGACTCCGCTTTTTATAGCAGAGGTGTTAGACTTTGGATACTCGCCCCCTTCTCCGACCGCCGTCCCTTTTTTCCGTGCCTTCTATATTTCTTAGTGGCATCCTTGCTTTAATTTCTCGTTTATCCAGTATTTCTTTCTTCTTTTTCTTTTTTTTGTGGGGTGGGGGGTGTGTTTCTGTATTAATTTTCCGTTCTTTACTTTTATTTCTTACGATCTTTCATATAGCTTGTATAAGACTTTTTGTTCCGTGGCGGTAACCTTAGAGTTAGCACTAGTATTTTTTTGCGGGACCCTGAATTATATTCTCGTACTAGTTTACTTTCTTGCACTGAGTGGTTGCTGGCCCTGTGATTGGGGTAGAAACCTTTATTATTTCGTGGTGGTCTCTTTAGTATGTTGCCCCCCCCCCCCCGTTGACACGTCACCGTACGATACACGCACTTATACCTCGTATAAGGGTCCCTTTATTTCCGTCCCACCTAGTTTATTTTTATTATTATTATTGTTTATTTTTTTTATTCTTCATTATATATATATATTTTTTTTTTAAATTTATTTATCTATTCTTTTCACTTATTTGTTTATTTATTTATTTATTTATGTATTTCTTTTGCCTAGCAATAGCGAGAGACTTAAGTTTTAGTAACCAGACTTTGCTTATTTTTTTTTTTCTCTCCCAGTACCTTTTATAGTTTTACCTTTCATTGTTCTACTTACCGTTTCGACTTCCTCCCCCTCCCCAGTATCTTCTTTGACCTCACGCCCAGCTGTAGCTGGCACTACCAACGCATGAATGGGTCTACTCCACCCCTCTCCCTTTTTCTCCTACCGGCAGGTTTAGCTACCCCTTCCCCCACCAATTTGCCATCACAGGTTTACTACTAACTTGTGATGTGACCAATCCTGGTCATTATCTCTTCGACCATATATGGAATTACCTCTTGATAAGCTCGGCTATTTAAATACCAGAATAAATTTTTATTCAGTACAGAATTAGCCGTCGAAACGGCTTGAGCTCAGCCGTCGGGGTCTTACTTGTTCCTATATATATATATATATATATATACACACATGTGTGTGTGCGTGCGCTCTCATGTGTATGGTGCCATGATAAAGTGCTCTTACTACACAATCGTATTTGACTCGTCATAAAACGGGTAAATTTGGTGAGTGTATACATTTGTCACTGTGGGTAACATCAAGTAATTTTATATAGGTAAAAATAATTATAATTCTCTGGTAGTTTTATGAAACATTTTATTTCTGTACTTAATTTTGTCAATCTCGGTTGTGAGGAAAAGACAAAAGAGTCACTGATAGTGGTGTGTTATATGGGGATTCTACCTCTAACCCAAGGGTAAATTGGAAAATCATTGAGGATCTAACAATCGACTTCTAACAGTCCAGCTTTTTCGATTCATACAATTACTTCTAATGTATGTTATCATTAGTTTTAAGGAGTTTTACACTGGTTCAAAAACCTCTATGCTTCTTGAGATTCGCTGATACTACACCTAATATCTCCCCTCCATACACACGCACACATGTATATCATGAAACATACACTATTCCTTCCCTGACATTTGTATATTATTCTATGTACTATACATGCACCTTTGACGAGTTGTAGTGCACCTGAGTACTGTACACAATAATTTCATTATTATTATTAAACTGTTATACACTCTACATACAATATACAGACACTGGTGACCTCCCCATGACTAGTTTTCATGAAAGTGTCTGCACACATACAATTCTATTCTAATGGCCAGTTTTTTTCTCTCAGGTCATCCGAGCTTCGTCATTCATTTGTAATTGTGTTGCACATCCAGCGGAGCATGTTCAATTTGTTGACATGTGCACACCAGAATATATATATGTATGTAATATCTATATATATGTAAGTACGAATATATATGTTTGTGTGTGCGTCAGCTTGCCTCAGAAATTATTAGATGCAAGTCCCTTTTTGCCTGTGATTGAGAGTATGTCTGTTCACCATTCTTCCCACTCCATTAAATTATTATGTTGAAGAGAAAAGACAGTCATGTTTAGCAATGTACGTTCGACACAAGAGATCCTTAGTGAAAGTGAGACCTAGTATTTGGAGGGAACTCCAAGGGATTCTACTTTCATATTGTTAATGTTTAACGGTGGAGAGATGCAGTGATGTTTTAGTAGTATAGCCATATATTAAACAAACCAATGTGTAATATATTCAGACTAGTGTCCTCATGATGGTTGTTACAGCCACAGTGCTTCATTTGTTGTACCTTTCAGCCATCTTCAAAGGAATTATTATTATAAACTGATGTAATCAGAAGAATTAGGTGTAAAAGCCAAACTCGCTATCCTCAATTTGTGAATCTTGGGTAATGACCGAAAGAATACAATCACGAATACAAGCGGCCGAAATGAGGTTCCTCCGAGGGGTCTTTGGAGTAACGTTACTTGATATAGTGCATTGCTCAGAAATCAGAGAGGTGCTCCTGGTAGAGCTGCTACTTCTCCGATAAAATTTATTAGAAGTTTGATTGAAAAATAAGGACCGGACAAACATTTAAATGTGAATACATAACCAGTTTATTAATGACATTACAAATTATGGTGCAAAAATCATGGTGTACAAGCAAAATACATACAGAACCATCTGCAGATCAATCATTGTATCTGAAGAGATCAAACATAATACAGTAATAATTGCAGATCAATCAATCAATGTATCTGGAGAGATCAAACATAATACAGTAGCATTAACAGATTAATCCATGTATCTGTAGATCAATCAATGTATCTACAAGTTAATGTGTCTATAGATCAATTAATGTATCTGCAAATCAATCATTGTATCTAGTGAGATCAAACATCAATATATTAAACTACAGATCATTGTATCTGGAGAGATGAAATAAAAATCCAAACAGGATGGAATTAGCAACTAAATTGAGGACATGGTTTACAGTTTGACACCAAAATCACAATGCTTATTCTAGTAACAAGGTTTCAAATGTAGCCAACCAGTGCTAGTAAATGTGGGTAATCAATTTGTTGACCAACTATATGGAAATTATTTTTTAAATTATATTTGATTCTTTTTTTTTTTTTCTATTTCCATAGAAATTGTAGAAATCCATATATTTTCTGTGATTAGGAACCCTCAGAAGATATACATGATGTTTGTAAATTTTACCATCCCAGTCAGTGTTAGGAAAAAAATAATAATACTAACAAAAAGTTAAAAAAACAACAACAACAACAAACACACAAAATAACAATTTGAAGCTTTCATATTATTTCTATTTTAGTGGACATGAAATCTACATGTTTAACTTATCACAGATACAAAGCTTGATACAAAAAAGAGATATTTTAACAACAAAAATATTAACAACAGAGTGTGTGTTTTTTCTTTTTCAATTTAGGATGAAAAAAATATATAAAAATTTCATAAATGATGTTAAATCAAAAAAATATTAACATAAATATATTTATCTTTAAAAAAAAAGAATTTTGGAAATAACATTTGTTTGGTTTTTTTTTGTTCTTTAACCTGGCCTAAAGCCATATAGAATAATTGAGGGAGGTTAAAAAAAAGTTAGTCTTCCTCAAGCCGAGAGGTTTACCATGCCAGCGCTGATCTTGGTTTTACGTGGTGTTAAGCAACTGGAAGTATGAAACATCCCTCTGGATAGGATGCCAGTCCATCGCAAGGTGAATCCTCAGATGCTGCTGGTACTCATTTTTCAGTTGAATTGACTAAAGCAATGTGAAATGAAGTGTTTTGCTCAAAAACACAATGTGCCACCCCAACTGAACATTGAACCCATGGCCTTACATTTGTGAGCCTAATTCTTCAACCACTGGGCCACATGCCTCTACAATCGAGGGAGGAAGAACAGAAAATGTGATGGTATAGTTTAGTGCAGTAAGTGGTTTCTTTCTGAAGATCAAAACTGAGCTAAGAGTTTCATTTAGCAACAATTGACTACTGAGTCACTGCCTCAATATACAGTCTAAAACTAGTTTCTTTTGATAAGATTATAAGTCATTCTGTAATAATTTAGCAGAACATGTCGAAAAACAAGTTTGTTAATTCAAATGTTTATAATATCTTTACTAGTGGACAGATCATTGTGAACATTTACAGTATTTGACTAAAAGACATTTTAATTCATAACATCCTGTAATGATACAATAGATGTCTAAAAACAGGTTTGTTAATTTGTTAGTTCATATCATTTTTACTAGATTATTATGAAGTTCTGCAGTATTATCACATACTGTGATGGTTTAGCAAAAGATATATAGAAATGGGTTCGTTGATTCAAATGTTTATAGCGTCTTTATCAGTGGACAGATCATTGTGAAAGTTTGCAATATTAGAGTATCCAAGAATCGCTTGCTAATATGGTTTCATATGGTACAGGATGTTAAAAGATAAACATTATATCATTTCTAACTATAGGTAAATTACTACAATTTATTAAAAAGAAAAGAAAAGAAAAAACCCATAAAATTATGAGTTCTATTGTGATATGATTGAGGGAGTGGGATGATTACGAAGGAAATTCGCTAATTGCAAAGTTTTTTGGTAACAAATACTTTTTTTTTATATATTCCTTTTTCCAGGTTTTATTTTAGAGTTAAACCTCTAAATACAAACAGTGTCCTATTTATAGCTAATTGTCAGAGTAATGGAATATTATATATTTATGAAGAAAACCACTGTTTTACATCTATTTTCCATGTTGGTATGTGTTAGACAGGTTGTCACATTCTGAGATTTGACAGTTCAGATGACCATAACTTATTCATATATTCCATTCTGGTTTGGTTTCTATGGATACCCTTCCCATGGCGAACCACTTTACAGAGTGGACAGAGTGCATTTTATCATGGCACCATATATATATATATATATATATATATATAACTAAAAGTAAACCCCTATACTTAGCTTTTGTCGACTTGGAGAAAGCCTTCGACAGAGTCCCCCGTTCCATTATCTGGTGGGCTCTTAGAAAACTAGGTGCTGACGAATGGCTTGTGAGAGCTATACAAGCCATGTATAAAGAAACAGTCAGCAAGGTTAGAATTAACAACGAATATAGTGAAGAGTTTAGCGTAAAAGTTGGCGTCCATCAGGGCTCTGTTCTCAGCTCCCTACTATTTATTATTGCCCTTCAGGCTATAACAGAGGAGTTCAAGACCGGTTGCCCATGGGAACTCCTATACGCAGATGACCTAACACTCATAGCTGAATCAATGGCCGAGCTAGAGAAGAAATTCCAAACATGGAAGCACGGCCTAGAATCAAAAGGCCTTAAAATTAACCTGGCTAAGACTAAAGTTCTAGTTTGTAAGAAAGAAAATAAGGCGGCGGTCCCTTCCGGGAAGTGGCCATGCTCAGTGTGTAGGAAAGGCGTAGGTAGAAACTCCATTTTGTGTCCCAAATGCAAAGTATGGGTGCATAAAAGATGTAGTGGGATCACAGGTAAGCTAACTAAGAACATAGATTTTACATGTGGCCGGTGCTCTGGTGCAATAAGTAGCAGCAAGTGCCCACAAAATACTAGCTCTTTCAACTGCGCAGAGGGTTCTATAGAAATAGTGGACAGCTTCCGTTACCTGGGTGACAAAATCAGCAGTGGGGGAGGGTGCTCTGAAAGTACAGTAGCTAGAGTCAGAACTGGATGGAAAAAGTTCAGAGAGCTTATACCACTATTAGCCGCTAAAGGGTTCTCCCTAAAAATGAAAGGCAGGTTGTATGATGCCTGCATACGAACAGCAATGTTGCATGGCAGTGAGACCTGGGCATTGTGTGCAGAGGATATACGCAGACTAGAGAGAAACGAAGCTTGCATGCTCCGCTGGATGTGTAATAGTAATATACGTGAACGGCAAAGCATAAACAAACTCAGGAAAAATTAGAAATAAGAGGGATCAGATGTTGTTTACTCGAGAGAAGGCTACGTTAGTATGGTCACGTGATGCGCATGAAAGACGATAGCTGTATAACAAAGTGCAGGGCAATAAAGATAGATGGTAGCCACGGAATAGGCAGACCCAGAAAGACCTGGGACGAGCTGATAAATTCCGACCTCACACACTTACACCTCACCAAGACAATGTCACTGGACCGAGACCTTTGGCGGTACTCAGTAATAGAGAAGACCCGCCTTACCTAAATACAAAGTAAAACCTACTACAGTCAGTAGGCATCTCTAACAAAATACACCCCCGTCCCACCCCCCACCCCATCCACACCGCCCCTTTCAATGTAAAGTTATGTTGGTGCCACAACATCCAGGCCAAAACAAATGAGATCGTGTAGGTGTCACGACAAAAAAATACATAGTTCACGCTGTAATGTGGCCGTGTAGGCAACACAGTAAAAACCTCCCAGCCCCACACTGTAAATGTGGTTGGTGTTAGGAAGGGCATCCAGCTGTGGAAAACCCGCCAGACAGTCCACGCTGAAATGTGGCCGTGTAGGCAACACGGTAAAAACCTCCCAGCCCCACACTGTAAATGTGGTTGGTGTTAGGAAGGGCATCCAGCTGTAGAAAACCCGCCAGATAGTCCTATGCGAGCAAGATAATCACTCTTGCCTCAAGTGGGAAAACCCCCATCCAAACCCATGCAAGCGTGGAACACGGACGTTAAACGTTGATGATGATGATGATGATGATGAACGAAGGAAATGTGGTAAGGAACCAGGTGGACCATAACGCACCAAAGTACTCAATACTTAGTGTAGTAGAGTAGGTAATAGGAACAAGTAAGACCCCAACGGCTGAGCTCAGGCCGTTTCGACAGCTAATTCTGTACTGAATAAACATTTATTCTGGTATTTAAATAGCCGAGCTGATCAAGGGGTAATTCCATATATGGTCAAAGAGATAATCACCAGGATTGGTCACATCACATGTTAGTAGTAAATCTGTGATGGCAAATTGGTGGGGGAAGGCGTAGCTAAACCTGCCGGTAGGAGAAAAAGGGAGAGGGGGTGGAGTAGACCCATTCATGCGTTGGTAGTGCCGGCTACAGCTGGGCGTGAGGTCAAAGAGGATACTGGGGAGGGGGAGGAAGTCGAAACGGTAAGTAGAACGATGAAGGGTAAAACTATAAAAAGTACTGAGAGAGAAAAAAAATAAGCAAAGTCTGGTTACTAAGACTTAAGTCTCTCGCTATTGCTAGACTAAAGAAATACTTAAATAAATAAATAAACAAATAAGTGAATAAAAGAATAGATAAATAAATTTTAAAAAAAATATATATATAATGAAGAATAAAAAAATAAATAATAATAAAAATAAACTAGGTGGGACGGAAATAAAGGGACCCTTATACGCACTTATACCTCGTATAAGGGTCCCTTTATTTTTATGGTGCCAGACGTTTGAACACACACCCACGTGTGTGTGTATCATACCTCCATTATTTTAAAGTTATTTTCCACGTTAGTATGAATGGGACTGTATATATATATGCAAGCATGGAAAAAGTATGTAAAATGATGGTGATCATATATATACTTTTACCTGTTCCAGCTATCTGGCTGAGGCCATGCTGGGGCATATATATATATATGATGATGATGATGATCATCATCATCATCATCATCATCATCATCATCACCAGGCATGGGTTGGACAGGTTGTCACAGTCTGAAACCAGACAGGTTGGAACAACCCAATCTTGTTCATACATTCCATATTTAGCATGTAAAACATGTCGATGCCTCTTCCCCTTAAAGGGTATACTCGATGTATTTTTTTCATGTCATCACCACTAACGCTTTACATTTTATTATTGCACCAACACTAGACTGGTTGTTTTATACTCAAGTTTGAAAGGTTCTCTCAAAGGCTATATATATTTTCAATTGCCAACATTTACTGATCACACACACATTTACTGTGTCACAATGCTTGTACAAGCAAGCAGGTCTTTTATTTTTTGGCAAAGCGTAATGCCAGACAGATCAATCCTATTTAAACTAAAATCTTCCAACATAATTTTATATAAAACCGTAAATTAAGATACTATTTTAGTAATTCAATAATAAATAACTTTTATTAATTGAAATAGAGTGTATTTCATTATAAATATGGTAATGAAAGGGTGAAAAATAAAGAAGACTGACCTCTATACAATACATATTATACCTAAGCTTAATAACCATAACAACAGCTCATAGATCACTATTAAAATTCTGTTTGAAATACTTTTTAAAGTCCTCACATGTTTAGAAAACACAAATTAAAATACAAGGAAGAAATATTTTAAGTTATGCAGTAATATCCTTTACAAACCTAATACTTTTTTTTATTATTATTTTGGACAGAATTTATGTTGGCTTAATTTAAACCAATTTAAATTTACTGCAGTTATATTTTTTTTAACCTTTTAAACTTAAATTTGACAAGGTTTATATAATAAGAGGATATTGTGCAACATATAACAACTAAACTTAACACCATAAGATTGCTGTCAAAGAAAATATATTATTATCTATACTGAGTGATATGATCATTTTGCATTTGTTTTCCATGCTGGCATGGGTTAGACTGATATATTATTTCTAAACCTGAAGCCATAACAGTGATGTAATGAAATAGGACATTGTATTATCTACATTGAGCAATATATAATAACTAAACCTAACACCACAGCCAGGTGCAATATATATCTAAACCAAACACCACAGCAATTATGTAAAAGCCTTTAAAGACAAACTCTAAATTTAGTGAAGCAATAAGAGAAATCAGAAGCCTTCTAAAGCTCTCATAAAGTGATAATTAAGAAAGTTGATTAAACAGATGAGCCTGAGTACAGTATAATATAAACTCTTGGAAGTACAGGTGAAAGTTAATGTACAGAGGCTCATCATCAGGTCAGAGTTAATCCTGGTTTTGTATAGCATGAAATAAGTGAGAATACAGGTGCCAGTCAATCACAGGGTTAACCCCTCAGTTGCTGAAACCCATTTTCAACAGGGTGGACTGAAGCAACATGAAAGGAAGTACTTTGATCAAGGATACATGCCACCTGAAGTTGGGGATTCAACACATGACCTTATGATTGTTAAACCAACACTAACCACTAAGCAATGCACTTTCACAACAGGTAAAGACTATAAATAAATTAAACATTCTGGAATGTAGTATGAATTTTTGTATGAAATTATTATTTTATTTTTGTATAAATATGGAATGAATATTTAGCACTGAGTAATTGGAATGTCAAACTGGCAATATGTCCGAGAAAACAAAGAACAAAGAATTCTTCAAATCTGCAGTTACTTTTCTGGCAATGGTTTATATAAAGCATTTTGGAAAATTTGTTTCAAATCTAATTATTAATAAAAAAAAAAACAAAAGAAAACTACTTTGTTTTGTAATCACCTAGACAGCTTTAAAAACACACACACACACACACACACACACACACACACACACACACACACACACACACACACACACACACACACACACACACACACACACACACACACACACACACACACACACACACACACACACACACACATTTTCTATTCATCTATGGGCCCCTATCTTCAGATTTGAGTCGTAGGGGCACAGCCAATTTCTCCATACATTCATACATAAAACATTTACTGTTCTTTCATCTCCAGATGACTGACAGTAAAGTTTGGTGGGAAAACATTCAGTGAAGATATGTCATTAACTTTACTATTATATTAGTAATCAAGAACAACTGGATTTCCTATCAGCTTGTAGTCAAGGTAGTTGTAAGACATACACAACAGGTTGAAAAAAAAAACTATGTTGTACAATGTTTCTTTGGAAAATCACAACTATTTTGGTTTACAAACTAGCAAAAACAATTTTGAATATAAAAAAAGGTCCCATATAAATGATAGTCTAAATTTAATAAAAAGTTATCAGAATATGGTTAGAGAGAGAAAGTAGCCATTTCTCAGTTGACTACTATTAACCATTTTACACCACACAAAGAACAAGTAATCCACTGAATATAAAAAATTAAAAAAAAAAAAGAATTTTTTCAATTTAAATATCAGTATTTAAGGTGGGATGATTTTGTTACAGAACCTTAGCTAAAACTTTGTTTCCTATAAACATCTATTTTAACTTGAAGGAATCACATCCTATAATGTTGCTAAGAAGCTTGTCACTGCTCTATTCATATAGAATTTACCATAGTCAGAAGAAGTAATAAAGCACTGTTTATTACTTGAAATTTAAAAAAATATATATAATTATAAAAAAATTATAAGCAATGTTTTATTATTATATTTTTTCTGATAGTGGTTCTGTACTGTACTTATATATATATATATATATATATAGGAAAATGTTTGACCCCGACGGCAGAGCTCAAGCCGTTTCAACGGCTATTTCTGGACTCTGGTGCGTTATGGTCCATCTGGTTCCTTACCACACCTCCTTCGTTATATATATATATTATTCAGTACACATTAAGTAGATTCTGACTACAGATAACAAAAATGATGGTGCACAATAAGACATTACACATTACTGAAGTTTATAGTGACTATTGGGTTTCTTCTAAAAGAAAAATTCATTAGAAAATTCCAAGGAGCCTCTTACCAATACATAGAAAAGAAAAGAAAAGCTGTTGACGAGTTTAAAAAAAAAAAAAAAAAAAATCATAGTTATGAATTAGAAATAATTAAAAAATAAGAAATTTGTGGATGGTCATCTTAACAATAAGAAGCGAGGGAATACAAAGCATTGCATTGGCAGGATATAAACAAAGATAAAGCTTTTATCTATAACATAACACAAAACATAAATGTTAATTAATGCAAAAAATATCATTGAAATCTCAGATTCAACATTAGCCAAAACAATTTTAGGTAGGTTTTAGAAGATGAAAACGGTGGGAAGAAAGACAGATTTATTATTTACAGAATTTAAAAAAAAATACAAATTCATAACAAGAAACACTCTAAATCCAACATCACAGCTGCTACAGAAGAAATGAAAAGTAGAAGAAAAGAAATGAATTTATCTGGTGTTTCTTTGAATGCATTTATTATTTCACCTATTTGTGAACTGGTGTCTCATATTAGATGACAATCAACAAAACATACCAAACATTACAAAACATTGTGAAAAATTAACATTAACAATATTGTTGTCATTCCTTTCTTATATATATATATATATATATATATATATATATATGCACACACACACAGATATATTTATTTAATTAAAACAACAGTAGGCCAGACAGGAAATATCCCTTTAAAGTTTTAATGTTGCAAAAAACACTATATATATATATTTCAATGGCCTGGTTACGCAAGACTCTGGCAACATCATCAGGTGCAGATTGCATAATTAATTAATCAATAGAAGGTATTACGGAAAACACAAACAGAGAATCGCAGCCCATCTGCCGCAACATTAACACTGAATTTGTGGGCCATCTCTGACTAAAATATATTTTCTGTTTGTGTTTGCCATAATTCTATTTATTGATTAACTAATGCAGTCTGTACCTGATGATGTTGCCAGGGTCTTATGTAACAAGGCCATTGAAATATATATAGTGTTTTTGCAACGTTAAAACTTTAAAGGGTTATTTCCTGTTTGGCCTTCTGTTGTTTTAATTAAATAAATATTTAACCCCATTCCTGCACCAGCCACGAGATTCAACATCTACGATTGATGAGTTGTATAACGTAGAGTGCTTTTCTTACTATTACATCATGGTTAACTAAATGGAATGACCAGTTCTACCTATTGGCGAACCACACAACATAAATGTGTGTGTATGTGTATATATATATATATATATATATTAATATAGTTAATAGGTTTCAAAAAGCCCATACAATGCGGTATAAAAATATAAAAGGCAAATGACAAAAATAAAACAAAACAAAATAATGTTCTGCATGATATTTCAGAGCTATTACCCTCTTTGCAAATGTGAAACGGAAATGGTTCAAAACAAAGCCTGAAATATCATGTTGAAATATACTGGGTAAAATATTACTTTGTTTTATTTGTCATCCTTTGCCTTTTATATATTTCTACTGCATTGTACTGACTGATACAGCAAATATTAATCATACATACATTAACATAAAACACCCAAAGAACAACCTCATCTAAGTCTTACCCCTTATGTAAGCTTGTTGCAGGGTTGTGAAACCATTATCATGTATATGATTAATATATATATATATATGTGTGTGTATATGTATGATTGTTTTGGGAAAGGTAGCACAATTCATATTTAAAATACAAGGATGAAAACTAGAGTAAAGCAAGAAAAACAAAACAGAAGAACAGTTTACGCTGTTACTTTATATTTCATGATATTTTGAGTATAGGCGCTCTTTCTCAAAAGAAATGAAATGGAGTGTGATGTTGGCAATGAGCAGTGCTTTACTTCACTCTAGTTTTCACACTTGTTTGGGTTTTTTTAAATTTGAATTGTACCACTTTTCCTAAAGCAATCATGTGTGCATGCACGCACACACACACAACCACACAGTCATACACATAATCATTCGTTTTTAAATATTTAATGCTCCTTGTAGGGCCTCAATGTGTTTATGTATACAATTTTTTTAGTTACCACAAGAGATGTTTTAATTAATGAAAGAAAATATTTAGGCAATATGCTTTCTTGCAGTAAGGTAACAATTGAAACTGGTACACAAAAATAACCAGTTCTGGCTAAAATACTATAGGTTACTGAAACAAATCATTTAAGTTTAATCTATAAAAAATTAGCTAGTTGTGATGCATGTTATTAAGAATATATATAGAGAGAAAGAGAGAGTGTGTAAGAGAGAGATAGACAGGTAGATTTATGTGTGTGTGTGTGTATATATATATATATATATATCCATATGTGGTTGATGGCTGAGAGAAAGGATACTCAATACCAAAGTAGAGTTTTAATATTCATTATTATTAAAGCTAAAAAGTGAGTCTTATTACTCTGGAGTTTCATCTGATGATCCTATGATAAACAGGCGAAACTCCAGAGTAACCAGACTCACTTTTTAGCCTTAATAATAATAATAAATATATATATACACACACATACATACACACAAATGAATGTTAAGACAGGGTTATATTATTACATAATTAAGTTTAATAATAATACACTGGGTAAAACATTACTTTACTTTGTTTTGTTTTGTTTCATTTACCATCATTTACCCTTCATATTTTCTACCGCATTGTACCAGGTTTACAATAAAACAAACTTATCGGTCATTTAATATATAATTAAGTTTATTTGTTATGTACATTTCCACAATATCAGCATGTTATGTAAGTCGTAACTGAGGCTGGTATGGTTTCTTCAGACAATATTTTGCATTTAAATTCACATGACATATTGGACGTGCATTTCTCGTCTAATCATAACAACTTTAAAATTTTTCTTGTGTAACCTCTGCTTAAATGCAAAATACTGTCTGAAGAAGTATAACAACAATATGCCGACATTGCAGAAATATACATAACAGAAATAAATTTGATTCAATTATAATACAGCCCATCATAACATTCATTCATATAACAATACTCTGTCATATTCTATGCGATCCCATAATAGTGTTGGATATATATAACCAACATGAAGTGCTTACACTGTAGTTTACAGATTGAGATGGTGCAAACACAATACTCCCAATCAAATAAACAGTTAAACAAAGAATATATATATATATACATATATGTATAAATTCCACCAAAGTTTAGATAGGATACAACTATAAATTAGGTATTTGCAAGTTAGTAAAACACACAAACACACGCACGCACACAAATATATTCCATCAGAATTCAGACAGAATACGCCTATAGATAATTGGTTTAGAAAAACTGATGACAAAGCATTTTCAACCAAAAAAAACAAAAAAAAAACAGACAAACAAAGAACTAGCAATTCTGAAGAAAAATGTTGCAGTCGGGTGTTTGAATACAACATTGAGCAGAAGAGATTATTTTATCTGATATTTTCATAAAATTGTTTTACAAAGAAGAAATTTTCGAAAGGCCATGGTTTATATATTTCAATCACTGCCATTAAATTATCCTGTGAAACATTTTCTTTTATCAAAGGCTTTTTCTCCCCAACTTTTCTAAAACAGT
The DNA here is from genome assembly GCA_964016885.1 of Eledone cirrhosa. Lineage (NCBI taxonomy): Eukaryota > Metazoa > Mollusca > Cephalopoda > Octopoda > Eledonidae > Eledone > Eledone cirrhosa. The sequence goes on along the minus strand of OZ024743.1, from coordinate 308,308,471 downwards.
ATTTATTGAGAATTTAAATGAAAGAATCGAAAAATTAATAAACCTCATTTCATCTTAAATATTTTGAGAGAAAAACTACCCAACCAATACCTCCACAGGTATTTTGAACATAATTATAATACAAAAAATAATGACAAACTGAACTTGTTCACAGAAATGAAAATATTTTTTTTTAAAATAACTCTTTTAATAATAATAATAATGGTTTCTAATTCAAGCATAAAGCCAGCAATTTACAGGGATATTGGAAAGTTGATACAAATCAATCCCAGTACTTGACTGGTACTTTATTTTATTGACCCCCAAAAGGATGAAAGGCAAAGTTGTCCTCGGTGGGATATCAACTCAAAATGACTTGGAACAAATACCACAAAGCATTTTCCCCAATACTCTAATGATTCTACCAATAAAGATAATAATAGATTTTGATTTACCTTTAAAATAAAATTAAAAAAATTAAAAATCAACAAATAATTTTTTTCCAAAATTATAATTTCGATTTAGAGTATTTAGTTTAGAGAAAATGATATTTAAAAAAATACAATTTCTACCAGGAGAAAATTACGATAAATGCAGTTTGTTAATCAATATGTCTTATGCAGAAGAAAAAACAGAGAAAGAACTTAACTTAATTCTCAACATAAAAATCCTTTGAGAAAATTTCTAGACATTGATGTGATGAATGTAAGAGGAGCACTTAATATAGGTGGGGCAAGGTATAAATTATTGTTTATTATTTTACAATCAGTAAGTACATTATAGCCAAAACCAGGGATTTCTTAGATGCAGTGCCTGCATTCATCGTGCATTGGTCAACTATGTGATGCTAGCAAACTAAAGCACGAGTGCAAACATTGCATTCAAGAAACCATGTGTCTTAGCTTCAATGTACTACTGACTTTATGGGTACAAACAAATAAAGAGGGCAACCAACACATAATATTGAGAATATTTGTATTAGCAGTTTGATTTATTTGTGCACTATCAGTGGTTTTGTAAATTTAAACAGCTCTAATTCTTTGGATGTATTCTAAATAAGCATCTGAACACATCTGAAGAGTTAGATGTGTTTATGTCAACAAAACCAATAGTAATACATGAATAAATCAAACCGCAAATAAATAAATAAATATATATATATATATTACAAGTTAATGGGGAGATAATAAACTGCAAAAGACATCATTGTTGCCAGTTTTAAATTTCTTGTTTTGAGTCCAAATCTTACAAGTACTTACCGTTGATGAGGTAATCTGCTTCATTTGAATGTAGTGCTCTCCCTTTGCATAGGCGGCGTTTCACGCGGTGTAAACGACAGCCGACAAAGATTAACAGCATAGTTGTGAAAGAGAGTCCAAGAGCAAGTGCTACTATAGGGCCTTGGGCACTGTCTGTAGGACTTGCTACAACAACTTTTTTCTTCAGAATGTAGTTGGAATGTTCAAAGAATTTCGCTACATTATTTGATGTCTTCTGTGAGGTAAGTGAACTGTTCTGGTGATATGTTGTTGATCTTGTAGTAGTAGACTCATTGCTGTTAACTGCAGCGGAATCAGTCTCACTTCCATCATTTACATTATCCTTTCTATCATTAATGCTAGAGGCTGAGTTAGACTGGATATTTCCATCAGTGTCTCCTTTATAATCTGTATTTGTATTTGCTGCTTGCATCTTACTCTCAGTGTGAAATCCTGCTTTGGGATGGTCTTGTGCAACAGCAGGTCTAACATCTGGTAATGTGTTCTTGCTTTCAGTAGGTTGTTGTTGTTGGTGGTGGTGGTGGTGTTGTTGTTGTTGTTGCTGCTGCTGCTGCTGCTGCTGTTGTTGATTACCTGATAAATAAAGTATATACAAAATAGAAAACATGCTAATCAAACTGTTGATAAAACTTATACTTGTGCCACGATAAAATGCACCCAATACCCTTGAAAGGAGATGACATTAGGAAGGGCATCCAGTCATAGAAACCCTTCAACCAAAGGTGGAGTGAAATTTTTCAGTTGTCAAGGGCACCAGAACCCCTCTAATGCTGGTACCATGATAAAGTGTTCCCGGTACACTCAGTAAGATGGTTGGTGTTAGAAAGGGCATCCACTCATAGAAACTATGTCAAACAAGATGTTCAGAAGACTTTTCAGTTGTGTCAAGGATATGACACATTCCCTAATGTTAATGAATGCTACATCAAAATGCATTCTATAAAGTGATAAGGCATTTAGCCATAGGAACCATGCAAAAACTAAAATGTATGTAAGCTAAGATACTCCTCCCTGCCCCAGCCTGACTGAGAGGACTTTGGCTCCAATTGAACACAGACTTGGTCATTGACAAACCATCCAACCCATGCCAGCATGGAAAGATGACACATAATTCTATGTTGGCATGGGTTAGATAAGTCATTATCGTCTAAGTGAGTTCTTATTGCAAATTACTGTCCTCCTAGATGGGTTTGAGGACTACATCTTGCTCATATGTTGCATGTTTGGCATGGCATAATTTTTACAGATGGATGCCTTTCCTAACACAGAGAGTACAGAGTACATGTTATCATGGCACCAACACTAGTGAGGTTATGTCTTTAATGTATGAAAGTGTTGGTAATGGTAGTTGTGGTGATGACGGTGACAATGGTGATGATGGTGAGGATGATGTTTGTGATGATGATGATGATGATGATGATGGTGTTAATGGTGATGATGGTGGTAGTAATGATGATGGTAGAGGTGAGAATGATGGCAATCATGATTATGATAAAGACTTACCTCTAATTTTATTTTCTGTAGCTTGGTAATTGACCCTATTGGGATGGATTTGCTTGATATTGTCTGAAGGTCTGTTATTTGTTTTGAAACAAGATTTTGTAAAGTTCTATCAAACTATTATTTCAAGTTTATTTGTTTTATATTCTAGTTAAAACCAAAATAATCCATACACAGAACATATGACATTATCTGTTCTTTCACACTGGCATGGGTTGGACAGGTTTTCACAGACCAAGTCAGTATTTAATCAAAGCTACTAAGATAGGATGTGATCCCACTTACATGAGCACTTTACAGAGTATAGTGGGTATATTTTATCATAGTACCTTCACTAGAGAGGTTATCATGCTCTTGGCTCAACTGAAAGGTCCCCTCAAACCTAAATTTGATATGTTTTATACAGCTGGATGTCCTTCTTAATACTCATTACCATTTAACATCTATTATCCAAGCTTGCATGGGTTAAACAGGCTGTTGCATAATGAGGCCAGATAGGTTAGGTGACCACATCTTGCTTATACATTCCATTTGGGGCTTGGTTTTCTATGGCTGGATACCTTTCCTAATGCCAACCACATTACATGGTGGATTGGAGATTTTTTTTCAAGACACCAGCTCTACCACCTTACAGGGTGGACTGTGTGCTTTTTGTTGTAGGACTAGTACAACCACATTACAGGGCGAACTGGGTGCTTTTTGGCATGGCACCAGCATGACCCTCTTACAGGGTGAATCGGATGCTTAACATCCAAGAAACCTCTTATGGGATCTAACTTCAAAGGTGGCCAGCAAAACCTAGATGTGAGCTGTAATAACAACAACAACTGGACATAAACATAAATTAACCCTTTCATGACCACATTTCTAATGAAATACACTCTATTTTAATTGATTATTGAAAAATTTTGAGGGATTTACTAAAATTATTAATTATTTTATTACTAAGATAGTAACTTAATGTAAGGTTCTTATATAAAATTATGTTGGAAACCTTTAAAATGGAGGGTTTTATTTCATAGAACAAGACTGGTTGGTAACTAAAGGATTAAATGAGTGTAAAACCTGTTTTTTTTCCAAAATGAAGACATCGGAGACTGAAATTATTGCTTTTGGATTATTAACCTTACATTGGAGACTATAATGGCAAAGAAAAAGACCTAATACTATGTTTGGACCAAAGAAACTATTTCCATTGGTGGTACTATCTGCCAGACACAATTCCTGGCAGAATTTCAACTCAGAATGCACAGTCAGATCAGATACTACAAATCGTTATGCCCAACTTTTTAACAATAACACCAATCCACTGCCACTGGAATGGTACTTTATTTATTGACCTAAAAAATCAACAACAAAAGACAAATTTGGCATTGGCAAAATTTGAACTCAGTGCACAGAGAGCTGGACCTAATAGGAGTTAGCTGTATATTTAGTCATGGGGAAATTAGGATTTCTTGTTTCAGTGCTGGTTAAGGCATGTGGTTTAGTAGTTATAGTGTTTGGCACATAATTGTAAAGTCTTGAGTTTGATTCCCAGACTAGGCAGAACATTGTGTCCTTGAGCAAGACACAATATAAATTACATGTTTCTCCAGTCCATTCATATTGGCACCAGGCTGTATTGGCCTTTGCATTTCCCTTGGATAACATTAATAGCATGGAGAGGAGTGATAGCTGATCTTCCACAAAACATCCTATCTTTGAGAGGTGCTTTCCAGGTGCAAACCCAAGATAGTGCTGCACCGAATAGACTCTGCAATGTAGTTATGATGGCGCCATGGTAAAATGCACCCAGTATGGCAGAGCTAGTACACAATGTAAAATGAAGTTGTAGAAACCACATCAAAATAGAGCATACAAGTTTGGCATGATGCTCAGACCTGTATTGTCTGAGGCTATGACAACACATGTCAGTATTTTGACGATGTATCTACCAGTTGGTATTTTATGGTACTTCAATCCAAATCAATTCATTCCAAAATATATCACAACCATAATCTACTTATATATATAACCAGCAATTTCTCTGTCTGTCTGTCCGACAGTGGAAACACGTGCGTAGAGAGAGAGTGAGAGTGAAAGAAAGAGACAGACTACGAGAGGGGGATAGCGGGAGAGAGAGAGAGTGAATAGACGCTAAAACACGTGCTACAGAAACATTACCTTCCCCTCTCCACTGACTTTGGTCACTGAGGCCGAGGGAATCGCGCTGAGCGTGTCATAATGACGTAATGCAGACATACAGACAGATATTATAAGGGCGCAACGTTATATCTATGTATCTATCTAAAAAGAAAGACTAAGAATTATATAGAGAGAACGCTAAATCGCCTAATGCGGTTCCTAGGGCATTGAAAATTTGCTCAAAACACTCACAGGACCATAAGTATTACATGTCTAAAGTTTGAAAACAATCGGTTGGATGGTTCTCAAGTTTTAGTGAGCTGACAGACAGACATTCTCTGTTTTAGATATATAGACTAGCAGAAAACCGCCCCTGGGTGGTTTTCTGCTAGTCTATATTATAATAAGTACGCTGTCTGTCTGTCCATCCATCCACCCGTCACATTCACTTTATGTAGAGAGGAGGAGCACCAAGCAAGAGATTTGAACATAGATAAAGAGAGGGAAGAGAATGCCATATGTTTTCAAGATGACAGAAAGAGGTAGATGGACGGAAAGTCATGACGTCACCCTCATCTATATATAGAGAGAAAACAGAATGCTGTGTGCTTTTGAGGTGACAGAAAAAGGTAGATAAACAGAAAGTTACAATGTCGCTCTCATCAATATATATAGATGGGGAGCGCCAAGTGAGAGAGATGTACAAAATTGAGGAAAAAAGGAATGTCATTTGTTTAGAGAGTGTGTACGACAGAAAGAGGGAGAACACATCGACCTCATCTAGTTCTTTTAAAAGATTTCTCTCATTTTCTAAAAAGTACAAATACTGAATCATAGCATTAAAAAAAAACAAAAAAAAAAACACAACAGCTCTGTGACTGTAATAAATTATTATTATCAAGTTAACCCTTCTGCGACCATCTTTCTAATGAAAGATACTATTTATGATTTTCAAATCATTTTGAAAATAATCAAGAATTTGAAGGAATTAAGTAATATAACTACATTTCTCATTATGAAGCTGGTGTTTAGAACATAACAAAGGTTCTTACATAAAATTATGATGGAAGGTTTAAGTATTTTGTGACCATATTTTTAATGAAAGACACTGCCAGGTGACTTTAAAACACTTGTAGTTGTATTGTTATATATATTTAGTCTGCATCTACAAATATGGAAATACAGGCTACCTTGGGTCCCAAGACTGCCACATAAATGTTTCAATACCTGTATAAATCAAATATAATTCTCCAGTAAATGTTATTTAACCCTTTAGCATTTAAACTGGCCATATTTGGCCAGAATTCTCTCACCTCTTTCTGCTCAAACTTGCCACTCATACTGATGTTAAGGTATTGTTCTCAAAATAGATAATACCAAAATCTCATAGATTCGATATTATACCACGAAAATACAATAGAATAAAATAGAGTAATGTAAATGCTAAAGGGTTAAATAAAGTAAATTATAAATTTATATAATTAGTGACACATGTTACAAGGAATAGAATTGATGGTTAGTATATCTCAAATATATTGTACATCCTACCCATGCTAGCGTGGAAGATGGACGTTAAATGATGAAAGGTGGGTTGGTAATGTCAGTAGAGCATCAGACACCATACTTGCGGCATAATGTTACAACCCTTTATGTTCTGAGTTTAAATCTCACCGAGGTTAGCGTTACCTTTCATCCTTATGGGGTCGATAAAATAAAGTATCAGTAACATCTTTGCGGAGTCAATAAAATAAAGCACCAGTAATGTACTGGGTCGATTTAATTGACTTTCCCTTCCCCTTGAAATTGTTGGCCTTGTGCTTAAATCAGAAACAATTATTTTCAAAGAGAATTTGAAAACACTTGGAGTATTTCTTATCAGAAATGTGGTAATGAAAGGTTTAAAGTCAGCTTACATGTTCATTACAGGTGACCGGGTCACTAGTGGTTTTGGAAGACAAAACGCCAATACAACACCATGAACCAATGCATATTTTTGCTCCCCTTAAAAAACATACGCTTGAGAGTAAGCCTGAGATCCCCCCCCCCCTCCCCAGTTCTGTTAGAAACAGATTACTTTAAAGTGCTTACATTCATCTAAAAACTTGTTGCACTGAACTCAGTTCTGTTTATTGGAAAAGTTCTACTGAGAAAGATGTTTACCTCATTTCAATACCATATTCCTAATGAAAGAAAGATATGGCCTATGTTTTTCAACTAAATTTGAAAATAATCAAGAAAGATTTAGTAATATAACTAACTTTCTTGTTATTAAATTGGCATTTGGAACATAACTTAACAAAGGTTATTACACAAATTTATGACAAAAGATTTTTAGTTAAATATAAATACTTCAAAACAAACAGTTCTGTCTCATAAAATAAACCATGTTATCATCAGGCTTAAACTGATGTTTGGAACAAAGTTTTTACATAAAATTATGAAAGAAATTTTTTTAGGTAAATCTAAACATTTTAAAACAAGCAGTGTTGTATCACAGAACCAGGGGTAGTTCCAGGTTGTTTTATACCAAATGGATTACTATCTAAAAAAAAACAGTAGACAACTCTCATTCCAGTGGAAGTCATTGAAATATGGTAATGAAAAGGATGAGGCTGCAGTCTAAGCTAAATAAAAAATGGCTTAAAGAAAAAAGAAAATATTCCCAAATTTCTATAAACATTTGAAACATTTTTCTTTTAAATTTCTACTTACTGTTTCCAAGATTATGTAGACCTTGATTTATTCTTCTAGTATCTGAAAAATAGAAACATGAATATATTTGAGATTTTCTCCAAATTTATATATACAGCAATAAAATTATAACATACAACTCATTAACAAATGAGTGTAAAAATATTTATAATATATATAAAACTATATAATATATATACAAATATTTATGACAAGATATAAATATTTGTGGTATATAATATACAAATATAAATATTTGACAGATATAAACATTTATGATTAATACAAATGTTTATAATGCATATAAACATATATTATATAAAAATATTTACCATTTACAAAATATCTCTTACAAATGGTTTCTTCTAGTATATACCAAAATATAACAGCTCAAAATTTATATTTAGCTTTAACTGTTAGAATCAAGAATTTTCGAAATTTTGCTAATTTAAGAACAAATGCACAAGAACTTAAGGTAAAATTATTTACCTGTTAGAATGTTAACCTCTTGTTCTACATTACAAAACATTATATTTATCAAAAACCCTTCACCCATAATTTTATGGAAGAATTTATGTTCCAAACACCACATTCATAATAGTTTCTGATTTAGGCACAAGGCCAACCAAGTTGGAGCTAGGAGAAAGTCAATTAAATCAACTCCAGTGTATTACTGGTACTTTATTTTATTGACCCCGTAAGGATGAAAGGCAAAGCTAACCTCAACAGGATTTAAACTCAGAACGTAAAGGCCATAACTCTATGCTGCAAAGGATGTTGTCTGATGCTCTACCGATATTGCGAATCCACTGCCCTCAACACACTTCCTTAATAATGAGATAGTTAATTACATTTACTAAATCCCTCCAAATTCTTGACTGTTTTGAAAATTATTTGAAAACCACAGGTAGTGTCTTTCCATAAAAATATGGGACAGAAAAGGTTTAAAAAATAACTTTTCAAAGTGAGAGAAAAATTTAGAAAGTTTGCAGTTTCTTTTCATCCTGAGTTTTATAACTTTTAACTTCCTGTATCGCATGAACTCACAAGGTTAGAAAAACGTTTTTGAAAAGTAAAATAACTGCATAACATTAAAAATTTGCTAAAATATTGCAATTTTTCACAAAGATCTGTCCACAAGTAGATACTATAAACATTTGAATTAACAAAATCATTTTTATATATTTACTACTAAATCATTACAGGATGTTAAGAGTTGATACAGCAAATTTTCACAACAATATATCTACTAGTAAAGATACTATAATCATCATCATCATCATTTAATGTCTATTTTTTCCACATTTGCATGGGTTAGACAGGTTGTCATGTTATGAAAGAAGTCAGGTCAGGAGAACACCTCTTGCTTATACAGATCTGTATTTTGGCTTGGTTTCTACAGCGAGATGCCTTTCCTTGTGCCAACCACATTACAATGTGGACTGGGTGCTTTTTATCGTGGCAACAAAACAATCATCTAACAGGGTGGACTAGATACTTAACCTTTTAGTTACCAACCCAGCCAAAACTGGCTCTGCTCATATGAAATAAAACCCCTCATTTTAAAGGTTTCCAATTTAAATAAAAATTTTCCAACATAATTTTATATAAGAACCTTATATTAAGTTACAGACTTAGTAATTAATAATTTTGGTAAATCCCCCCAAAGTCTTCATTAATTAATTAAAATAGAGTGTATTTCATTAGAAATGTGGTGGTGAAAGGGTTAAATTAACAAAGCCATTTTTATATATTTTTCAGCTCAATTATTACTAGATATTAAGAACTAATACTGAAAATGTTCACAACAATCTCTCTACTAGTAAAGATACTATAAACATTTCAATTAACAAACCTATTTTTACACAATTTCTACAAAATCCTTACAGAATGTAATAAAATAGAAATGAAATAAACCAACAAAAAAACAGACATTGAGAAATAATGGTGTACAAATGTGGTAACATTTAATAGACAGAGGAACATTGGAATAGTGAAGCAGTGAAAGATAGAAACAACAATAATAATTTCTAAGGAAATACTCAGTGAATCCATGCAAATTTAGTGGTGGTTGCAGCAACAGAAATAATAAATATAACAGAACATATTTAAAGCAAATTAGGATTCCAACATGAAAATAACAATAACAAACTCAAACAGTAAGGTTTATTTTTAAATGTTTTTTCTTTTTCTCCTCTTCTTTTATTTTAGGGAGGAGATTGGGTGTGATTAATAAAAAAACAAATATAAAAAATGTTGCATTATATATGTGTGTGTGTGTGTGTGTATACAACACAAGTAACTATAAGGTTGTATCAAATAGCTACCAACACAGCTATTTGTAAATTTATACATATGCACACACACACACACACACACACACACACACACACACACACACACACACACACACACACACACACACACGTGTGTGTGTGCATATATATATATGTGCATATATATATATATATGTGTGTGCATACATATATATATATTTTTTCCTATATATTTTTTTAATTATATATTTTAAAAAAACCAAATAATTACTTATCTAGTTGGTGTATTCTTATTACATAAACTCAACAACGAAATTCCAGCCAAATAAGGTAGACTATATATATATATAAAGACAATGTTCTTTTCATTCTTAAGAATTTTAACCCGCATAGCTAAGAAAACATGAAAAACATTTAAATAAATTCTTTAAAAATTATGGCCTTAGCATCACAGTTTACTTAATCCTTTAGCATTTACACCAGCAGCTCACACCAATGTTAAGATATCGTTCTTAAAATAAACATTAACATCATCAAAATCTTGTAGACTTGAGATTATGTGAGATACAATCATAATGTTGCGGGTTTGATTCCTGTACTGGGTTGTGTGTTGTGTTCTTGAGCAAAACACTTCATTTCACATTGCTCCAGTATACACGGCTGAAAATGAGTACTAGCAATAGCTGGGGTATAACCCTGCGATAGATTGGTGTCCTGTCACTTCATGCCATGGAAACCGGGATAAGCACCGACCTGATGTGTCCGAGGAAAATTAAAGGAGATAATGGTCTGCTTCCTTACCCTCAGTCTTTTGTACATTCAGAACCTATTAATATTAAGTCTAGGGAAAATAAGGGATAACAGTTGGCTTCTTTAACCCCAGTCTTTTGTACATTCAGAACCAAATAATGTTAACAATAGGAAAATTAAAAGAGATAATGGCCTGCTTTCTTATCCTCAATCTTTTATACATTCATAAACTAATTATGTTAACCCTTTAGTTACCAATCTGGCCGAAACCGGCTCTGGTTCTATGAAATAAAATCACTCATTTTAAAGGTTTCCAATTTAAATTGAAATCTTCCATCATAATTTTATATAAGAATCTTACATTAACCCTTTAATGTTCAAACCAGCCAGAATTCTCTACTTTTTTCTGTTGAAACTGGCTGTAACAGGTCATTCAAACTGATGTTAAGGTATTGTTCTCAAAATAAATAATTTCAAAATCTCATAGATTCAAAATTATGTGAGATAATTATGTCAGATAAAACCTTTACCATGAAAATATAATAGTATATATATAGAGTAATGTGAATACTAAAGGGTTAAGTTACTATCTTAGTAATGAAATAATAATTTTAGTAAATCCCTCAAAATTATTCATTAATTAATTAAAATAGAGTGTATTTCATTACAAATGCAGTCATGAAAGGGTTAAACAATTTTATAATACCTCACTGTAGTGACTAACAAATCCCAACCAATAGATAAAATTAATATACATAACTGAAAACCAAATATCCAATTGCTCTAAACCTCTACATTATGCTGATAATAAGCCATATAATAAACATAAAAATTGCTGGCACAAAACAATGTGGTTCAATCATCCGTTTGGAATAAATGTGGCCTCAAATATCACTAAGTTATTTTTTGACATCTTAGAAAGAAACTTTCCACCCGAACATAGGTACCATACCTTAATCATCAAACACTATTAAAATATCATTCTCTACATCACCTAATTTAGCTGACTATATAGCCTTTAGTAACCACTGTAACATCTCTAAATAAAACCAGTCTATCCACACTAAAAACACTAACTTAAATAGTAGTAATAAAGTGGGCAAATAGAAATTTAAACTAACTACATACCACATAATAACATACCTAACCTCACATCTGTCAATAATACCAAATCTTATTCTGAATGTAACTGTAGAATTCCTGATAGTTTTACTTTAAATAGCCATTGCCTTAAAAAAGATATAGTGTATAAATGAACTGTATATATCCCTAATTTGACTAACTTCTATATAGGCACTACCACCAACTCTTTTAAAACTCGTTACAATTCCCACTTACATTCTTTTAAAAAAGAGAGTCTAAACAGCCCCACAGCTGTTTCTTTGTTAAATAAATCTAAAACCTCCTATAATCTACAATGGTCTATTATAAATTCTGTGATGGCTTATGATGGAGGTGAAAAGTCTTGTGTCCTTTGTATTTCGGAGGTACATGAGATCACTGTCACCATGTAGGCTCTTGAATCACAGAAATGAACTCATAATAACATGTCCACATTGCTTAGCATAAACTTTTTTAATAGAATATATGACCCAACCTAATCTATTTATTTAGTTTCTACTGGTTCGTTAGACAAGTATCTATATTAAGAATGAGATTTCACCACTTTCCCAACCTAAGTGTGTTTATTTCACTTTATCTTCATTTTTTAAAATACTATATTAGGTATTTCTAGACAATATAAGTATTTATATATCAATCCTGTAATTATTTTCAAATATTCAACTCTCTCTATAATAGAATAATTTACTTGCATAATTTATAATATAATTTAGATTACTTCTAATCTCTTAAACTCATCCTAAAGCCTAAATATCAATGAGTATACCTGTATATGAGTATATATCTGTGTAGATGGAGATATGTCTGTAGTTGTTGTATATGTGTGTGTGTATATATATACTCATACACATACATATATATGTGTATGTGTGTGTATGTATGTGTATGTGTGTTTCTGAAGAGGACGGCTGATTGAACAGGGTTTTCAGGACTAGAAATAGGTAGTAACTTAACCACTACCATGCTAGTCGATACATCGATCTCCATCGATCAATTGGCCCTCTGAAACGACTGTAAAACAATGAACTAACTCTCTACCTACACCTGACTTCAGTTTTTATTGTTCAAACACACACACACACACATATATATGTATATACAGATCGAACCTTGAGATAATCAATAGAGAAACATGCGTCACTACTCATTAAACGTAATGAAGATACTTAGCTTTCGTCGACTTGGAGAAAGCTTTCGACAGAGTCCCCCGTTCCATTATCTGGTGGTCTCTTAGAAAACTAGGTGTTGACGAATGGCTTGTGAGAGCTATACAAGCCATGTATAAAGAAACAGTCAGTAAGGTTAGAATTAACAACGAATATAGTGAAGAGTTTAGCGTAAAAGTTGGTGTCCATCAGGGCTCTGTTCTTAGCCCCCTACTATTTATTATTGCCCTTCAGGCTATAACAGAGGAGTTCAAGACCGGCTGCCCATGGGAACTCCTATACGCAGATGATCTAACGCTCATAGCTGAATCAATGACTGAACTAGAGAAGAAATTCCAAACATGGAAGCACGTCCTAGAATCAAAAGGCCTTAAAATTAACCTGGCTAAGACTAAAGTACTAGTTTGTAGGAAAGAAAATAAGGCGGCGGTCCCTTCTGGGAAATGGCCATGCTCAGTGTGTAGGAAAGGCGTAGGTAGAAACTCCATTTTATGTCCCAAATGCAAAGTATGGGTGCATAAAAGATGTAGTGGGATCACAGGTAAGCTAACTAAGAACATAGATTTTACATGTGGCCGGTGCTCCGGTGCAATAAGTAGCAGCAAGTGCCCACAAAATACTAGCTCCTTCAACTGCGCAGAGGGTTCTATAGAAATAGTGGACAGCTTCCGTTACCTGGGTGACAAAATCAGCAGTGGGGGAGGGTGCTCTGAAAGTACAGTAGCTAGAGTCAGAACTGGATGGAAAAAGTTCAGAGAGCTTATACCACTATTAGCCGCTAGAGGGTTCTCCCTAAAAATGAAAGGCAGGTTATACGATGCCTGCATACGAACAGCAATGCTGCATGGCAGTGAGACCTGGGCATTGTGTGCATTGGATATACGCAGACTAGAGAGGAACGAAGCTTGCATGCTCCGCTGGATGTGCAATAGTAATATACGTGAACGGCAAAGCATAAACGAACTAAGGAAAAAATTAGAAATAAGAGGGATCAGATGTTGTTTAGTCGAGAGAAGGCTACGTTGGTACGGTCACGTGATGCGCATGAAAGACGACAGCTGTATAACAAAGTGCAGGGCAATAAAGATAGACGGTAGCCACGGAGTAGGCAGACCCAGAAAAACCTGGGACGACATGATAAATTCCGACCTCACACGCTTACACCTCTCCAAGACAATGTCACTGGACCGAGACCTTTGGCGGTACTCAGTAATAGAGAAGACCCGCCTTACCTAAATACAAAGTAAAAACCTACTACAGTCAGTAGGCATCTCTATCAAAACACACCCCCGTCCCACCACCTCCACCCCATCCACACCGCCCCTTTCAATGTAAAGTTATGTTGGTCCCACAACATCCAGGCCGAAACAAATGAGATCGTGTAGGTGTCACGACAAAAAAACACACAGTCCACGCTGTAAATGTGGCCGTGTAGGCAACACGGTAAAAACCTCCCAGCCCCACACTGTAAATGTGGTTGGTGTTAGGAAGGGCATCCAGCTGTAGAAAACCCGCCAGACAGTCCACGCTGTAATGTGGCCGTGTAGGCAACACGGTAAAAACCTCCCAGCCCCACACTGTAAATGTGGTTGGTGTTAGGAAGGGCATCCAGCTGTAGAAAACCCGCCAGACAGTCCTATGCGAGCAAGACAACCACTCTTGCCTCAAGTGGGAAAACCCCCGTCCAAACCCATGCAAGCGTGGAACACGGACGCTAAACCCGATGATGATGATGATGATGATGATGAAGATATAACAAATCATCCCTTTTATTATTATTATTATTACTATATATATATATATATATGACGCTCAGCGACAATGCCAAAGATAAAGACAAATTCACCTCTTGGACGAGAATGCGAGCACTCCTCATTGTTTCGACCGCGGACGGCTAACATAACCCCATCGCCCCCCGCCCCCCACCGCCCCCAACCCCCAAACGCAATCCAAAACTTCAGAGTTGGTACCATAAATGTAGGCACCCTAAAGGGTCGCGCTAACGAGGTTGTAGAAATGCTTGAACGTAAGGAGGTCGATGTTTGTTGTATTCAAGAGACCAGGTGGAGGGGTGGGTCTGCTAGGTTCATTGAGGGTAAAAAACGATGTTATAAGCTTTTCTGGGTGGGAAACGACGATGGGCTGGGTGGAGTAGGAATCATGGTAGCAGAAAAGTGGGCAGATAAGATAATAGACGTAAATAGAGTGAACGACAGAATAATTAAAATACGACTTGTCCTCAATAGAACTACGGTGACAGTAATATCTGCGTACGCACCCCAATCCGGACTGCCCGGCACTATAAAAGACAGATTCTATGAGACACTGATGCTAACTACCGCCCAAATATCCGACAGTGACTATATAATTATCGCAGGCGACCTAAATGGTCACGTTGGACAACATTGTGACGGCTACGACGAAATCCATGGAGGCTATGGGTTTGGTACTAGAAATGAGGAAGGCTCCAGAATCCTGGAATTCTGTGATGCAAATAACCTAACTATCTGTAACACTAACTTCAAAAAACGTGACAATCACCTGATCACCTATAGATCCGGGGAACACACAAGCCAGGTAGATTATATCCTTACCAGAAGACGTGACAGAGTGTCTGTTGTAAACACTAAATCCCTCCCCCATGAAGAATGCACCTCCCAACATAGACTGATAATTAGCGACCTCATAGTCAGGACGAGACGTACTCGACATCAGAAGAGGACTATCCTCAGGAGGAAAATATGGAAGCTAAAGGACCCCACAGCCAGGAATAAATTTCAAAGCATATTACTTGATGCTTTCGACAGTAAGGAAGAACATTTAGAGTCGGACAATATAGAGGGAGAGTGGGAATTTCTGAAAGCAAACCTGCTGTTGGCGACAGACGAAGTCTGTGGCTGGAGCAGGCCTGTAGGCAGGAGGAGAGTAACATGGTGGTGGAACAGTAAGGTGGAGGGGTCAATTAAGGCCAAAAAGCAGGCTTGGAAAGTATGGCGGGATGGGGGAAGTAGAGAGGACTATCAAGTGGCCAGGAGGGAAGCTAGGAGACAAGTGTACTTAGCAAGAAGGGAAGCTGAGGAAAGAAAGTTCAAGCATGTTCTACAACGCGATGACCAAAAACGTGAGGTGTTCAGGATTGCTAGGCAATGCGTCAAGGAAAACCGTGATATTGTCGGGGAGAAGTGTGTACTAAACGACGATGGCACACTTGCCATCACCGACGCTGATAAGAAGGTAGCTTGGAAGTGTCACTATGAAAGGCTACTAAATGAGGAGAATAATTGGGAGAAAGGCAGTCTCCCCCATATCGACCCAATAGAGGGACCAGCAGTGTTAGTCGAGGGGAGTATAATAAGTAAGGCAATCAAGGATATGAAGACGGGTAAGGCGGCTGGGCCTTCGGAAATAGTTGCTGAGATGCTGAAGGCATCTGGCACGGTGGGACACACCATGGTCACCCGCATAGTTAACCAAGTCGTACAGAATGGGGTTGTTCCGAAGGACTGGCATAGCAGCATCATCGTTAACTGTTATAAGGGTAAAGGAGACGCCCTAGATAGGAGTAACTATAGAGGCATTAAATTAATCGACCAGGTCATGAAGGTCACGGAAAAAGTAATAGCGCAACTAATCAGAGAGAGAATTGACCTAGATGAAATGCAGTTCGGGTTTGTGTCAGGCAAAAGTACCACAGACGCTCTTTTCATAGTACGACAACTACAGGAGAAGTACCTAGCTAAAGGTAAACCCCTCTACTTAGCTTTTGTCGACTTGGAGAAAGCCTTCGACAGAGTCCCCCGCTCCATTATCTGGTGGGCTCTTAGAAAACTAGGCGTTGACGAATGGCTTGTGAGGGCTATACAAGCCATGTATAAAGAAACAGTCAGCAAGGTTAGAATTAACAACGAATATAGTGAAGAGTTTAGCGTAAAAGTTGGCGTCCATCAGGGCTCTGTTCTCAGCCCACTACTATTTATTATTGCCCTTCAGGCTATAACAGAGGAGTTCAAGACAGGCTGCCCATGGGAACTCCTATACGCAGACGACCTGACACTCATAGCGGAATCAATGGCCGAGCTAGAGAAGAAATTCCAAACATGGAAGCACGGCCTAGAGTCAAAAGGACTTAAAATTAACCTGGCTAAGACCAAAGTACTAGTTTGTAGGAAAGAAAACAAGGCGGCGGTCCCTTCTGGGAAATGGTCGTGCTCGGTGTGTAGGAAAGGCGTAGGTAGAAACTCCATTTTATGTCCTAAATGCAAAGTATGGGTGCATAAAAGATGTAGTGGGATCACAGGTAAGCTAACTAAGAACATAGATTTTACATGTGGCCGGTGCTCTGGTGCAATAAGTAGCAGCAAGTGCCCACAAACTACTAGCTCTTTCAATTGCGCAGAGGGTTCTATAGAAATAGTGGACAGCTTCCGTTACCTGGGCGATAAAATCAGCAGTGGGGGAGGGTGCTCTGAAAGTACTGTAGCTAGAGTCAGAACTGGTTGGAAAAAGTTCAGAGAGCTTATACCACTATTAGCTGCTAAAGGGTTCTCACTAAAAATGAAAGGCAGGTTGTACGATGCCTGCATACGAACAGCAATGCTGCATGGCAGTGAGACCTGGGCATTGTGTGCAGAGGATATACGCAGACTAGAGAGGAACGAAGCTTGCATGCTCCGCTGGATGTGTAACAGTAATATACGTGAACGGCAAAGCATAAACGAACTAAGGAAAAAATTAGAGATAAGAGGGATCAGATGTTGTTTACTCGAGAGAAGGCTACGTTGGTATGGACACGTGATGCGCATGAAAGTCGATAGCTGTATAACAAAGTGCAGGGCAATAAAGATAGACGGTAGTCACGGAATAGGCAGACCTAGAAAAACCTGGGACGAGCTGATAAACTCCGACATCACACACTTACACCTCTCCAAGACAATGTCACTGGACCGAGACCTTTGGCGGTACTCAGTAACAGAGAAGACCCGCCTTACCTAAATATATAGTAAAACCTACTCCAGCCAGTAGGCATCTCTAACAAAATACACCCCGTCCCACCACCCCCACCCCCACCCCATCCACACCACCCCGTTCTATGTAAAGTTATGTTGGTGCCGCGCCATCGAGGCCGAAACAAATGAGATCGTGTAGGTGTCACGACAAAAAAACACACAGTCCACGCTGTAATGTGGCCGTGTAGGCAACACGGTAAAAACCTCCCAGACCCACACTGTAAATGTGGTTGGTGTTAGGAAGGGCATCCAACTGTAGAAAACCTGCCAGACAGTCCTATGCGAGCAAGACAATCACTCTTGCCTCAAGTGGGACTACCCCCGTCCAAACCCATGCAAGCGTGGAACACGGACGTTAAACGTTGATGATGATGATGATGATATATGAGAGGTAGTGATGCTCTGACATAGCATCATTGATATGATTTATATGTCATTGGGGGGTTGTATATTGAATCATATATGAACTGTTCATATAAATAAACATTTTTATAGCCTTGCTCTGAATTTTACAAGTGGTGAATTTCAAAATTGGTCTTTAGCAACCAATATAGAGTACCCTAATGGCCTTTTTCTGCTTATTTAACCATCTTCAGAGGGGCTAACTCTGCTTAGATACTAAGATGAAAATAAGCTAAAGGCTTATAGTATTTATGCTTATGAACATGAGCTGATGAAGCTCATTTGCATACAGAGAAAAAACTGGCAGGCTCAATTAATGAGAGGTAATGATGATCTGGCATAGCGTGGTTGATATGTGACTGAGGTTGTTAAATGCATCATGAGTAAAAAAAGTTTGGGAACCACTGGTCTAGTCTTTGAACATGACAACTTATCCAGCCCATGTAAGCATGGAAAGCAGACTTATGATATTGATGATATCAAGAAAAATGTAGGTTTTAGCCAGTATTAATGCAAGCCATGTCTGACTTAACAGCGCCACATGCAGCTATAATATATATGTGGCCTATGGGCAAAACAAAAATCAAAAGTCAAACTTAGGTCATAATAAATCCACTGATCCTTGCACTATTTGATAGATACATTTACTAGAAATAGCAGTTCATCTCTCTAAAATCACTCCCTAGCATAGTGGAGATTGTATTCTAGATAAAAAACAAAAAAAAAAGACCAGAATGGAATGTCTTTGATAAGACGTCTGCTTAGGGGAAACCTAGGGCTAAACAACAATAACAACAACCAGCATAATTTTTAATGGTTGGATAATTTCATGTGCCAGAAATTGAAGTTCAGAAAATAATTATAAATCAGTCATGAGTTCAAAATCAACTTTGTCTTTTATCTTTCTAGAGTTGATAAGTCAAGGGCAGAATCATTAGAGCATTAGATAGGATGTCTTGTGGTATTTGTTCCAGCTCTTTACATTATGAGTTCCAATCCCACCATAGCCTATTTGGGCAGTAAACTTAAGCTGTCATCTAGTTTAAAACAACCACCCAGCCCTTGAGTACTGTTGGGAGGGTCCATTCTGTTGCAAGCATTCAAGCTAAATATCCAGTTTGCAGATACCTTCCTACCCGCCCCAGTCATGGTGACCCTGAAAAGGGTCATGGGGACCACACTCCTCCTGCTGTCCCTCCTTACTTCGCAATAACATAAAATACTGTTTAAGAGCATTATAAATTATCAAATAGAAAAAATAAATTATCACAAAGAAAAATATTAAATTATTAAATTGAAATTATCAAATAGAAAAGATTATTTTATCAAATACAAAACAATGAATTATCAAACAAAAAAAGTCAAATAAAATTATAGATTATCAAATAAAAAACTAAATTATCAGATAAATAAAATGAAATTATCAAATAGTAAAAAACAAATTATCAAAAATAGGAAAACTTTGAAAAATATCAAAATAGAAGCAATATTTTGGGAAGATATGAAAAAAATTAAAGTAGTTTTAATATGATTTAGGTCTGACTGTGTGGTTAACGAATTTCTATTGTAACCATACAGTTTCAGTTTCAATCCTACTGTGTGGCACCTGGTGCAAGTACCTTCTACTATAGCCTTGAGTTGACCAGTGCCTTACAAATGGAATTTGGTAGATGAACACTGCAAAGGCTAGTCATATGTGTGTGTGTTCCCTGTGGATATGCCTGTGTTTAAGTCCTGTAATTAAGCAACAGTTCAACAGAAAGAGACGATGAAATAAGTACCAAACATGAAAAAATAAGTACTGGGGTCAATATGATCAACAAAATTCCTTCAAAACAGTGTCCCAGCATGGCAGCAGTCTAATGACTGAAACCAATAAAAGAATAACAACCAGAGCAATAATAAAATTTAGATATTAAATAGATATAACTATGACAGTAGATCTAACACATGAGAAGGAGGTGTTTCCCACAATGGATTCTATGAAAAAATTCCACTTTGAATCAAGATTTTAGGAAAAATTGTGTTCAGAATGACAACAGCACACTTACTTTCATTGATGTTCAGAAGAAAGAAGCTTGGAAAAGTTATAAGAACTTGCTAAATGTTGAAAATATGTAAGAAGAGGGATTACTTTCAGTAGACTTAACAGAGGGATAAATTATTGAAGTTATACAGTTGAAATGACCATTAAGGATATGAAGGTAAAGAAAAGTCAGACCATCAGGGATAGTTGCTGAATTGCTAAACATTTCTGCTAAAGTAGGGCTTAAATGGTGGAAGCTGATCTCAGGGTTAACCGGATGAGAAAGAAATGCAGCAAGTTTTAAGAAGTTGTAGTAGAGTAAGACCAAGGATGACCTAACAGCAAGTAGAGAGACACTTTAAAAGAGAGGATCTGTATAACCCATGCAAGCATGGAAAACTTGATACAAAATATGCACAACGACAACTGCTCGGTGGTTAGAGTGAACGGTCATCTCTCAGATCCATTCGACATCATGCATTCAGTCCACCAAAGTTGTCCCCTCTCATTCTTGTAGGTATTGACTCTCAAGCCACTACTGCACAAATTAAAGACTTTGAGGGGCATCCCATGTGAACTAGGACTTGGGAGATCTGTGTCCGTTTATGTTGACAATGTCACATAGTAATGTCAAACATCAAACAAATTGAGATAATCTGACAGGAGAGAAAATTAACCAGGAAAAGTCAGTGGGCTTGCAGCTCGGCACCTGGAGATTCAGGTCCATGCCATCTGATAGCGTCATCAGGTGCTAGATAGTCAGACCAGTTAAATTTTGCTGGTCTGGTTCAGTTCGGAGCTCCAGATGGACAAAAACTGGGATGAGGTGACGAACAGAGTGGCTAATCTTACTCAGCAATGTGTTGAGAGAAAGCCATCTCTGAAAGGTTGAACAAAGGTAGCAAATGCATACATCACATCCACCATATACTATCAATGACTGTCATGCCTTGTCCTAAACCTTGTCTGACTGCACTAGAGCGTTTTCTCTTTCGCTTCTTATGGAAGAGACATGTTCCGATGGTCAGGTGGCCCATCTGCTGTCAACACCTGCAGCATGGAGGACTGGAAATTGCTGTGACTGATGATGCACAAACATGCGTTGAGGCTACAACATCTCCATCTTTTCCTTAATCGTGAACAGGTGTGGTTGCTGTTCACCAAACACATTCCCCCAGCTTGTCTCCCTAACAGAACTACCGTCCTGGATCAAGCAAAGACTGAGCAGAAGTGCTTGGAAACTGAAATGTCTTCAAGTGCTAACAGCCCTCAAGCAATCATGTAGAGGGTTAGTGACATTCTATAGAGGGTTAGGGACATAAAAGCAACAATATTCTTGGGGAAACTCTGGGCATTGACGAAAATCATCATTCTTTTCAGGAGGTCTTTTGGTCTAGGACCCATGGACAATTTCCAGAAATCCCTGGCCTGGTAATGCTACCAGGGAGCTTTGCGAGTGCCATCAGCCAGGCCTGTCCAAGATTTGTGCAGAACAACGAAACCGTCCTGCATGCACTTGTCCAGTGTTTGAGCATTTCTGATCTGTTGGTTTATGTCGAACACCTGCTGTTGCATGTAGGATGAATCCGGCTATCAGCTAAGTCCATTGTGGAGAACGCCCTGCCGCCTTCCTTTAGTCAGGAAGAGCAGGTTGTTTATATCTGTCTGGTGGCCGTGGGGAAAGAGTTTGTATGGTGGACACATTTGAAAGGGTTGGAGACCAGCACTTTCCTCTTCAGTGAAGCCCTGATTAACTTTTTCAGGTTTCACTTGAAGAGAAAAATCAGAGTAGAGAGGGAAATGCTGCCTTCTAAACAGTTTGTTGTAAGGTAGGTGAGAAAGGTGAACAAGGCTGGAATGAATAAGCCTGCTCTAATTATGCGCCTGTAGATTGGGGGAGGACAGCTGGGACAGGTCACTTGCCCTAGAGATCAGGATAGCCATAGTTTTATGGGATTTTTTTCTACGAGCAGCCATCAAGCATCTCCACCCTATTGAGAAATCTCCTTTGTTTAATTTATAATATTACCTTTCTTTTTCACTATTGTTAAATCTATTTACATGCAAAACCTGCACACCAACATATCTGCACACATATTCTATATTTTCCTCCTGTACTATCCTAATGTTTTTCTTAATGTTAACCCTTGTGGTGAATAAAGAATCATTATTATTGTCGAGGTTAACTTTGCCTTTCATCCTTACCGGGTCGATAAAATAAAGTACCAGTAATCAACTGGGTAATTGCTGGCCTTGTGCCAAAAGTAGAAACAATTATTATTATAATAATAGGGAGGATTGGCAGTATCGGTAGAGGGTCGAACGCCATGCTTTGGCACATAGAGTTACAGCCCATGCCATTCTGAGTTCAAATCCCGCCGAGGTTAACTTTGCCTTTCATCCTTACGGGGTTGATAAAATAAAGTACCAGTAATGTACTGGGTAATTGCTGGCCTTGTGCCAAAAGTAGAAACAATTATTATTATTATTAAGGTCGGTGGATTGGCAGTATCAGTAGAGTGTCGGACACCATGCTTCACAGCATAGAGTTACATCCCTTTATGTTCTTAGTTCAATTCTTGCTTAGGTTAGCCTTTCATCCTTACGGGAATCGATAAAATAAAGTACCAGTAACGCACTGGGGTAGATTTAATCGACTTACCCCTCCCCTTCAAATTGCTGGCCTTGTGCCTAAAGTAGAAACAATTATTATTTTCTCTATTATGGAAAATAGAGATGAAATTTATGTAATGCTTAAGTATCCAGTTTAGAATAGGTACTAGGTACACTGTATTCCTGTGTATCACAGGAGGCAACAAAAAGTGTTGGCACCAGGAAGGGCATCCATCTGTAAAACAGTGCCTTAAAAAGACTGTGATGGTTTTAAAGCTTGTCATGGGGTCTGCAAGGAGAAATGATTATAAACACTTGTTATTGTTGTTTCTTAATTTAAGAGAAATAAATTCCAGGGCTTGACCAGCTGTTTCCTCTTTGCACTGGTCACCATCGAAACCTCAGGCGTCCTTGGACCCCATACTGCTGCGCTGCTCTGTAAAATTGATACATCAGCAGCCCATCTGAGGAAAGAGCCCTGTGAGGTGGGGTGGCTGTTGCAGCGGGTATCACTGGCCATTGTCCATGGAAATGCCTTTGCAGCTTTGTCCTCACAGCGCCCAAACACTGCTCCGTCCTAGGTCCAAAGCCCATCACCCTCTCCCCTTCCTCCTCCCTTTCTTTTGTGGCCGAAGAGTCCTTGTTTTTTCCCTCCTTTTTCTCTCATTTATGGCATTTATAATCAATTCCTCTACCCTTCTTTACCTCTTACCCTTTTTCTCATTATTTTATTTTGTTTTTGTCTTTCCTATTCATATCTATGTAATTATCAATGGTTTTTAAGCTAACTTTATGAGTTTAATTTGAATAAAATTTCTGTTTTCATCTTTGAATTTAAGGATATAAAAAATAAATAAATACTTGAGAACAGGAGAATATGAAATAATAATAATAATAATGAAAATTATTGTGTATAGTGCTCAGGTGCACTACAACTCATCAAAGGTGCACGTACAGTCTATAGCACCTTCGGCTGCGAACTGTTAGCCATTTTCCTTGATGTCAAAAACTTTCGGCATTCACTGGAAGGCCGACAATTTACGATCTATACTGACCATCGTCCACTTACGCTCGCATTTAGTTCCAATTAGGACAAACACTCACCTCGAGAAACTCGTCATTTGGACTTCATATCCCAATTTACGAATGACATTCGTCATATACCTGGTGAACAAAATACAGCGGCGGATGCCTTATCTCGCCTACCCATCAATTCTTTGTCAGCACCTGCGAATATGGACTTGCATCTTATGGCTGCAGAACAGCCCACCCTAGAGTCGTTGGATCTCTCTTCACCCGAATTAGCAACCTGCTACAACAAATTCACCTCGCCCTCTGGTCCCAGAGACTCATCGTCGAATGGTTTTCGACTCTCTACACAGTCTGGCACACCCTCGAATTTCCGCCACAGTGAAACTCATTTCAGCTAGATTCTTCTGGACGAATATGAAACGTGATATCACTGCTTGGTCACGTTCCTGTTTGTCTCGTCAGAAGTCGAAGGTGCATAAACATATTCGCGCACCTCTCGGCACATTTAGCACACCTGACGCACGTTTTTGCCACAGACATATCGATATCGTGGGATCTTGGCCTGCCAGTCGTAGATGTTCATACATCCTGACCTGCATTGACTCTTTCACCTGATGGCCTGAAGCCATCTCTCTTAGTGACATAACTACTGAATCAGTAGCGTTAGCCCTGGTTTCAGGATGGATATTGCGCTATGGAGTTCCTACCACTATTACTACAGACCGTGGTAGGCAGTTCGAATCTCAAATTTTCACGGATCTATCAAATATCATCGGCGCTCAACACATTATGACTACCAGTTACCATCCTGCATCTAATGGAAT
The DNA here is from genome assembly GCA_964016885.1 of Eledone cirrhosa. NCBI lineage: Eukaryota > Metazoa > Mollusca > Cephalopoda > Octopoda > Eledonidae > Eledone > Eledone cirrhosa. The sequence goes on along the minus strand of OZ024743.1, from coordinate 308,283,677 downwards.
GGTAGAGCGTTTTCATCACCAGTTAAAGGCTGCATTGCGTATCTATCCGGATATTCTACATTGGAGCGACTACCTCCCCATAGTACTACTCGGTATCCGCACTTCAATTAAAGAGGACCTTGAATTCTCTCCAGCCGAGCTTTTGTACGGCACTACTTTATCTTTGCCAGGGCAGATGCTTGCCTCAGTTGACCTTTCTACTCAGGATCCTACACTCTATGTGACCCGTTTGCGTTCGTATTTTCAAGTCCTGCCTCCTATGAACACTAGGCAACAAGCCATTAAATCTTCAGTTCCTAGGGACATTGCCTCGAGGACCCATGTTTTTGTCAGAAATGACGCAATGAGAAGTCCTCTCACTCCACCTTATTCTGGACCCTATCGCGTACTTGCACGTACAAACAAACATTTCACCATTGACTTTAATGGACATAAAGACACAGTCTCTATTGGCAGACTAAAGTGGGCCTACACAGATGCTCTCACACCAGAGCCTCATACTCCCCCCTCCTACAATGTGTCAATACAAACACCACCGCAAGCACCACAATCACATACAATCACTCTTTTACCTTCAACATACATCACAACTCGTAGTGGTCATCATGTTCATTGGCCCAAGAAACTTTGTAAAACAATTTACATATGAACTATTCTTTTTTTTTCTCTTTTTTCTTCATTTTTGTATTTGCTTTGCATGACTTATGTTACCTTTGCAGACATTTTCTCCTCATTTTTATCGGCTGCTTTCCAGTCTAAGCAGAGGGTGATGTAGTGGAACTACGTCGTACCTCGCAATAGCAACATTTTCAGATGCAATAAGGTTAAACAGACCAATGGTAAATTGCGTATGAATACAATGTCACTCTCGAGTAAAAACCACAGTACACGGGAGACGAGGAGATGACTACGGAAGTGTGAAGAATTATTACAGAATGACTCCTACTATATTCTTTTTGACAATAAAAATTATATTTATAGAGGATTGAGCGTTAAAGAGATATTTATTTATATCCTGGAAGTCAACCAACTCACCGACTAAGGTATTTCTCTTATTATCGTTTGTAAAAAAACAAGAACTTTAGAAGATTTCAACTTGCAGTTATAAAAAGATATAGGTAATAGTTAACTCCTCATCCTTTCTATAAGTATGTTAATATAATGGTGTGTATGTGTGTATACAGAGCAGTGAAGGGAAAAGTGGAATGAGCATATACAGTCGGCCTGCATTAGTTGTAAGAGAAGATGTTAATGATCAAGAGAAAGCGATAGGAATCTAGGGGTGTGATAATGGACGGGGTATTAGAGAAATTGAGGAGGTGAGTTGACCCAAGGCGGTGAATCAGACTTTGTTCAGTCCTGGTGCATGAGGCCTGTGATCCATGATGTAAAAGGACACCCAGGACTGAAACATGTAGGGAAGAATGACCAGGAGCACAGAAATGACGGGCGACAGGAGTATCCAAACCGAGTTATATGTCCCTCAAATGCTCGGCAAAACGATTGGAAAATGTGTGAAATCCTTGGTACAGTTAGGTATATTTGAAAAAAGGAAAAGAATGACTTCACTTGTAGTTCTAAACAATTTGATTTATTCTTATAATATTATAATTTTGCAATTTGGTTTTGAAGATCTAGTAAGTTCTTTGTTAACTTCGGTGGGAAGATTTTTTAAAGATTCCTGGAGAACTTTCTCGCATTCGTCGGTGTCCTGAAACCATTAAACTAAAAGGCTATCGAAATTAGGTTAAAGCAATACTTTTCAGCATGGAGTTGTGGCCCTTTACGGTCTGAGTTCAAATCCCGCTGAGGTTAACTGCCTTACGGGTCGATAAAATAAAATAAAGTACCAGTAATGCACTGAGATAATTGCTGGCCTTGTGCCAAAAGTAGAAACTTATTCCATGAATACATAAATCAGTAGGCAGATTATTAATGTATAAACAGCGGTAATATTGAAAATCAAGCTCGGATGTGTAGAAATAGTGTAATTTTAAATACAATGAAGAGGAAACAACTTGAATAAAAAATTACTTGAATTAACTAAGTTTAACAGTTAAAGGGAAGTAAATCTTGAAACGTACAGCAGGACTGCAGCAATTCTTTCCCTTGCATTGTCGCTCTAATTGATTTTAAAGTTACGCTATAACGTCAAAGTCGTTTGACCAGCTAAAAATACATTGAACAACATAAACAAAGTTATCTCGAATATAGAGTTTGAAGCGAAAGTGTATTTAGAATTGGTAGAATAATTGTTTCTACTTTAGGCACAAGGCCAGCAATCAACCAGTGCATTACTGGTACTTTATTTTATCGACCCAGTAAGGATGAAAGGCAAAGTCAACCTCGGCGGAATTTGAACTCAGATCGTAAAGGGACGTAACTATGCTGGAAAGCATGGCGTCCGACCCTCTACCGAGACTGCCAATCCACCGCCCTAGGTTAATTGGTAGAATAATGGAGTATCTTTCCTAGAGGGCAGATCACTGAAAATTTTCAGTTTTACACTAAAGACTTTCATTTTTTTAATAACACTTTAATAACACTTTAATAACACTTTGCCTTTTAATAACACTTAATTGGTAGAATAATGTTAAGAACTCAATGCAAGTTCAGTTCTTCCCATTATTCTACGAATTGAACAATATATATATAAATAAAACCTGACTAAGAAACCACAACATATTTACCCATATCCCATGCCAGGTTTAAAAATGCCAAAATAAACACCATATGTCAATAAGGTGCCCCTAAAACTCCCCCAGGAGTTACGGGTTCATAACATACCATATATCATTTGCAAATAACACATATCATATTGAACTTTAATAACACACTTAAAATATCATCTTGATCTTTAATAACACACTTAAAATATCATATTGGTCTTTAATAACACACTTAAAATATCATATTGATCTTTAATAACACTTAAGATATTATATTATATTGATTTTTAATAATGATTTCTTTATTTTTAATAATACACTTCAGATGTTATATTAATATTTACGTGAATTGGCAGTATAGGTAGAGAGTCGGACGCCATGCTTTCCAGCATAGTTACGTCCCTTTACGATCTGAGTTCAAATCCCGCCGAGGTTAACTTTGCCTTTCATCCTTACGAGGTCGATAAAATAAAGTACCAGTAATGTACTGAGTAATCGCTGGCCTTGTGTCCAATGTAGAAACAATTAATATTTACTAACCCTTAAAATGTTATATTGATTTTTAATAACACACTTAAAATATTATATTGATCTTTAATACTTGGGGCTGTTTATAGTTAAACTGTGAAGTTTCCATCGTCTCAGCCCGTTAAAAACTAAAAGCAGCCAATGGCAACTTCTTTGTTAGTTTTTAAGGGTCTTCACCCTATTTTATAAGCTATGTTATACAGCATCTTGACTCTATATTAACTAAAGTCTTTACCATAGTTTACTCCAGATTTTGACAACAATTTGTCAAGTAAAGATAATGTAAATATTTGATTTATCAAACCACATTAGTAAGATGTTCTTAAAAAATACAGTATTAAAAAAATGAAAGTCTTTAGTGTAAAACTGAAAATTTTCAGTGATCTGCCCTCTAGGAAAGATACTCCAAACATTTGAATATATAAACCTGTTTTTAGATATTTTCTGCTAAATCTTTATAAGATGTTAAGCCTTCCTTTACCATATTACTAGTAAAACACACTACTTATGTGTTTAAATCTTCTTCTTCTTCTTCTTCTTCTTCTTCTTCTTCTTCTTCTTCTTCTTCTTCTTCTTCTTCTTCAGCCATCTTGCTCAGGGTCTTCCCCTGGGTCTCCTTCCAGTTGGTGTTCCCTGTAAAATCTATCCAGCGATTGTCCCTTTAGATATTCTAATGGAGTTATGATCTCTCAATTCAGAAAAATAGCTGCTCAATTAATTTTGAAAGTAACAAAAAAAATAGAAGAATTCAATAAAATTACTAAGTTAGTTATTAGTAAGCTGTTATTTAGAACAAAGGTGGTGAATTAGTAGAGTGGTGAGAATGTTGGATAGAATGCTTTGTGGTATTCACTCCAGCTCTCTACTCTCTGAGTTCAAATCCTGTTGAGATCAACTTTGCCTTTCATCCTTTCAAGGGTGATAAGAAAAAAATGTACTTGTCTAGTACTGGGATCTATTCTTCCTCTATATCTCTTTTTTACTTCCATTCTCTCACTTCCTATTTTTCTTAGGAAGAAATCTGCCGTATTCTGTCAGACCTGGAAAGAAGATGGGCTCTGCCAGGCTTAAAAATGCCCAAGAAACGCTGTGTTCCACTACAGCACCCCTATGACTCCCTCGGGTGTTATCTGACCATACCATACCACCATTTAAAACAATACTTAACAAAGATTTCTAAAATAAATTATGTTGAAATATTTTAATATCAGGGTCAACGTTATTTGATAGAGTGTGTAGTTCAGAGATCAGAGAGTCACTCCAGGTGGAGCTGCTACTTCTCCAAATTGAGAGATCACAGCTCCGATATGATGGACACGTGGTTAGAATGTCTTTGGAAAAAAATCGCTGGACAGATTTTATGGGCAAAAACCAACCGGCAGGAGACTCAGGGGTAGACCCCAAAGAAGATGGACTCTTCCCCTACAACCCTCTCAGAAGACGAGTAAACATTTTAAAATGATCAGTTGTGTATAATAAATCCAGGCTGGTTTCAGGTGGTTTGGTATAAAAAAAATTAAGAGTTAAAAAATGATAATAAAAAAACAATTACAGTAAAAGAACACCTGATCTAGTCTTGACCTTGGTTCACATATCACAAACAAAGAGTTTTACACAATAATACAATGTCTATGAATATGTATTATTGTTATCATATATTTTATGTTCTCTCCATTAAAGGAGATTATAGAGACCAAAGATACATTCTATTATCTAAGTAAAATATTTAACTTTAATTCTTTTATTATTTCACTTTACTTGTTTCAGTCATTTCAGGTAGACTTGGGTTTACTAAATATGCCTTGTGAGCAGAATTTGATAGACAGAAACTGTGTGAAAGCTTATATATATATATAATAATAATAATGAAATTATTGTGTGCAGTGTTCAGGTGTACTACAACTCATCAAAAGTGCATGTATAGTACATAGAATAATATACAAATGTCAGGGAAGTGAATAGTGTATGAGTCATGATATAGATGTGTGCGTGTGTATGGAGGGGGAATATTAGGTGTAGTGTTGGCGAATCTCAGGAAGCATAGAGGTTTTAAAGGATGCAGTGTCTCGACAACTAATAACTGATGCAGGAAGTTTGTTCCATGCTTCAGCAACTCTGAGCGTGAAAAAATGTTTCTGAAAGTCATGGGAGTTGTACTGTTTTCTGACTTTGTAGGCATGCCCACATGTGTTAGACATGGAAATCAAAAAGGTACTCAGGGTTGTTGTTGGTAAGATGGTTAATAATTTTTGGGGTGTTTACCAAGTCAGTTTCCAGACGGCGGAGCTTCAATGTATCCATGTCCAGGGAAGCAAGGCATTCAGAGTATGGTAGATGCTTGATGGAGGGTATTCACTTGGTTGCACGTCTCTGAACAGTTTCCAGGTGGTCAATGTTCTGAGCAAGATAGGGGTTTCAGACTGGTGATGCAAATTCTAAGTGTGGCCGCACCATAGCTATATACAGCTTTAAATAGATAGCTAGAGAGTGGCTGACAAAGGTCTTGCTGAGTGATGCTAAGAAACCTTCGGCCTTCTTGACAATTTTAGAGACATGCTTTGTCCAACGCAAATCGCTGCTGACTGTAATGCCCAGGTCACATTCACAAGAAGACTTCTTGATATTAGTGTTGTGGAGGGAGTATGTAGACGCTGGGTTTTTAATCCCAAAATGCATGGTGGTACACTTGTCCACAGCCAGCTTCAGTTGCCAGTCTGTGATCCATTGTTGCATTGTGTGCAGGTCAGACTGCAAGCAAGATCTATAGTGTTCAGGATCTGTCCTTTTTATCTCAAGGTACAGCTTGATGTCATCTGCATATTTCAGTACTGTGGCATTCTTTAAGTTGGCATCTATGTCATTAATATATGCCACAAACAAAAGGGGGCCAAGAACAGATCCCTGTGGTACACCAGATGACATCTCATATGGTGAGGAATGCTGTCCTAGAACTGTGATTACCTCTCTTCGACTGAGAATGAAGGACTTCAACCAATTAAAAAGATCATCCTTCACACCCATTGCGGAGAGTTTTGCCATAAGTCTTTTGTGTGGCACAGAATTAAAAGCTTTAGCAAAGTCAATGTAAACAACATCCACCCATGAGCTGCCATCAGTGATCCAGTTGATGTCTTCAAGAAACTCACAATATATAAAAACAATATAAAAATTGGAAGGAGGTAGGTGGAGAAGTTAAAACAGCACAAAATACACTAATCTATTATAATAGTACAAAAGACTATGTTTCATACTTCCTTGAAAGACTTTTCAAACAAGCATGAAGCAAATTATTCATTAAAGTAATTACCAAATACGTTTTTACATTAAATGTTGATTTACAAACGTTTCGTCCCTTTTTGGGACAAAATTAATTATTCATAAGTAAATATCTCATTATAAAATCTCAGCAAGCGGCTTGACAATTCATAGTCAAAGAGTTTGTTTACATTTAAAAAATTCATATATGTGTATGTGTATATCATCATCATTATCATCATCATCATCATCATCAACATCGATTAACATCCATCTTCAACACTAGCATGGGTTAAACGG
>OZ024743.1:308241925-308271925 GCA_964016885.1 Eledone cirrhosa | reverse complement strand
TATACCAGTGCAGTCTTCTCTCTTACACACTACATCTGATTTCTCTTATATCCAGTTTTTCTCTCAGTTCATCAATGCCCCGTCACTCATAAACACTAACTAACATTACATATCCAACAGCGAATGTTCGTTTCATTTCTCTCTAGTATCCACATATTTTCTATGTTTATCACTATTTCACTATTATGCAATACTGCATTCCTCTCACAGGCACCATACAATTTACCCTTCATTCAGAAAGAAAATACCTTTGTTGACAACAAAGGTAGTAGCTCTCTGAACTTTTTCGAACTACTTCTCATTCTCGCCACTACATTTTCAGAATAACCTCCTCTACTGACTCTAGCTAAAACTATCAACTACTTTTATAGTACCATCATGGCATTGAGAAAGGCTTATCACACTAGTGCTTTTACTACCAACTATCCATGTCCAAGGAATTGGCAAAGTCATACAACGTTAGGTAGAATGCTTTGGGGTATTCGTTTCAGCTCACTGCTTTCTGAGTTCAAATTCCACCAAGACCAAGGTCAACTTTGCCTTTCATCCTTTCTGGGTTGATAAAAATGTACCAGTCCAGTACTGGGGTTGATTCTTTCTCTATATCTCTTTCTCACTTCCTCTCTCTCACTTTCTATCCTTCTCTGGAAGAAATCTGCAGAGGGATGGGCTCTGCCATGTTTAAACCATTTTTAAACCTGGAGGAGCCCATCTCCTTTCCAGATCTGAATACTGTAGATTTCTTCCAGAGAAGGCTAGAAAGTGAGAGATTGGAAGTGAGAAAGAGGTGTAGAGGAAAAATCAACTCCAGAAATTCACTGAAATATAGGAAATATTAAATAATAGGTCCCCCACCCTCCTCTCTCTCATCTATGAAAATAGTTTAGTTGAAAAATACCCCACTCTCCTCTCCCCCAACCTGTCTCCTCTTCAACATTCTCCTCTCTTCCTCTTGCTCACCTCTCTTTCCTTGCCTCTCTTGAAACTATATAAACAGCTTAGTTGAAAAAATACATGGGCATTAATACACAATGGAGCTTGTGTGGCTCACACAGAACAGGTGTAGTCCCAATACATGGTCAGTAGTCCACAATGGAACTTGTGTAGGTCATATATGCAAATGCCAAGCTGTAGGGTAATTCCAATGCTAGTATACACATCATCAAGAATGATACTGGTTGATAAAGAGGGTACCAAACTGAACCATTTGCAACTGTTTGGTTGTGGAGCCACACAGAGATAGTGGAAGGAAAACTCAATCCTTGTGTAGGCTGAACTGCATTTGATGTCATTTGAGGCCCATTGTGGACTGGAGGACAGTGAAGCCATCATTAACCCAGATGGCCAGAGATGGTTTTAGTTCTCAGTTCACATTAGGTTCATATGTGTTACAGAAAACCTCATAAATGAAGACATGACAGGAGATAATGGAGGAAAGAGAGGTTAGCAATGTCAAATCAGAGGTTGAGTGTAGTCAAAGGCCACCAAACCTTATTTGTTGCCTGACTGTGTCATCAAAACTAACATTAAAGTTGTGTTTAACACAAAGACAAATAGTATCATCGACTATTATTATTGTTTACTTCATAATTTTATATCAAATGCCTACATAGATTTTTTACCAATGTTTGTTTGAAAACTGATGGGTTTTTCTTTTTTACCCTACCTATATTATGGCTTATATTAGTCTTTATTAAGTTTTGAAAAGGAAAAGAACAACTCTGGTGTTAGAAGGAAACTTTTCGAAAATATGAAATTGTGTTGAGTTAACTCTTTTGATTACAAACTGCAGAAACTTCTAGCTGCTTTACAGCTTCCCTTCTTTTCAATTTTTCCTTTCTTTTCTTTTTTATGCTTATTCTGCCTCCCATGGGCCTTCCCTATTTTACATTTTTATTTTTATTTTTACTTATCTCTATCGTTTTTGTTTCTTAACTATAAGAAGTACTAGATACTTCCCCTAGTTTGTTATGGCTTACTAGCTCTATGCAGATGTTTGAATTGATTAAATAAATAAGTAAATAATTATCATAATTCTACATGTTTTAAAATGTCTATGTTAATCTGAAAACCTTCCCTCGTAATTTTATTTAAGAACCTTTGTTATGTTATGCTCCAAACATGAGCTCAGTAATGAGAGAGTTAGTTATTTTACTAAGTCTTTCCAAGTTCTTTACTATTTTCAAAATTATTTGAAAATCATATGCAATGTCTTTCATTTGAAATATGGTAATGAAAGAGTTAAGCAAAGACAATAAGAGTTGTAATATCTTCAAATACCTCAAGATACCAGCAGAAAAAAAAAAGATTTATTAAAATTAAGAATGTTAACATTAAAATTTGGAAATCAAAATTTAACTGTTACAATATTTCAACATCATTTGAGCTTCATCTCATACATGCCACAACACAATCTACACAGTTTTCAAATGTCAAGGCTTCTCTTAGAATCAACCAACTTAATTTATGACCTTTCCAAGATTTGACTGTCATTAAGATGGCCTTGAAATTCCGACACAACTTAAGAACAAATTTGTGTTTTGACTTTACTGAAATTTAGTAAATTTTGGACGTTTTTACTATTTTAGTATAGATGGTGGTGATTCTCTAAGTTCCTGTAACTCCTGAGGCAGTCGTTGGGTGCTGTATTGACGCACAACATTTCTAAAGCATTTTAAAACCTGGCAGGGCCAGAGAAGGATAAAGAATGAAAGAATGGAAGTGGGAAAGAGATATAGAGGGAAAATCGACCCCAGTACTAGACTGGTACATTTTTTATTGACCTTGAATGGATGAAAGGCAAAGTTGAGATGGTGGTAATAGAAACTCAGTTCTCTAGTAGCATGCTCCTTGCTCAATAAAAGTCACAACTTATAAATCATAATTCACTTCATTTGGCAATAATGTGTTGTACTTGTGATTCAATGGGCCAGCCATGATACAATGTGTACCATAGGGAATCTCCCTGAAAACTACATTAATGGTGCATGTGTCTATGGAAGGCTCAGCCTTTAATTTCATGTGCAGGCTGGTCATTGTTCAAATAACTGGAACTCTTGTTGGAACTAGCAGAAGTCCAACACATTATATCAATCCCTTTTTATAAGAATGTGTAGGAAGCACAGACATACAAAATAGCTGCAATTATGGTCAGTTGCCATAAAATTGCTTATAAATATTGGGTAATGAACTCTAGAGACAGAAAAATGTTGCCAATGCTCACTGGCAACATTTTTATAAGCTATTTCAAAATAACTGACTGTAATTGCAGTTATTTTCTGCATCTGAGCTTCCTACATCTTCTTATAAATATATTTCCTCAACGCTTTGTAAGTTCGAAAATTCAAGCTTCACACATGATGTTAATCCATATGTTTGGTAGAAGGTCATAAACTTTGAGAAATATATAATATTTTTGTTCACAGGTCCACAACCTTGAAAGAAAGATAGTGATGGAGCAGATTCAATTAAACTGACCAAACTGGCCCCATACAACCCTCACATCATCATCCTCATTGGCATCTCTTGGCGTTGAGAGTTTGATTCCATTGAATTCATCTATGCCTGGGATTCCCAACTTTTTCATCCCATTTGCTCTGTAGCAATTTTTAAAAAGTAAATTTGTTCCCTGGAAATAAATTTACCTCAGGTTGAGAATCCTTGGTCTATGATAACTGTATAAACCCATTTTTAACCTAACATAACCCTGGTAATCAGGGCATAATAATTTGGGCCCAGTTAAGTCCAAGAATCCTCATTGTTGGCATACATCATTCCCACGACATCAAGTAAGTGACACATTAAAAGCTATCAGCACCCTTGAGGGGATAGGCAAAATCATGTATTGCACACACTTGCCTTTTAATTAATAGGCATAATAAGCCAGAAGAAGTTATGCACCCAGGGGCAACTTCATTCCTCTACTCCCTCATTGTTATGCTCCTAATTTTGTACAACATACCACTGCTTCTGTCACTCCATTTCTCCTTTGTTATGTAGTCCATAATTTTGTAAGGAAGAAGGTGGAGGAAGAGTTTATTAACTTATGAAGGTGGAGTGGCTGTTCCAGCACATCTCCCCCACCCTTCTCAGAAGCAATGTCTTCTCCATCCTGTTGGCTGTGGCCACAACATGGAGTGGCTGTTCTAGCATGTCCACCTCCCTATCCTCAAGGACAATGTCTTCTCCATCCTGACGGCTGTGACCACAAAGTGAAATGGCTGTTCCAGTGCTTCTCCCTTGCCTTCCTCCGAGGCAATGTCTTCTCCATCCTGTCTACTAGGACTACGAAGTGGATATGGCTGTTCCAGTGCTTCTCCCTTGCCTTCCTCCGAGGCAATGTCTTCTCCATCCTGTCAGCCAGGACCACGAGGCAGACTGTCCGTTAAGATATTGAATGTAGTGGCAAGAGAAGGTGAATAAGTTATAAAAGTCACTTAACAATATCAGTAACTACTAAACAACAACAACACCAGCTTATATAACAATAGAGTCTACCCCTTACTTTCTAAAACACCAACTTAATAATGTACACATGCACACATGTGTGTGTATGTGTTTGTATGTACATCATGACTCATATACTGTCCCCTTTCCTGACTTTTGTACATTATTCTATGTACAATACATGCACCTTTGATGAGTTGTAGTGCACATGAGCACTGTACACAATGATTTTAATTATTATAATTATCATTAATGACACCTTCAAAATTGCATTTTTTTAGGGGAAGGCACTCACTGACACACCCAAATTGCATTGGGGGAAGGCACTGGAACCCCCAAATTACATTTCTTTAGGAGGGGAGGGGGCACTGACACTCTCAAATTGCAAGTTTTGAGGGGGGTGGGGCAGCACTGATACCCTCAAATTGCATTTATTTTTATTTTTGTCCTATCATCTCAAGTTTTTTGTTCTGCAACATAACAACAACAAGTATCTTAAAGTCATTTTCCAAATTATTTGAAAATGTCTTTCAATTAGAAATAGAGGTACAAAAGTGTTAAAACCAGTGTCTAATATTTATTGAGATGAGTCGGTGACATTTTTTTTTTAGTTTTTGTCCAGATTCTACAACTTCTCCATTCACGTGCTCTGACTTCCCTCATTCACAGAACCTTATATATATATATATATATATATATATATATATATATATATATATATATATATATATATATATATATCTAAGGCGGGTAAAACTCCCGAGATCCATGGACGAGTTCTCTCCAGCGGTCTCTGTCCCTCATTATCGCTGCCATGTCCTGCGTATATATGTGTGTGTATATATGCATTCATACATAAATATATATATATGTATATATATATCATCATCATCATCATCATCAACGTTTAACGTCCGTGTTCCACGTTTGCATGGGTTTGGACGGGGGTTTTCCCACTTGAGGCAAGAGTGTTTGTCTTGCTCGCATAGGACTGTATATATATATATATATATATATATATATATATATATATGAAAATGAATCATATCATATGATGATGATATTATATACCAGGATGTGAGGAAGAAAAAATGACAGTATGAAGAAAACAAACAAATAGGTGCAGGCATGGCTGTGTGGTTAAGTAGTTTACTTTGAAACCATGTAGTTCTGGGTTCAATCCTATTGTACAGAACCTTGGGCAGATGTTGTTACTGTAGACTTGGGTAGACCAATGTCTTGTGAGTAAGAATTTGTTAGAAACTGCAGTGATGGTGGGAATAGTTACTGAGAAGCAATGGTAGAGGGAGAGGCAGTAGAATGAATAACAATATGTGGGTGGGAAGGGAGGATGACAAGTATAATGCCATTAATATATGACAAGTGTGGTGGGATTTAAAGGGTTGATATATATATATATATATTGCAAAGTGGAGTTAAAGATCCACAATCATCCCCCATGATTTAATGAGCTCTTGAACACATATCTCTATGTGTACTTCTCCCTATGTACTGATATATATATATATATATATATATATATATATATATATATATATATATACATATGTTCATCTAACCCATGCTAGCGTGGAAGATGGACATTAAAAGAAGATGATGATGATGATGATGATGATGTACAACCCATGCCATTATGGAAAAAATGGATGTAAAAACACGAGTTTGCAGCCATCATAAAGATTATAGAAGCTTAATGCTAATCATGTTTTGACAATTAACCAGCTGATTAGAAAACCAACCAATGAATTGATTAGTTACTTGACTAATAAAACCTAACTGAAACTAAACTGGTTTATATTATATCTGTTTCAACACGCTATTTTACATGAATAATCTTACAAAACAAATACACACACACACACACACATACACATGTATATGTATGCGGTTGACAGCTGAGAGAAAAGAGTGCTCAATACCGAAGTAGAGTTTTAATATTCATTTTATTAAAGCTAAGTAGTGAGTCTTGTTACTCTGGAATTTCACCTGCAATAAACAGGCGAAACTCCAGAGTAACAAGACTCACTATTTAGCCCTAATAAATGAATATATATATATGTAGTGTGTGTATTTTATCTGCGTATTCTATTATGTACCGCCTATTGTATTTTTTCATGTACAACCTCATGTGTATTTTTTATATACTTTTTATATGTTTTAAGTATGCCCTTTGCATTGTTCCTATGAGCAATCGACTGGCCGCGCAAACAGGATGATGGCAGATGATAGAAATTCGAAGGGTCGGAGTCCAGCAGAAAGGGGATTTGCTTCTAAATCACAAGACGTATCTGAGGAACTTGCAAATCCAGAGTCAGGTTCGATCCACAAACAGATCGCACCTCGAGCTGTTCGCCGTAATACATAATAAATTGTGTTCCGATGCATCACTGATTCTTTGTTTTCCATATATATATATATATATGAGGCGCGCTCATCATCCACTTTTCTAAAAAAAAGTATATCATACACAAAACGCCAGCATCAACAATTTGAATGGACCTGTTATTTTTCTCTAAAAACATTCTTTCTAATTGCACCCCGTCCATCCTTTCAATCTTTCTAATTTCTCATTTTTTCCTTCTGATGAAGGACTAGCGTCCAAAACGTTAAGCCCCTCTTCTTTCTATTTCAAGCGTTAACCTAATATATTCCTTCCATATACTGTACCATTTGTGTTGTTATTTCTGTTTACCTTTTACATACACACATATATATATATATATATATACACAAATGTAACATATTAAATATGTTAGAATTATGTGCTTCTCAATAAATTAACACAATAGACATTATCCAGAGCAATATTAAGTCAAAAGTAGAAGATATATATCCAGAGAAGACAGTATAGGGTCACTTTTGATTCCATCTTGAGTACATGTTCTTATCTATAATATGTATTTTGTATATGTACAATATACTGTCTTCTCTGGATATATGGTTCTTTATATATATATATAATATATATATATATAATATATATATATATATATATATATATATATATATATATATATATATATGTCAAAGGCGATGACACACGGCCGTGACCTCTGGCGTCACGCAGTAATACAGAGTACCCGACCTCCCATGGGTACAAGGTGAAGCATATAGACAATATGCCCCAACACCCTCCCACTGCAAGGTGGTCGTGGAGGTGCCACGGCAAAAAAGCACCCAGCCCACACTGTAAATGAGGTTGGTGTTAGGAAGGGCATCCAGCTGTAGAAATCAAGCCAGAATCAGTTCCCGTATGAGCAAAGCATGGTCAGCCGACCAGACACTGCCCACAACAGGACAACCCGTCTAACCCATGCTAGCGTGGAAGAACGGACGTAAAACGGTGATGATGATATATATATATATATATATATATATATATATATATATATATATATATATATATATATATATATATATATATATATATATATATGTATATATATATTGTATATATGTATATATATATATATAACTTCGTCCCGGGTTCAATCGGGGGGTAACCACAGTAAGTAAGGTACTCAATATACAGCAGCAGAGTATACATATTTTATATAGAAATGGCTTCTACATGACTAGAACGGTTTCATTTGGGAGAAATCATTCTCCCGAATGAAGCAGTTCTAGTCCTGTAGAAGCCATTTCTATATTGAATATATATATATATATATATATATATATATATATATATATATATATATATTCAAATAGAACTTAAAACGATAAGTTCTTGTTTTGGGATGTCACTATCTGTAAAACAACTTTTGTATTTTATCTGATGAGTGTGTGCCAAAACTTTTGTACCTTTGAAATATATATAATAAAATAAATATGGTTTTATAAAGATAGTTTCCATTTATTAATATTATTGATATATATATATGTAAGTATGTATGTATACGTACATACATATATGTATACAGACGTACAGTAGCATGCATATATATATATATATATATATATATATATATATACACATATATGCATACAGGTACACATACATATATGTACGCATATATATATATATATATATATATATATATATACATATACATATATATATATATTGGAAGACGATCGACTTTCGTCAAATCGGACCGAGGGAACAATGTTTCCGTTGGTCTTTCCAATTGCTAATACTATCTATCGGTCGCAACTCCAGGTAGAAGGAGCAACGTGAAATAAAGTGTCTTGCTCAAGGACATAACGCATCGCCTGGTCCAGGAATCGAACTCACAACCTTACGATTGCGAATATATATATATATATATATATATATATATATACACACACACATACACACACATATATATCATCATCATCATCATTATCGTTTACGTCCATCTTCCACGCTAACATAACACACGCACACATGTATATTCGAAAATTAACAGTGGTAGAGGAAGTATATTCCCTTGATTCTCATCTGCCCCGTACCCCTCTGTATCCTTTACCGCTTGTTGTTGGCCGTCCGATGCTCGGTGGTCCAGAAATATTCGAAAAATCTGGAACATCTGTGCAGCAACAGTAGTAGGATCAGCAGCAGCAACAGTAGTAGGATCAGCAGCAGCAACAGTAGTAGCATCAGCAGCAGCAACAGTAGTAGGATCAGCAGCAGCAACAGTAGTAGGATCAGCAGCAGCAACAGTAGTAGGATCAGCAGCAGCAACAGTAGTAGGATCAGCAGCAGCAACAGTAGTAGGATCAGCAGCAGCAACAGTTACAGCAAACAAACTTCTTTAATTTCATGTTCCCGTTGGAATGATGTTATGAAGTTGTGTGAAGTTGTGTTGTAGTAAGAAAGGTTGGGGATGGATAAATAGATGAGTGACAAGCAAAGGGAAGCTGTTTTGTTGTACAATATGTACAATTCCTTCACCATTCTGTCCCCACACTGTACGGTCGAATCACACTTAGCTAGGATCGGATTTATCGGTGGGGGTGGGGTGGTGTGGAGGGTGGGCGATGACACGCCCCCCCCCCCAACTCTCCATCCTCCTCATCAAATTGTAACCCCTCTCCGAACAGGGCCCTCACTTCAAACAAAGCTCATGCTACCTTTTAAATCCCTGCTCTCTCTCTCTCTCTCTCTCTCTCTCTCTCTCTCTCTCTCTCTCTCTCTCCCTCTCTCTCTCTCTCTCCCTCTCTCTCTCTCCGTCTTCGCTTCTCTTTCTCTCTCCCTTCCTGCTTATGTACATACACACGCACACATATATATATATAATGTGTGTGTGTGTGTTATTTATATACGGAGGGGAAACACACACAAAACCTGAACTGCCTCGGGCCCCAAGGTCTAAATCTGGTCCTGCACATAGCTCAGACAGGGGTGTACAATCTGTCACTCCACCAGCCCCCTGCACTCTGACTTTCTTTCGTTACTTAATTAACTTTTTACTTTTTCTTCTTTCTCTTCTCCATTATTTTGTTTCGTTTAGATATTAACTATTCTTTTTTAATTGTAAATATTATTAAATATACTACTACTACTACTACTACTGCTGCTGCTGCTGCTGCTGCTGCTACTACTACTACTACTACTAGTCGTAACATAGCGTAAACATTGGTTTCTTTTAAAACGGGAGACCAAAAATCAACAAAACAAACGAAAAAACGCGTTATCCGCCGCCAAATTCTCTCTCAAATAGATAAATAAACGCATCGGCGTTTCCTTGAGGCTCGGCCTCCGGATCTGCGAGCCACACCAATGTCGCTGCAGATCCACCGTGGACTCTTCCGGCCTCCACCCGCTTTCCTGTCGCCACAGTGCCGGTCGCCTTCCACGCCATGCTGCCCTCAACGAGGTCATAAAGCATGGCTTGGAAGCTGCGGGCTTCCCTTCCCAGCTCGAGCCGGTGGGGCTGGACCGAGGGGACGGCAAAAGGCCAGATGGCATGACCATCTTACTGTTCCGCGGTGGCAAGCCCCTCGTCTGGGATATCACTTGCACCGACACTTTCTGCAGCCACAACCTGGTGCAGTCTGCGACTAACCCAGGTTCTGCTGCACGTCGGGATGAGGAGGCCAAGCTCCTCAAATACCCGTCGCTCTCTGACAGGTTTGCGGTTGTACCCCTGGCAGTGGAGACTTCTGGTGCCCTCGGCCCCAGGGCTACCTCCCTACTCACCGCCATAGGTGCTGAGCTGGCCAGCCGCAGGTGTGAACCCCGCGAGTTGGAGTGGCTTTTCCAGCGGGTCTCCCTTGCCGTCCTCCGCGGGAACGCCTTCTTCATCCTGTCCGCCGGGGCTGTGGGGGGTTGGGGGGCATCGCGTAGCATTCCATATTTAGGTATCCGAAACATAAAATGTGATACAAAATAACACTGAAACAACATATAAATCACAATAACAACAACAGCAACAACAATCCTCCTCCTCCTTCATGTAAATGACGTATTTTGTGTTGGAGTTATTTATTTATTTATATATTTATTCAATTTTTTTTTTAACCCACTCTTCTTTCTGTCACCATCTTGTTCGTTATTGGCTAGAAATACGGTCGGGTTAACTGAGTGGTGACTACAACTTCTTATTTCTTTACTAAACGACTTCCATATGAGTTTTAAAAAAAGTAAAAACACGCAACACTTCACTAACAACTAATAGTAGGTCTCATTCCTCCCTTCCTTTCTCCCTTCCTCTCGATTTCGTTGGATTATCCAACAAATGGATTCTTCTTAGAAGGGTGTGTTTTTTTGTTAGATAGATAGAAGGAGAGAGAGGAAGAGAGGGGGGAGAGAGAGAGAGGAAGAGAGGGGGGAGAGAGAGAGAGAAAGACAGACAGAGAAAGAGAGAGAGAGAGACAGACAGAGAGAAAAACAGAGGGAGAGAGAGAGATAAACAGAAAGATAGAGAGCGAGGGGAGAAGGGGAGGGAGGGAGTTATATATATATATATATATATATATATATATATATATATATATATATATATATATGTACTAGCAGCAGGACCCGGCGTTGCACGTGATAGGAAACGTGAAATAGCAACACGCATATGCAAAGATTGAGGAAACTAGCTGTGTACTTTTTGAATTCCCTTATTCTCAGGGCATGATTGTTTATCTACTGGAAACGTAGAACACCAGCAGGCCCGAATCGTGAAACATCTGCATGCATGTGCAAAATGTGAAGAAAATCAGCTAGATACTCTTTAAGCGTACTAAATCTTAGAGTATGATTTTTCTTCCATTTGGAGAAAATCGTTTAGGTACTTTTCGAGTTTTATAGATTCGCACCCAGTCATCCGGACAGACATCATCAGTTATGTCTATGTGCGTCAAAAAGGGTCACCACGGAATTAGCACAACCGCTGTTCGGCGTACTTGCGCAAGGCGTTCATACTGAGGTATAGGTGCAACAAAAGGGGTCTTAGTAGAAGTAGCACAGACGTGAGTTTTACAACGTACGTACACAGGGCCCGGATTTGCGCGTGATGAAAGTACGAAGCGTCAACAGGGCGCTGACAAAAATTTTAAGGTCCTCCTCATTTTCTCAATCCTCCGAAAATGGTCCTGCTTAAAAGTAAGTAAGTGTTGTGTCCACTGTTAAATAAACCAAATGTTTAACGAAATATTATACTCTACTTACGATGTTTAAGTAACGTTTATATATTGAAAATGAAAATGGTATGTAATGCCCAATGCTAATTCGTAAGTTTCCTAGAAACCATTAATGGAATCGGAAATTTTTTTTTGTCCACAGCAATGCGAGGAGACTAACTAATGTGTGCTGCAAATTTCGAGGGCTGGAGTAACTTGAGTATGACCTGCCAGATATGGTGTCTGGGCTGGAGTCAATTATTATCTGCCAGATGTGAAGGTGACTGGGTCGGAGTGCCTTGAGTATGATCTGCTAAATAGAGTGACTAAGCTGGAGTGCCTTGAGTATGATCAGCCAGATATGGTGACTGGGCTGGAGTGACTTGAATATGATCTGCCAGATATGGTGACTGGGCTGGAGTGCCTTGAGTATGATTTGCCAGGTATGGTGCCTGGGCTGGAGTGACTTGAGTATGATTTGCCAGGTATGGTGCCTGGGCTGGAGTGACTTGAGTATGATTTGCCAGGTATGGTGCCTGGGTTGGAGTGACTTGAGTATGATTTGCCAGGTATGGTGCCTGGGCTGGAGTGATTTGAGTATAATCTGCCAGATATGGTGACTGAGCTGGAGTGACTTGAGTATTATCTGCCAGATATGTTAACTGAGCTGGAGTGACTTGAATATGATCTGCCAGATATGTTGACTGAGCTGGAGTGACTTGAATATAATCTGCCAGATATGAAGTGATAATTTCTGGAAGTTGTTGAGTACATTGACTGTGATATTAAGGTGTTTGACTATTGCCCCTGTAGTCATGAATTGAAGCACTAATCACTTTGATACCCGAAACTGCCACTGGTTGGTACACTATTGCTCCTTTAAAATTGTTTATACTTATATTAAAACCATTCGTCATAATTTTATGTTAGCACTCTAAGCTATACTCTGAACACTAACTTAATAATGAAAAATACATTTATTTTACTAAATTCTTCGAAAATTTATTGAAACATAGGAGCAATATATTTCTTTAGAAATTTGGTATTGAAAAGGTTAGGGAAGGACATTATATATGCTCGTGAGCAACAACTTGGCATGCTCCAATATTTCTGATGGACAAAACCAAATGCTAAACCTATTTAATAGTTGTTTGTTATGAAGGTGAATGACTGAGCTTGGATGAACTGAGAGAAAAACTGGGTATAAGAGGGTGAAGAAGTGCCAAGAAATCCCAGTGGTAGAAGCTGCAGTAGAGGTAAACAAGGAAGACTTTGGTAGAGGTGGTGAGAGTTGATTTAAAATTGCTGAAACTCACAAAGGAGATGACAAAGGATTGTGATGAGTGGGGAGATGCTGTGATGAATAGAACCGGTCCAACCGATACAAGCGTGGGAAAATGGATGTAAAAATGATGATGATGATGATGATAGGTATCCAACTGTTAGAACAATTACCTTAATATCATTCATTGCAGCATGACGAAAATAGATGTGAGATAGCAAAAATAAAATTAAAATCCTTTTCACTTTTCAGTCACTACTTCTGCAGTTTCCATTTAACTAATATATACTACCCTATCATGCCTGTGGTTTCTTGTTCTTCAAATTCCAGCAAAGGCAATTTTGTTGTTTTGACATATACAAAACCTTACACATATGCCTGGCATAAATACTTCTCCCAAAATCTAATGTCTGTAGGCTTCTTCTGTCTCTGATATCTTTGATATCCAATTTCTTGTCAGACCCCTCCATGTGTTGATCTAACTTCTCCAACCTACTTTCTATTAAATCTCGTCTAGCTCAGTTACGCTTCTCACATGTCTCTTCCTCTTAGGGAAGTGAGCAACAAGATTTCAGATCTTATTTGCTTACTTAGTGAGAGTGGAACTCATCAAATTGGACCAAGGAAGCAATGTTTCCGTTGGTCTTTCCATTGCTGATACTATCTACTGGTTGCAACCCCTGGCAGAAAGAGTAACATGAAATAAAGTGTCTTGCTCAAGGACATAATGCATCACCTGGTCCGAGAATTGAACTTGCAGCCTCACAATTGTGGATCCAATTCTCTAATCACCAAGCCATGCGCTACCTCTAGTCAATGACCTCTTCCCAGTAAAACACACTCAATGTAAATACTAACAGTATTTCTGTGGAACTTTGCCCATACATGTATATATGATACATGTAAGTATCATCTCTATAAAACATATACCTTGTGCCATTCAGAACAATTTGTTCCCTCCAACAGTACCAGACAGTCACTGCATATAGGAAAGAATCACAATATTTACATTGTTTCTACTCATGAGCATATCACAACCGAAACCTTCAAAAAATTTACATATGCTAGCCATCACAATACAAAATCTGCAGACATTAGATTTTGTGAGAAGTATTTATGCCAGACACATGTGTAAGGCTTTGTAAATGTCAAGGCAACAAAATTACTTTTGCTGGAATCTGAAGACCAAGATACCAAAGGCATAATAGGGTAATATATCTTGGTTAGATGGAAACTGTGGTGACTGAAGAGTGGAAAGGTGGGAAAATGCTGGAAGTGATGGTTATAAGTTACTAGTTGACTCATCTGCCAATAATTTTCCTGTACACCTCTGTGTACTTTTCTGACCAATGAGTTACCTCTGATAACTTATCTGGCCAGTGGGTTATCTACGAATGCGTCATTGCCCAGTGGGTTACCTCTGGGTACTCCCATGGTCGATGGGTCACGTCTTGGTACTTTTCTGGCAAGTGGACAACTATGGGTTTGCTTCGTGGAATTTCTAGCCGATGGTCTATCTCTGGGTACTTTTCTGGCCAACGTGTTACCTCTGGTTACTTGCCTTGTCATCAGGCCAACTCTGGGTACTTTCATGGCAAGGGTTTCATGTTTGGAAAATGAGGCGACCCCATGACCCCATACACCAGATTTCAGCTGTCTGGTATTTCCAACGGCTATATGGGTGATATAGGTGAAATGTTCACAGAGCAAAAGAGGAAAAATAATTTTGTCATTACGAACAAAAATATTTTTTATAGATGAAGATTTTTGACGTTTCAGACACTTCATCAGAAAATAGAATATATTATTGGTGGGGCCATGCCCCCCCCCCCGTTCCACGGCCCCTGTATATATATATAATTTGTTCTACGGTTCTTATATATTTGATATATATTTATCCTTATCGAGCCCTTTTTTGATTTTAAACTTCTAATTTATTATTATTACTATATATATATATATATATATATATATATATATATATATATATATATATATATATATATAAGAGGATGTAGGATGCTGAAGCGCAGAAAATATCTGCAATTACAGTCAGTTGCTATAAAATAGCTTATCAAAATCGGGATAAAGAACCTTAGAATCGGGAAAATGTTGTCAGCTGCCGCTACGAAGAATCGAAGTCTGTATCTCTCAGATACCGGCTAAGTGCACTCACCATTGAGCTAAGGAATCTCTGACAATATCTTACCGTCAAAATTAAGGAACTGAATTTAACAGCCGATATTCATAAGCTATTTTATAACAACTAACTGTAATTACCGTTATTTCTTGCGCCTAAACATCTTACATCTTATAAATTTATACCCACTGCGCTTCGTAAGTTCGAAAATTTGAGCTTCACACATGAAGTTTGTTTATATATATATATATATATATATATATATATATATATATATGTGTGTGTGTGTGTATGAATTTTGTATATCTAATGATATACGGTATGTTTACGAATAAATATTTGAAAGCCGTTTTTAGTTATGAATTTTGGAAGCTGACGGCCAACGCCATCTAGCGGATTCCGGCAGCAGCTGTAGAGAATAACTATCAATTTGGTAAGCCGCCAATCCTAGTTGTTGACACTTCTTGCTCTGACCACACTAAGAATATTACTAAGTATTTGCTACTACGCAGTCCACATTCACCCACGCCAAAATCATGTGACAGCTCATAACACCATATGACCCTCTCCTCTGCATTGAATATTACCACAATGCTGCTACGTGGCAAAGATATTTAGAAATTAATATATTGATTATTCTATATGTAATTTTTGTATAAAACTGTAATCATTTAAGGTTTATTACCATGCTTCTCTTGGCTTTGTGTCCTTGACAACTGCCTAGTTGGCATTAATGGCAGCACCGGTCCTGAATATAATGTAGTTTTAGCACAATTCTATTCCATATTTGTCTTTCTGTTGCCCAAATTTTTTATTTCCTTCAAACATGTAGAAATATCCAAAACAACGGAGAAGGTCGTAATGAGTTATGACCTGTCACATGCTTTAGCGAGGGTGAGTGTAGACTGTGTAGTAGAAAATGCAGGCTTAGTAATTTTCTTAGTGTGTTCAGAGCAAGAGGTGACAATCGTAATTTGAAGTTATTTTATTTGGGGAAATGGCATGAATACCTTGAAGGATGGGGCACATAACTGGTAAATGAAAACTAAAAGAGTTAGATTTGGACGCTAAATACCCAGATGTCGATCTTGTATTTACTTCAAACATGGTATTTATATCTGTTTTGTACAAATTTGTCTGAATGAAATGCCCCAAGAGTTTATTGGTGAAAAACTGGCACAAACAAACGTATATATTATCATACTATACAACGACATCCTTAGATCTCTTTGTAAAGACGCAAGACTCTGTGCCTCAAAAAAAAATGCATGGATTCAAATGGGGATCACTTGGAACATGTGATATAACTCAGGACAAAAACATCGAAAGACAGTGAATTTTTGATATATTATTTTTAATGGGTTGAACTAAATATATTTGAAGTCTTATCAGTTTTTGTAAAAAAAACAAAACAAAAAAACCCCAATAATGTAGACAAAAATAAATATGGGGCCAATTTTCTTTAGTTACCCTGTACATGTAATATATCGGGTTAGCATGTTGTTAATTGTGGCAAATAAGATATCACTCACAATTTCAACAATAGGGATGTGTCTATGAAATCCTTAACATCAACCATTAAACATTTTATTTTAAAGTTCAGCTTGACACATTGAAACGATCAACTTACCAGCTGCAAACGAAATAGTCTTGTAATATGGACCAGAGAAGATTATTAGGCTGTCATGTGTTTTTTTTTTTTTTTCATGGTCGTTCACATTTTTTATCTACAAAACAGGGCTTCCAATTTTATGTTTTATTGTTGTTATTCAGTAATTTTTTATAGTGAAATAACAAAGAGGTCCATTTTAAGCAGATATTAAGCCACTCGTTTAAAGTCTGAAGAAATTGCAAGGCTGTTGTTTTATTTATTTGTTTTTCATTTCAACTTATCTGAAACAGTTTAACATTCCCTTGTATTACACACACACACACACACACACACACACACACACACACACACACACACACACACACACACACACACACACACATATATATATATATATATATATATATATATATATATATATATATATATATTATAAACGTAAACATGTAAGTATGTTTTTGAAACGGTGCGCGAGTTTGAAATTAGAAATTCGAAATTATAAGCTTTCACCGTATTTTAGACTAAAGAAATTTCTAACCTGATAGTGGGGTTTATAACCCTCGGAGAAATGGAAAAAGATGAGTGTTGCCGTACGGTTAAAAGAATAGAGGTGTAACACACAAGTTATTATATATTGGTAAACGGAATAGAAAATGCTGACAAATTGTTCACAGTTGAAAAATGGTTTAATTAGGAATAAAAGAGTATTAGTGATTGTATGTGTTAGTATTCAGTTGTGGTTTTAAGTTTTTACAAACTTAAAACCACAACTGAATACTAACCCATACAATCACTAATACTCTTTTATTCCTAATTAAACCATTTTTCAACTGTGAACAATTTGTCAGCATTTTCTATTCCGTTTACCAATATATATATATATATATATATATACTTTTTTTTTTTTTTTCAGGAAAGAAAGGAAAAGATCGGATTGAGGAAACAATGTTTCCATTGCTGCTACAATCTCACATTTGTAAATCTTGGTACAAAGGCCACAGTCTTTCCAGTAACAGGAGATGGGATTTGAACCCAGAACGGAATAGATACTTGAAACCATCCCTTCCAATTCTTTAACAATTCTGCGAATATCCATCACCTACAGACTTCTTCTTTAAGAAGAAGAAGAAAAAGAAAAAAAAGAAACGTTTGAGAAAGTAGTTTTAGATACTCTTGTAAATATTGATTTATTGTTATTATTGTTTAGCCACAGCTATGCTCAAAGACGTTCCAGCTATGACTATCCTGTTTTATTCTGATACTGTATATCTATGGCTACATTATCCAATCTCTTTCTCCTCCACTGCCCAATCCATTAAATTAAAAATAATAGTCAAATTTGGAGAAGTGAGTGATTTCATAGGGCAAACGGTTTTGAAAGCAAATTGGATCATAAGAATATATTCCACTCTACAACAAAGACCTCCATTTGTTCTACAGGGAATAAACATGTCTACCACATCTGTTAGATCTACCAGATCTGCTAGATCTACCAGATCTGCTAGTTCTACCAGATCTGCTGCAGGTCCAAGGCCGGTTTTGTCGTTCATAGCACAAATCACAAGGACTACATAAGGGTTAAAAATGTTAATAAATGTAACCAGATCAGGTAGTCTCGTCTCTCTCGGGTCGCACGAATGATTTTCAATCACTAAAATTAGACTTTAATAAATTTATTCATATTTTTACAAGCGTTTGTCAATTCTGTTTTATTCCTTGTTACTGAGCGCTCCAGACATCGTTCTCGGCGGATGAGTACATTATCATCATCATCTCCAACATCGCCACTATCATATATACATATGTACACACAGACGCGCGCGCGCGCACACACACACAATATATATATATATATATGTGCGTGTGTGCGTGTATTAAATTGAAAAGCAAACTTTAAAAAATACGATCTAATGCAATTTCAACATATTTTCTGTCTTTCCTTTCCAGACCTGCTTCCTCCCCGTCCTTCTTCTCCCCCCCCCCTCCATTTTCTACATTATTCATTGACCGTTTTTTTTTCTTTATTACTTAATTTTTTCAAAAATTCATTAAAATATGTTTATTTTTCTTTGGAATTTTCAATAATACTATTTAGTTTATATGTAAAAAAAAAAATAAAAAATAATAATTGTTTGGTGAACCAAGAGCATGATCTGGCTTCATATCTTGGTTGACGTCATTTCAGTAAAGTAAATAGCAAATGGACCTCCGTCGGTTTCGATGATGAGTGTTCTAGGTGTTTGATCAATGGAACAGCCAGCTTATGAAATTAACGTATAAGTGGCTGAGCATTCCACAAACACGTGTGTCCATAACGTAAGATTCAACATGACACAGTGTGTGACAAGGCTTGTTCTTCAAATTATAGATTCAGTCCATTTGACGCGCTTCCAAATAGTTTCTGTCTTCTCAGTTTCACTCACATGGCTTCAATCAACTCAGGGATATGGTAAACGAGACTTGCCTAAAATGTCACACAGAGGGAAAAGAAGTGATCATTAGATTAGTCTAGGAATAAAGTTATGGTGTCATTGGTCTTCCCATTGCACTGCAGACTTCTTAACCACACAGCTATTGTTGCGTTCATATCATAGATATGGTACATTAATGTTAGTGGGAGCATAGCGTAATTACAAGATATAAATTACGAAGTTGATAACATTAAACTTTAACAGAAGGGTAGAGAAGTGCAATTAGGAAAATAAAGGGAAAGTCCAAAGAAACTATATTTCTATTGGTCTTGCCATTGCTGATACTATCTATCTGTCGCAGATCCTGACAGAAATGTCACCATTTTTCTGGTGACTGGAGGCAGCATTTGTACTCAGAATGCATATTGTAATTAGTTCTTGAATTCAAATGTTGATAGTTTCCATCCAGCCGTCCTACAGGACGAAACCGTGGCAACTATGCTGGATTTCATCCTATCTGTTTACTTCTAGCCAAGTGTGGGTTGGACAGGGGTCAGAATTTGTACTCGGAATGCAAATGCCAGAACAAATGCGACAAGGCATCTATATTATCTGACGGTCTAACGATTCTGCCAATATCAGTGCCCCCGGTCTGGTATTTCATTCATCAACCCCCGAAAGGACGAAAGACAAAGTTGATCTTGTAGGGATTTGAACTCAAAGCACAGAGTACCGTAAAAACCCCGAACAGATACCACAGAGTATCATTTCCAATGGTCTGGCAATTTCGCCAATCCACAGCTAGACAAGTTCTTTATTTTATCAACCCATAAATGATGAAAGGTAATGTTAACCACGACGAATATTGAACTCGAAGAGCAGAGAGCCGGGGCTTATATTAAACGTTGCAAAGGATGAAAAGCAAACTTGTTCTCGGTGAGATTTGAACCCTGGGCGTAGTCAAACGGAACAAACATCGAAAAGCAAAGTATTTAAAAGTTTTTAGTTTGTCGGCTTATGATAGTATATTATACCAAAGTGCAGAGTACTAATCATAAGGTTATAGGATATGTTAAAAGTGAGTTGTTGCTCTTCTCTAACTATGTCGCAGCACTAAGAAACACTCCAAGGTGGACGTTGTTCCTTTAATATCAGTGCTTACCGTTGGATTCTTAGACCTTCTTATCAGGTAAATATACTATCTATTCATTGGTGATTACACATTGTGTGTTGTCAGTGTCTGCGTATATAAAACCGCATGTCTATGTGTGTGTCTATGTATGTATGTGTGTGTGTGATGGAGATTGCGATTTGTTCCGCGTGTGTGTGCGTATATGTGTGTGCATGAAAGAGAGAGAGAATGCGCATTCTTAAATATACGTGTTTGTAGGTATGTACGATTGTACGTGTAAGTTGTGAGTGTATGTATAAGTACGACAGTGTGTGTGTGTGTGTGAAGGAGATCTAAGTGTGCATGTGTATGTATATATAATAACGTGTATGTGAGTGTGAGTGTTCGGGCGTATGTATGTATAAAGCAGTCCTAGTCTTATAATAACTGTAAATATATTTACAATAAAAGACAATAACACCAACCTTGACAAGGGAACGAATCTTAAAGAGACTTTGATGCCTCAGTGATTTTGTAGACACGACAACCAGACACATTTGATTTGTTGTAAATTGCTGTTCTAAGATCGAATAATTAGCGGAAAGACTAACACCGCGTGATTCACCAAAAAAATATTTATATATCTCTACAGAGGTGGACTGGCCTTACAGACATTTAAGCAATACCCAATGGCTCACTGGACATTTAGGCAATGCCCAGTGGTCTATCGGGTATTTAGGCAATACCCAGTAGCCCACAAAGCATTTAGGCAATGCCTAGTGGCCCACCGGGTATTTAGGCAATGTGTGTGTGTGTGTGTGTGTGTGTGTGTGTGTGTGTGTGTGTGTGTGTGTGTGTGTGTGTGTGTGTGTGTGTGTGTGTGTGTGTGTGTGATTGATTTAGATAAAAGGAAAAAAAACAGTTGGGAAAATGTCGCGAATAATTGAAATTCTAGCCGTGGCACAAATATTGAAATGAAAAGCACTCCGCTGGCCCTCAATAGTCAGGTGTTGTTAACCATTGCCAAACGGATGCCAGGGTCGGTTTTAAAACCCTGTCCATTTTTGTGTATATGGAGCTATATATATGTTTATATATAATGAATATATTGTATATAGCCACGTTGTGATTATATTACTGTTAACTCAGTACCGGTGTATGAGCCATATCTCTGTGTTAGAAACCGGATCTCTCTTTATTGGTGAGTAATAAATAAACTAAAACCAGAAGATCATACATACATGATGGCTGCTAACTGCTAAGAGTATTGCAATCGCTTACCAGATTCAGATGTATGACGCTCGGATTTGGCTTTTCAAGCCTGCGAGAGACATACATACATACAAACATACATACATACATACATATATACATACATGGTAAAGTGTAAAGAGCCCCCTCGGTCACTAATGAACATGGGATTTATACCTAGAAAGTTACCCTCCGA
The DNA here is from genome assembly GCA_964016885.1 of Eledone cirrhosa. Classification (NCBI taxonomy): domain Eukaryota; kingdom Metazoa; phylum Mollusca; class Cephalopoda; order Octopoda; family Eledonidae; genus Eledone; species Eledone cirrhosa. The sequence goes on along the minus strand of OZ024743.1, from coordinate 308,249,916 downwards.
GTTACATGTCTGGGCAAGGTGTTTTTGTGGAAGACCAGCAAAGGCCGATACAGCATGGCACCAGTGATGCCGTAGCTCATTTCTACAGGTGAGTAAACTATTGCAAGCTCGACGCTCCAACCACTAAACCATGCGCCTTCACTATATATATATACATATATACATATACACATACAATCATACATACAAGCATTCATTCATACATAATACGTACATAATACATGCTGACTGAAACTTGATTTCGAGTAATGCCATCGCTTGATACTTAAGCATGAGTATCACGGACGGGGATTTTTAGTCCTGCTAGGGACTTGTCTATGGCCAGTAATACCATGCATCGCAAAAAATGTCACATATCAAGCGATGCCTGTGCTTGAAGTTTTTTAAAGTGAGGAAAGGCTTTTCACGGGGCCAATCCCACTCTTTGAACATCGAATGCATTTGCCCGAAAAGAAGAACTGATTGACATCATTGGATGCAAATGATGTCGCAGGTTTTATATCAGAATGACCTTCTCCCAGAGAGATATCCGACAACCCCACCGAGCTTGCTTACATACATACATACATGATGGCTGCAAACTCGTGTTCGAGCATTGCCATCGCCCGATAAAATGCTCAAAATGTGAGGCGCGAATGTGGCTCTTTAAACCAGCCAAAGAGTTGCACCCTCTGGTACATATATGACAACTATAGGCTCCTCCGGAACTTTCCATTGTTTTGTTCTGGCTGTGTGTTCTCGTGTCTCTTTTAAGACCTCCCATGCTAACACATTCCTTGCCACATACCTTTTCAGATCATAATCTACATGAGATCTACTGATGTGACTTTGTTCGTGTCTAGTCAAACCAGCTTTACCCAGGCAGACTCGACCACAGTGCTGGCAAACCAGATGATGTTCAACAACAGGCAGTTCAAAACAGTCTGTTTTCCTTACCTTCCTTTTCAGTGTTAGGTGTTCTCTCAGACGAGTTTCAAAGTGTTCACTACCTGACTTGATCAAACGTCTCCACACGCTCCTCAGCCATTTTCTCTCATTCGCCAGATGAAATTCCAGCACAAGCCAAGGTGTCTCTGACAGAGTCCCGGTACACGGTTCATACATACATACATACATGATGATGGCTGCCCCCTCGTTATCGAGTATGGCCATTGCACGATATACCATTATTAATAATTATTAATTTTACGATCTGAGTTCAAATCCCGCCGAGGTCGACTTTGCCTTTCATCCTTACGGGGTCGATAAAATAAAGTACCAGTAATGCACTGGGTAATTGCTGGCCTTGTGCTTAAAGTAGAAACAATTATTAATAATTATTAACTAATTATATCGTGCAATGCCTGTGCGTGAAGATATTTTTTAAAGTGAGGAAAGACTGTGCACTGAGCCAATCCCACTCTCTGAGCGACAGTAGCTATAACCCGAAAAGAAGATAATATCAACATCATCGGTAACTACTGAGCCGCAGGTTTTATATCGGAGTTATCCCAGTTTCCTAGGTTGCCTTCTCCTAGAAGAATGCCCTGACAAAGGCTAGGGGTCCTTCACTCCCAGTGGTTTAACCGCGCGGTACATGTGTATATACATATTTACACACTTTCGGATGGCCGTTGACTCTTATGAGTTCTTCCGCCCTTTGTCAGGTTTTGTTTTTTGTCCTGCAGGGTGTCCAAAATCACCCTCCTCACCAAGTAAACTTGGTGGGGTTGCCGGTTTAGTCGCCGATGACCCGACCATGCGACAGGTTGTACTGGGTTACATGTTACCAGTAGCACTCAAGAATGACCCGACATACATACATACATGCATACATACATACATACATACATACATACATACATACATACATACATACATACATACATACATACATACATACATACATACATTTATAAAAACAACAAAGAATCGCAGAAACATGACTGTGGTGTGGCTGGACTATCAAAAAGCATTTGATAGTGTACCTCATGGGTGGATTATTAAGGCTTTACAGTTAGCCAAAGTCCCACAACCATTGGTAACTGCTGTTGAACGCCTGACCAAGAACTGGTATACCAATTTGATTCTTAGAGGTGAGAAGGAGCAAGTTAAGACTGATAAGATACATTACCAGAAGGGCATCTTTCAGGGTGATAGCTTGTCAGTGCTACTCTTCGTTCTCTCACTGAATCCACTATCTTACCTACTCAGGAAACAAGGTGGACAAAGAAGTGGGTCCAGAAGTATCTCCCATCTTTTCTTTGTTGATGACCTGAAGTTGTATGGGCCAAATATCAATGACATCAAGAAACAATTGGACCTCATTACACAATTTTCAACCGACATCAAAATGAAATTTGGTGAGTCCAAGTGTGCATATTTGACAGTAAAACGTGGAAGAGCTGTGCCCTCCTCTAGAAATCTAGAGATGAACGGCCTGACAATACAACCTCTACAGTCAGGTGACAACTACAGATATCTTGGATAGGATGAGAATGTCAGATATGATGGACCCATAAATAAGGAGAGAACCAGAACTGAATACCTCAGAAGAGTAAAGAAAATATGGTCATCAGAACTGTCAGCGTACAACAAATACATTGCCCACAATACTTATGCTGTGCCAATTCTAACGCCAACATTTGGCCTGCTGAACTGGTCATTGCAAGAACTAAGTGAGATGGATGTTAGAACTCGCAAACTTCTCAGTGTTACTGGGAACTTTAACATCAATGGTGATGTGGATAGGCTATACTTCTCACGCAAGGAAGGTGGCCGGGGTCTAAAATCAATATTAACAACATATGAGACCCGGATAGTAACACTGAAGCAACATCTTCAACAGAGGAAAAAGGTTGGCAACCATCTTGCCCAGGTTTATGAGCATGAAAAAAAAAATATCATTAGAATAGCGACTGATCTGGAGGAGAGATATGGAATAAAGCCTGATATAAATCTCTCACCCAGAGAAATCGGAAGATCCTATTCAATGTTCAAACAAGATAAAAATATTGACCAATTTACAGAAAAAGTTGTGCATGGATAACTTGAGACCATAGAGGGGATAAACCAGTCAAAAAGCCTGGCATAGTGTTCCGACAAGTTTATGACATCACACCTTGAGGGATATCTCTATGCAATACAGGAACAAGAACTCCCTACCAAATATCTGCTGCACAAAAGAGGAGGGCCAGCAGCTGACAATAAATGTAGGCTATGTAAAACAAAGATCGAGGATGTAAGCCACATTGTTGCCAGCTGCGAAAGAATGTCATCTCACTACTACCTCCCCATGAGACACGATGGGATAGCTAGAACCATCTGGAACGCACTTCGGAAAACAAAATTAACAACAAACGAGGAAGAATATATTGAGACAGATGGCACTAAGGAATACTGGTGGAACCTGAAAATAAAAACTGCCACCAAATTAAAGCACAACCGGCCTGATATTGTTGTTTGGGACCACACATTGAAAACGTGTTCTGTTGTGGAGATCAGCTGCCCACTTGATGTAAACGTTGTCAGAAAAATACAGGAGAAGGAGGAAATGTACGGACCATTGATGAGGAGTTTACAAATCCAGTATCCAAGATACACCTTTAGCTTCATACCCATCATTATTGGAGCTACGGGTTATATACCAACCCGCTTGGACCAAAGTATGACTGAACTTGGATTTGCGGACAAAAAGCGCAGCTCCCTAATTCATAGTCTACAAATGGCTGCGATAGCTGGCACCTTCAAAATTTGCAAAACATTCTTGCGATTCAAGGGATGACAATTTCTTTTCTTTTACAACCTTGCCACCAGGAAGGTGGCCGGTCAAAAAAAATATACTCGGAATTAAGAGAAAGAGATAACATATACATATATAAAAATGACGACAGTTATGGTCAGTCCAATACTCGGACGTGTGTAATTACTGCTTATATCAAGGCAACATATCATGTATTGGAAAAGTTGAGCTACAGAATCTGGTAAGATTACATACAAATATTTTTACATATATGTTTAAACATTGGCGATAAGACATTCCCAGGAGATCTGGAGAGTTTCTTTCCACCAATATATGTAATGTTTAAACATTTATCTAGAGATATTCGTATGTAATCTTACCGCATTTTCTAGCTGAACTTTTTCAATAAACATTACATATATTGTAACATTACAATATAAACGTTACATACATTTTAACATATTTACGTTACACAAATAAATAAACCAAGTAACGTTTCAAAATAATTCCCCCAAATATGCTAAATATGAACGTTTAAGTATAATTGTAGAATTAAAAACAACCTGAAAGGAAAGATTATCGAAGTTGTGAACATCTTTAAATTTAATTCTGATAAAAATTTGTCGAAACTTTTAAAGAAGATCATCATCTACTTTGAAAAATAAACACAAATATTAGTGAATAGACAAAATCATCATGGATAAACGTATAAGTCTCCTTCGACCAAATCGTGGCTACAATCATTGTATACAATGGAGCTATAATCTTAAAAAAGATTTATATGAAGCATATATACAATTTGACCTCCAAAAGTTCGGTTTTATGCAAAGGCTAAAAAATTTGTAGAAATTCAAACACCCAGAATTCAATTTTTCCCCGAAAACGGAATAGACCTCCGTCGGTTTCGACGTTGAGTGTTCCAGTTATTCGATCAACGGAACAGCATGCTCATGAATTATTGTGTAAGTGGCTGTGTATTCTACAGACACTTATAATTTTAAAGTAATTTTCAGAGAGATTCAGTGAGACACATTTGAATTACGGGTGTAGTCCATCCGACTTATCGCCAAATTAAGAGGCATGGGTTCGAATCCCATGCATGCAGATGCCCATTTTTTCCGTTCTAAGGGTTTATACGCCCTGTTATTATTAGGGCGGTGGATTGGCAGTATCGGTAGAGGGTTGGACGCCATGCTTTCTAGCATCGTTACGTCCCTTTACGGTCTGAGTTCAAATCCCGCCGAGGTTAACTTTGCATTTCATCCTTACGGGGTCGATAAAATAAAGTACCAGTAATACACTGGGGTAATTGCTGGCCTTGTGCCAAAAGTAGAAAATTATTATTGAGGTTAGCTTTGCCTTTCATCCTTACGGGGTCGATAAATTAAAGTACCAGTAACACACTGAGGTCGATTATATCGACTGTGCCCTTCCCTCAAATTGCTGGCCTTGTGCCTAAATCAGAAACCATTATGAGACTACTTTCTGTAGGCAAATATATATATGTATCATTTAAAAGACACGTAGTACGTGGAAACAGAAACTGGGAAGGGACAAGCACTTGGCCAATTCCCGTTGATCGATTGTTTTCTGGGCATCATTATAGTCTAAGATGCTTCCAAAGACAGGACAATTCACCACCTGTGAATCAACAGTATCTAAAGGAAGTTAGCTATTCGGGATGAAACATTGGACAAAAAACAAGACGAAATATCTACACCCCAAGAGGGGCAGAAAACTTTAAGTAAGGTGTGTCTGTCTGTATATATATATATATATATATATATATATATAGAGAGAGAGAGAGAGCAGGCTTTGTTTATGAAATAGCGAGCGAAGTTTAAAATAAGGTAGAATCATGTGCTTACGCCGTATTGGATTAAATTAAATTAGTCTGTTAGTGGGGATTAACCCCCACCCCCTGAATGGAAAAAGGATGAGTATTGACGTACAGGGGACTCGAACCCACATCTTTGGTTTGCCGGACCACTGTGGTACCATTAAACCAACATACCACTGATATATATATATATATATATATATATATATATATATATATGTATATATATATTTTTATTTATACTTATATATGTATCTATCTACACACACACGCACACACACATATATAATATATATATATATATATATATATATAAATATATATATATATATATATAAAGAGAAAAAGATGAAATCGAAAATGCAACTGGAGTCTTATTTTAAAAAAAATATATATATATTTATTTGGTTCCTTTACCGGTTTCGCGGTTCTTCTGCTTTTCAAAAGTAGAGTTGAGATGGAGGGTCTGTGGTTTTTCTCACATCTGGTTGGTCTTTGAATGTTACTTGTTTTATATGGAAAAAAGTGGCTCGAAACGCCAAAGCACTCATATATGAAAAAACAACCTGAGCCCCCGCCCCCCTGTTTAAAGAACTTTGTAACGCGAACTGGCGCGAAATTTATTATACTTATTGACCAACCAATCAAATTACTTCTCTAAAAACCTGGTGTTTCGAGCCACTTTTTTCCATATAAAACAAGTAACATTCAAAGACCAACCAGATGTGAGAAAAACCACAGACCCTCCATCTCAACTCTACTTTTGAAAAGCAGAAGAACTGCGAAACTGGTAAAGGAACCAAATAAATATATATATATATTTTTTTTAATAAGACTCCAGTTGCATTTTCGATTTCATCTTTTTTTCTTTATACTTTCATTCGTGTCGGACACCTCGGTTATTTTCCATTTTGTAAAAAAAACCTCACTTTCTAATATATATATATATCGAATAAGGAAAAGCGAAGTAGTTTCAGATGTTCAAGTCCTTTAATAATAATGCTGTGATATATATTTCAATGGCGACACTGGCCACACTGTTCTGTGTGCGAGTGTCGTGACATCATCAGATAATGTGCGGTGACAGTCAAGTTTGAAAATTGCAAACTTGACTGTCACCACACATTATGAACCTGAAGATTGCGAAAGCATGAAAGTACTTGTTCAATTAACACTTAACATTTAATATTCTACCATACTATTTCATTCTAATACCATTATAAATTTTAAAGGATTGTAAATAAAACGAGTAAATCAGACAAAGTTGGAATTCCTTTTATTAATATATATATATATATATATATATATATATATATATATATAGAAGTGGTTACACAACAGTTAGTTCACCATACCGAGAACAATTGTTTCACCTTAGCGTATCCTCAGCTCGAGCCGAGCCGAGCCGAACTAAGGTGAAACAATTGTTCTCGGTATGGTGAACTAACTGTTGTGTAACCACATCTACCTAACTCGTCCCGTGGACTGAGTGCTCTACCACTACGGATATTACCTTCCAGTGTTCTACCACTATATATATATATATATATATATATACTGAACTAGTTAACCAATCTGCTACACTGTGTCATAACTCACTAAGTCATAAGACGTTATCTAGCTAAACTGAAAATGTCTGCTGAAGACAATTTGTTAGTATGCGTTGTTTAGACAAGTCGATCGTCTGTAATTTATTTCATTCTATTATACTTTCGTATATCCACCCTCACCACTCTTTCATTCTCCCTAGAAACGTTCAGTTGGTCTTTGCAAAGTATCCATTTCATATAGTTTTATTACGTTGAACAAATACGCTCTGTGCATTTAATAATTAATCATTGTTATAAAGCCGAGTTTGTTGCAGTTTTGTTATATTTCGTCAATATTTTGAAAAAGTTTAGTATTTAATTAATGTTTAATTTATAATCTGATTAAATACTATAATTCTTTAGTTGTAAATGAATGTAATTTGTAATATGAGAATGAAATAATGGCCGGGGAGTTAGCAAAGAACGAATTAAAATTACTCGAAATATTTCGTTACGTCTTAATATTGTCAGAGTTCAAATTCCAGCGAGGTCAATTTTGATTTTAACCTCACTGGTTCAGGTGATGGTAGTGATGGTGTGGTAGTGATGGTGTGGTGGTGATGTTGTTGTTGTTGTTGGTGGTGGTGGTGGTGGTAGAGGTGGTGATAATGGTAGAAGCGGTGATGTTGGTGATGGTGGTGCTGGTGGTGATGGTGGTGGTGGGGGTGGGGGTGATGGTATTGTTGTTGTTGTTGTTGTTGGTGGTGGTGATGGTGGTGGTGTTGGTGGTGGAGGTGGTGATAGTGGTGGAGGCGGTGATATTGGTGATGGTGGTGGTGGAGGTGGTGATGGAGGTGGTGATGTGGTGATCGTGGTGGTGTTGGTGGTTATGGTGGTGGTG
>OZ024743.1:308234425-308236925 GCA_964016885.1 Eledone cirrhosa | reverse complement strand
TATGTCTGTATGGACGCTTAACTCCAGATGGAGTCGTACGGGCGCCATATTGACCTACGGCATTTCTTGAACAGATTTTCAAAATCTGGTGGAGCACATCTCTTCTAAAGATCTAAACACAGCAGATTTCTTCCAGAGAAGGATAGAGAGAGTGAAAGAATGGAAGTGAAAAAGATATAGATGAAGGATCGACCTCAGTCTTAAACTGGTACTTTTTATTGACCTCGAAAGCGACTTATCATTCAATTGGCTTCATCCTCTTGCATCACCATTCTCATCCTCTGTCATACGATTGTTCAATGAATAATATTCCTCTTCAGCAGCTCTAACAATTTCCTTGCTCCTGCTGTCTATTTTTCTCTCTGCCTTCAAGCGTAGTGACGGCTTCTGCTTTTACTCTAACACCCCGTTGATGTTCATCTACAAGTTCCTTTAAGTGTTCACTAATCCGAGATATTTCTACCTCAGTTAACCAGCCCTAATCACGCTCACTTGATTCATTAGTTTACTTTCAGACATCTCAAACATGCTCTTTTCCATCAAAAAGTCCACAGTGTGTCGTACCACTCCACGACTTCCTTCCACTTTTGTTCTTTCATGGCATTCAATCAGTGTAGCGAACTCTTTCATCGTCCATTTATGTCTAGCTGCGTGCACATAGTGTATGTGATTTGTTGCTTGGTAACGAGGTTAGCTTTGCCTTTCATATCTTACGGAGTCGATAAAATAAAGCACCAGTAATACACTGGGGTCGATTTAATCGACTTTTCCCTCCCATTCAAATTGCTGCCCTTGTGCCAAAAGTAGAAACAATTATTGTTTTGCGCGTTATCACTGCATTACCGAGCACAGCTCTGTGCGCCTTGGGTATGTGCAGTGTGGTTTTGGTGGTGTTTGTTTTATTGTATTGAGAGTACTCTTCGTAATATGTGTGCAGAGCCTAGTAGTGAAATTTTTTGTATGTTGTATATATTTGTAAGTCCCGGAGTTTGGGTTATGCGTGCTTTTTTATCATTCCCAGAACAGCTATAATTCTAGGTATTGTTTCTGTCTTCAACATCTACATTCGGGTTATTTCTATCTCTAGATCTTTATATTTGGATAGTTTCTCCATTTCCTTGATAGAAATGTTGTCATCAGTTAGAATTGATACGGCACGTTACGTTCTAAGTTTAAATCCCGCCGAGGTTAGCTTTGCCTTTCATCCTTACGGAGCCGATAAAATAATGTATTAGTCACACACTGAGGTCTATTTAATCCACTTTCCTCTCCCCTCAAAATTGCTGACCTTGTGTCTAAATCAGAAACTATTATTATTGTCATTATTCTTTTCTTTTTTTTTCCCAATTAATTAATTTTCCAATTATTGAATATCTCTTGTTCTCAGCTTGAAGCTTGGCAAGTTATGGTATGATACCCCCTCTCTCTTTCTCTCTTTGGCTGACCAATACACATTCCAAAACGCACGCACCCACGCGCGCGCACACACACACACACACACACACACACTACTTCCTGTTTACATCAAAACAACTCTTTGACTGACCAATACACGTTCCAAAACGCGCCCACATACACACGAATCCTTAATTACTCGCACACCAACGTAAATACGCACATAAATACCGGTTTATACACACCCGCATTGCCGCCCCACAAATTACACCAGGATATACACATACGCCCACGCACACAAAAAAATAGGGCCAATGCCTATATATATATTCTAGGTCCACATACCACAACAAAAATATATCTATTGTCGCATCACCAGTCTGAGGAGCAGATCGATACTGGAGTCGCGTCCATAACTCCTATGGGTCACGTTGAGCCAATCCTCTGTGAAACGCGCGTAACAGGTCGATACGCAATAAATATTTCTCATATGTAAACGAAAGTTTCTCGTTTTTTCTATTATATACCCTCTATCTGTGCATAGAGTGCTTGATTTGGTACCAACACCAGTATTACACCGTACTACCTACACTATATATATAGGCTTCCTGATGATTTCTACCGAATGAAACAGTTCTAGTCCCGTAGAAGCCTTTCTATATTAAATATTTATACTCTGCTATGTATTGAGTACCTTACTTACTGTGGCTACCTCCGATTGAAACCGGGATCCTAGTTTTACTTTGTCGGTTAAAGATGGAGCGGTATTTATGACCTATGGGAAAGGGTCTATCTAAGAGGGCTAGAAATGTTTTGCCTACATTGGTTTTAACTTTGAGTGAAAAGGGAGCTACCAACCTCTCTAGCGTAGATTTCTTAGACATTAATTTAGACCTTCGCACAGACACCTACAGACCCTTCCATAAGCTTAACGAAACACTCAATTACATTCACAAGGACTCATGCGACCCTCCCACAGTTTTTAGAAACTTTGTAAATAATATCAGTACTAGAATCTCAAACCTCTCCTCTAAAAAGGCTATCTTTGACAGAGAGGCACCCTACTATAACACGGCGTTAGCTAACAGCGACTTCTCGCAACCTA
>OZ024743.1:308211925-308229425 GCA_964016885.1 Eledone cirrhosa | reverse complement strand
ATACATACATTAACAAGAACAATAAAACTTTGATGAAAGCAATAGACAATAACCCTTCGGTGGAAACCGAAGGGATCACTTTCACCTACGCAGCGAACAAACCGCACCTAATGATGATTAGGGTCCCAACGGAAACCTATGTAACTTTGAAAAAGAACCATCCAATGCATGTGGGGACCACCTGCACCAAACCACTTAACAACGTCCTATTGAGATGTTTCCCCACCCCCACACCAGACACCCACACCCCACCAAACACCCTAATCCCACCACACACTGATGTCCTCACCCCACCACAAACCACCACCCCACCAAACAACCCTTCCAACACCCCCATGGAAATTGTGCAGCCTGGTCCCCAGGAGACGAAGAGGTAAGTAATTTCCTTTCCTCTTCCTTTTAACTCTTCAGCACCAACATGGCCAATATAAGAGTTGGATGTGTGAATGCACGCGGCCTGGGGATGTCCTGGAAATAGGGCAAACTCTTAAATGACCTCAGGTCGCACAGAGTGGATGTAATGGTTATTTGCGAGTCCAGGATCAGCAGCGAGCGCCAACTGGCCCCCATCTTCGAGGGTCGACTGGTGGTTTAAGACGTCGGCAGTGGTGAAGGTGGAGCTTTCAGGCTGGTGGCAGCGTATGCCCCATCTGGGACACCGCGACCGGACTTCTTCCGACGCCTGGAGAATTTCCTGGGAACATCTCGCTCCTTGCTTTTAGTGGGGGACTGGAATGGTATCCTGGATGCACGTTGGGACTATGTAGGGGCATGTCCCGATAGAGGGGGGTGTAACAGCCTCAAACGATTAATCGGCCGATTTGATCTGGCCGATAGATATCGACTAGATTTCCGACTGTGTCACTGTGGACGTGGACTAATCTTAGCGGAACATCTAGGTCGTACCTAGATAGGTTCCTAGTTAGAAATAAGGATAGGGACATATTAAGCTGTCCACGAATGTTCATGGTTGACTATTCGGATCACAAGTTGGTGACCGGAGTGGTCAACCTTGATAGAACTCATAGACAGGGACCCGGTTACTGGAAGCTAAACTTGTCTTTACCGACAAACAAAGCTTACAGTAAGCGGATTAGCACACTAGTTAAGCAGCGTTTTACGGGGGCAATTGTCAACAGCAGGTGGTGGGGCTCTCTCAAGAGAGAAATTAAACTAGAATCGATAGGTTTTAGTCGGGAATTAGCATCAGATAGGAATAGAACTGAAAGGGAATTAATAAATAGAGTAGAAGAGGGGATTAGGAGTGGCAACGTGGCCGGCGTGCTGGCGTCAAGAACGGCCCTAGACCAGTTCTTTGATGCGAAGCACGAGGGATGCGTTGTCAGGAGTAAAATACGTGCTCTGGGTAACGAGGGAGCCAAATCTGTTAGCTGGGCCCGAGTGACAGAGGCAAAAAGTGGAAACAAGTCCATGATTCGGTCTTTGAAGGACCAGGATGGACGCGTGATCCTTGAACCTGAGCGGATTAGCGCGGCCTTTCAACGGCGCTTTGCACGACTGTTCGGGAGGGGCGGCGGGCCGGGTGGGGCCATGGATTTCGGTCCATACCTCGACGGTCTGGCGTGGCTCTCGGACGGGGAGGCGAAGTCCTGCGAGAGGCCGATTTCAGCCGCTGAAATAGGGGAAGCGCTGAGCCAATGCGGCAAACGCAAATCTCCGGGTCTCGATGCTCTGCCATACGAACTTTATGTAGCGATGCCGGGCTTGTTCTCCGGTCTCCTCGAGGCGGTCTACTGCAACTGGCAACAGAACGGGAGCATTCCCAGTTCTGTGACCAAGGGCGTAGTCACGCTGGTGAGGAAGGACGAGAACAAGGGGGATGACATAGATAACTTCAGGCCCATAACTCTGCTAAACACAGAGTTAAAGATTTTGGCCAAGGTGTTAGCGAAGAGGTTGGCGCTTGTCGTTGGGAACCTGGTGGGAGAAGCGCAGACATGCGCAATCCCGTCCAGGTCCATACACGACAACCTCCACCTCATGCGATACATCGTAGAGAGGGTAGGGAACGAACCCGGCTTTGGTGGGGCCCTGATCAACTTGGATCAATCTAAGGCGTTCGATAGGGTTGACCATCGGTACCTGGATGCGGTGCTCGCGGCGGCAGGCTTCAGACCCGTTTTCAGGGGCTGGATTGCTGCAATGCACAGCAGCAACACCTGCTCGAGGGTCAAGATGAACGGCTACCTCTCGGAACCGTTCCAAATCACGCGATCCATCCGACAGGGATGCCCTCTCTCCTCCCTCCTGTATGTGCTGGCTCTCGAGCCACTACTGCGGAAGCTGGAGCTGTTGCAGGGCATCCCCTTGGAACCGGGAATGCGGAAAGCGGTGTCGGCCTACGCCGATGACGTGGCAGATCGGCACCTTACTGGAGGAATATGAAAGGTTCACAGGAGCCAAGCTGAACAGGGATAAGTCCGTCGGTTTGCAACTCGGGACGTGGAGGGGCAAACCGATGCCCTCCGACGGCATCGTCGGACGCTGGACGGTGGGACCGGTGAAGCTGCTCGGGGTCTGGTTCGGACCGGACCTCCAGGTGGAGAAAAACTGGGACGAAGTAACCGGCAAGGTGTTTGCACTTGCCCAGAAGTGGGCCTAGTGCAAACTATCCCTGAAAGGTCGAGCGGAGGTGGCGAACGCTTATATAGCGTCCGTCATCTACTACCGCTTGACCGTCGTGCCTTGCCCAGAGAAAACACTCGCCAAAATGGAGCGCGCACTCTTCCGATTTCTTTGGAAGAAGCGGGCTCCTTTGGTGAGAAGATCCATCTGCTGTCAACACCCTTCGAACGGAGGGCTGGGGATGCCGTGGCTGACGATGCGTAGACACGCATTAAGGCTACGGCTTCTCCAGGTATTCCTCACCGGTCAGCCGGTGTGGGCCCTGTTTGTTAGGCGAGCCTTTCCGAGACTCGTCTCACTTACCGAGCTGCAATCCTGGGTCAAGCAAACACCGAGAAAAGTGGGGGACTGGCACATTGAATGTGCCCAGGCGCTCACGGCCCTCTGGCAAGCGGATCCGGCAATCAGTGGAGACTCAACCTCAACATTCTATAGAGGGTTGGTGCGCAGTAAGTGCGACGACGCTCTCGGAGAGGCTCTGGGCATGGAGGAAGATGAGCTGGCCAGTCTGTTCGGTAGGACGTTTGGCCCGGGACCGATGGACAAGTTACAAAAGTCCCTGGCTTGGCAATGTTACCGAGGAGCTCTACCCGTTCGGGACAAGCTCTACAGACACGGGCGCCCGGATAGGGACCCCTCGAAGAAGATCTGTCCGAGATGCGTGCGTGACGAGGAAACCGTCGCACACGCATTCGTACACTGCCCGAGCGTTGCTGACCTGTGGGGCTATGTGGAACGACTACTGTCGCGGGTGGGACCAATCCGGTTGACCACCAAGAACATTATCACGATCAAACCGCCTCCCCCTTTCAAAAACGAAGGAAAGGCGGTTTTCCTCTGTGTGATAGCTATGGCGAAAGAAGTTGTACGGTGGACAAGGTTGAAAGGGCTGAGGTCAGACACCTTTCTCTCCGGCCAACAACTGGTCTTTTTTTTTCAAGTACCACTTTAGAAGAAGGATCAGAATGGAGAGAGAGGTGCTCTACCCAAGCAAGTTTTATGAAAGGTGGGCGAAAGTAGCGAGAATGGACCGAGTGAATGGGCCTTCTCTCTATATCAGCCTGTAGGTGAGAGAGGAGAAGAATGAGAAGAAGAAGGAAGCACCCGCTCTTTGTGCTCCTGAAGAGGAGGGTTGCACATTTTTTCGGGGGTGTGTGCGACCCATGTCAACGCCCCTCCCTATTGAGGACATCGATTGTTAAATTTAATTTGTTATATGTTTTTTACACGTCTTTTTAAATGTATGTAAACTCCCCCCTTTGTATTTGTCCCAATCTTTGATGCCCTGGTGGCAAATAAATAGAAATTTATATCAATTACCACTATACTCTCGTTCTCTCTATATTTGCTACACGGAACTCTCTTCCAATCCCCCTCTCTTTATCAATTAACACTAAACTCTCCCTCTCTTTATAGCTACCACGACACTGTCTTTCTCAATCCTCCTCCCTATACCAATTAACATTAAACTCTCCCCCTCCCTATATCTACCATACAACAACCTCTCCCAATCCCCCTCTCTCTATCAATTATTCTCAGGTCTTGAATAATCGTTCCACTCTTCGCTTATTCATTTTTCTGATTTTTCCACCACCACCCTTTGCTGTTATCCCCCCCCCCCCCGCTTATTAAATTTTGCTAATCTATCTACAGCGAAATTTTATTGTAAGTGATTCATATTGATACAGCAGCTGGTGAATCTAATAATAATTTGATTTACATTAAAAAAAATTATATATGACAAAAGAACATTACAAGAAATCCCATACAAACGAACGTACACTATACAATTACCCCCCTCTCCCCACTTATAAGAATTTAAGCGAATGCCCCTCCCCGCTTATACCATCCCCTTATTATTTGGGACCCGAGAGTATATATATATATAATAAAGAAGAAATTAAAAGATGGTTAAAAGAGTTCCATATATTTTATTATGCGCATTTCGAATACAAAATCATCCTGGCACAAAAATTGTGTTCTCATCAGATAAAATGAGGTAACATGATATGAGGCATAATAGCACTTGTTTAGAGGAAAGTGCTAAGTCTACATATGACAGAAATATAATTGTTAAAACTATAGTAAGAAATAGATAGGAAAATAGAAGAAAGGAAAGAAGAGGAGAAAAAGGAAAAACAGCGTTCCTGATCAAAAGTTTCTCTCTTTCTCTTTCTCTTTCTCTCTCTCTTCCTTTTTTCTTCTTTTTTTTCCTTTCTTTTCTTCTCTTTCTTTTTCCTTTTTCTCTTCTTCTTTCCTTTCTTCTATTTTCCTATCTATTTCTTACTATAGTTTTAACACTTATATTTCTGTCATATGTAGACTTAGCACTTTCCTGTAAACAAGTGCTATTATGTCTCATATCATGTTACTTTATTTTATCTAATGAGAACACAATTTTTGTTCCAGGATTATTTTGTATTCGAAATGCGCATAATAAAATATATGGAACTCTTTTAACCATCTTTTAATTCCTTCTTTATTATATATACTCCAGTTCTACCAACTGTTGAGTGCTACTTATCTGATATATGCATAGTTTTATTGTTCTACAATATTACTCACCTTCTACACATACACACACATATATATATATGCTTCAACCGCCCCTATATATATATATATATATATATATATATATATTCATTAGTAGTTAAGCAAAACAAGGCCACAAACTTCACAAGGAAGACATTATTAAAATATTGTCAACATTTTAGTTTGATGTAAGGAATGTAGAGAATAATAATAATATTAATAATAATTGTTTCTACATTTGGCACAAGGCCAGCAAATACCCAGTACATTACTGGTACTTTATTGTATCGACCCCGTAAGGATGAAAGGCAAAGTTAACCTCGGCGGGATTTGAACTCAGACTGTAAAGGGACGTAACTATGCTGGAAAGCATGGCGTCCGACTCTCTACTGATACTGCCAATCCACCGCCCTTAGTAATATTAATAATAATAATGTCCGTTTACAATTGTTTCGCTACTCCATATAATATTTCTGGATCAGATGACTATATATCATAATTGATCTGGTTCAGTTGAAAATAATTAACATATTTAAAAAACAGAGTGGCTCATCAGAACTTCAAAGGAATATAAATTAAAATAATGGGATAATGTTACATAATATAATGCTAAGACAGTATAACTCCCACACCGCGGTACCACCACCCCTATCAAATACACCACGCCACTACACCAATAATTACTCTAGTAGCACACCTCCCCCATCTAATCCTTCTAGCACGGACCTACCACTTAGGTTAAACAACCCTACTCTCACTAACTGCAGAAGCAACTGCAACTGCCGTTATCCCAATGCATACCCATTAAATGGACACTGCCTGACACCCAACATAGTCTATAGGTGTACAGTTGAGACTGCTTCGAATACCAGCTCTTATATCGGGTCTACCTCTAACCCTTTTAAGGTACGCTATAATGCGCACTCTTTTTCCTTCCGAGACCCTAGTAACAGATGTTCGACATCGCTAGTTAGGCTCATTAAAAACCTTAAATTAAACAACGTTCAACACTCACTAAAATGGGATATCGTGGCTAGGGCCCAACCGTTCAATGGACGAAGAAAATCTTGTGATCTCTGTGTTACGGAAGCATATTACATAACTCTATCACGACCTCTACTGATTAACGATAGAACGGAGGTAACCATTAGCTGTCAACATCGAAGGGCTAATTCCTTCGCCAATAGAATTTTTGACCCAACTTAATCATGTAGCCCCATTTTTACTTGTAGCTAATAAGTTAAATTGCTATGAACAACTCGATAATTATAAGTTACCTCCCCTACATTGTCTCTCAATTAAAAAATTAAAAAATTAGCACTTAACTATAAACACCCACAATTTCTAATCTCTCAAGAAGTTACTTCCCCGGAAACCACCCTCTAATTAGTAAGGTAAATATGCCCTTTGGCAGCCATCTTGTTACCCATAGGCAGATCTCACACAATGCAGCCTCGACAGATGAATACTGCTTGATTATGGCTGACAACTGATGCAACCAAGACACCATAGTAAAAACCAATATATGGAACATTATATTATGTAACATTATCCCATTATTTTAATTTATATTCCTTTGAAGTTCCGATGAGCCACTCTGTTTTTTAAATATGTTAATTATTTTCAACTGAACCAGATCAATTATGATATATAGTCATCTGATCCATAAATATTATTTGGAGTAGCGAAACAATTGTAAACGGACATTATTATTATTAATATTATTATTATTTTCTACATTCCTTACATCAAACTAAAATATGTTGACAATCTTTTAATAATGTCTTCCTTGTGAAGTTTGTGGCCTTGTTTTGCTTAACTAATGAATATTTCCAGCTCTGGGCACCTAACTTCTGCATGAACCCAGCCACCTAGCTGCTTTCTACTGCATATTGCACATTGAGCACATGCCTTTACGCTTTGGCTTCTAACTAACTCACCAATCTCTCCTCTCATATCTCCTCTACTATCTCCATCTCTCTCTTTAAGATTGGTTACTCTTGAACTGTGTATATACATATATATATATATATATATATATATATATATATATATATATATATATATATATATATATATATATATATATATATACATATATATATATATATAAATTTGCACCCCAATATATATATATATATTGGGAGAGGAAATGGAGTATATATCTTATCAAATGATTCTATGGACATAATTTATAGGATATTGCTCTGATTATTTAATTTATTAATTCATCATTGAGCCACATCGTGAATGGTTTCCCAAAACATATCTATGACTTTGTCTAGTTTGTGTATATGTAAATCTTTATATTTGATAATCTCCCATAAGGTTGAGATGCAATTTGGGCAATATTAGGCTGCGCTTTCTAGCACCCAGCCTACTAGCCGTAAGGCACCAATCACATTCTTTCTGACTTGACCACTGCCACGTCACAGTTCTTAGCCATTTTGAATTCGTTTCTGGCGGGGATCATTTAAGAAAAATCTTTGCCAAGTGAGTTTGTTTCCTGATGAGTTCGAAGCTCGAGAATGTATCCTTGATAGGATATTTCCGAAAGCGAACGAAACCCCAAAGGGTAGAAACGTAACCCAGGTATGTGTATATGCATTTTTCTTCTAACTTTAATTTTATACCTAATTGTGTGCTACTGAAATGCTGGGTAAATATTCTATAGCTGTTGATCCCGAATAGATGGGTGTCGTTTATTTATCTATTATTTCTTCATAGGTGCCTTTTAATCTTATAGCCTGGTTTAATTGTTTTTTTTGTGTGGCTGATTATGCTAATTGGGAGAGGAAATGGAGTATATATCTCATCAAATGATTCTATGGACATAATTTATAGTATATATATATATATATATATATATATATATATATATATATATATATAGGGGCGGTTGAAGCATTTCTGAATTGTGTGATGGTGGGGTGCAAATTTGGTCAATTTAGTTGTAGTGATTGCACTCTAAAATGGTAAAAAAGAAAAATGCAATTTGAGTCCAAGCAGGTCATGTTACATTTATAGCCATCAATAATTATAAAATGATTATTGCAAAATGACCTGTGAAATCTGTCTTTGAATACACATATTAGCAATTGGCAAATAGTGATATGTGGAGAAAAAGTTATGACATGGCAAAAAAATTTACTATGAAGATTAACATAATATATTGCTCTGTTATTATCAAATATCAACCAAGATATACAAAACTTCGATATGTATGCGATAAACATAACATATACATAAATTGTAGCGCATATACAGATAAATGTGTGTTTTGGTAGTTTGGGGAGAAAAAATATAATTATTGAGGGCGCCTGTATATGTTAAGTCACATAGGTTGAACAATGAAAACAAATAGACGAGGTTCACTGCTTAATTAATATTGTTTCTACTTTTGGCACAAGGCCAGCAATTAACCCAGTGCATTACTGGTACTTTATTTTGTCGACGCCGTAAGGATGAAAGGCAAAGTTAACCTGGGCGGGATTTGAACTCAGAACGGAAAAGGCCACAACTCTGTGCTGCAAAGCATGTGTCTGACGCTCTACCGATACAGTGGTACTGTTGTTGGTAGCAGTAATGGTGTTGTTGTTGTTGCTGGTGGTGGTGGTGGCAATAATTGTTTCTACTTTTGGCACAAGGCCAGAAATTATCCCAGTTCATTACTGGTGGTTTATTTTATCCATCCCTGTAAGGATGAAAAGCAAAGTTAACATCGGCGGGTTTTGAACTCAGAACGTAAAGGGCCGTAACTCTATGCTGCAAAGCATTAAAATATATATTGATATTCACATTATGAATATACATTTTGTTATTACTCTGGGACACGTTTGCTCGATATACGTTTAAAGCATATCTCATTGAGTAAATACTTGTGAGCAACGGGATTATAGCGAATATACTTCCTATAACCTCGTCAATATACAGGGTGACTACAAAAACACACCTTGATTCCAAATACTTACAATATCAAAACTGAAATGAATATTCTTAAATATTGGTGGCTACAGCTGCATAAACTAACAAAGTTTCTTTCCTCATTTGGAGAATTGACTTCATCCGCTAGATGGCAGTGTAATTCAAGAAGGCGTTCACTCCACAAAGACGTAGCTGGTGTGTTTTTGTGGTCACCCTGTATATTAAAGTGCATATTAAAATATAAAAATACATTATTAAGATATATATTAATTTATAGCTATGAAACGCGACATTTTTGTTAAATTTTAGAATATAGCAATCCTTTTTTCTTTTGGATCGATACTTTGCGTTTCCATTAAGTTCCTTGCACATATGTGGTGCTGGGAACATCAAATATTCGCTAATTTAGGACCCCTAGTTGCTTTAATCCAGTTCTGGTAGAGAGGACAAATTGCTACAAAGGGATGCGTGGGTAGCAGGGAGGAGTAAGATCATAATAATTACCGGCTTATGAATTCTAACACCAGGAAACAAATACCTGAATGAGGAAAACTGAAAATTGATTGGTTGACACGTATATTCATTTAATTATCCTTGTATTGTTTTAGTCGTTATGTAACCTATTCTTTACTTCTTTCGTGTAACAATCAGTTATAGAGCCCGGATAAATGTTTAGAATTTTCAATGTTGTGTTTCTTTTTTAAAACAAATAATACAATTAAGACAGCAGAGATCACGCGTGAGTTTGAAAAACACTAAAAGGTTTTTGTTTATTTAAATGTATTGTGATATGAATGAAATAGAGAAATCGTGTATAAAAGGCTCCATGTTATTTTGTTGTTGTTGCCTCTAGAATTAAAAGTCAATGCTGTCACATATGTTGGGGGTTGGATTCTTGTTCAGTATCAGCTGCTTGATCATCTTTAACACGAGGAGAATAGTAATTATCTGTTAATGTTTGTCACCTTTGTTAGGTATGTTTGGTGGCTAAGTCGTTTCAAGATGACATTTTCAATACACATGTACACATACACATACATACACGCACATATACGCACATACACACACACATATATACACATATATACGCACATGCAAATTCATATATACACATACATACACACATACACATACACATATACATATACATATACATACATATATATATACACAAACACACACATACACACACGCACATACATACACACATATGCGCAATACACACATAAACATGCACACATACACATGCACACATATATACACATACATACATACACACATCCACATACACACATACATACACGCACATACACATACACACACATGCACATACACACATACATACACACACAGACATACACATACACATACACACACATACACTCACACACACATACACACACATTTGTATGTATGTATGTATGTACGTATTTGTTTTGTAAGAACCTAGATGTGAAATCGTATGTTGAAACAATGTTATATTTGGGGATAATCATGTCGCCAATATTTCCAATAAAATGTACTATTTGATTTTCACTTCAGCTTTATTGTTAGTTAGTTTGTCAAAGTTCTTTCGTCACGCATTCTGTAACCTCCTCAATGACTTTGTTTTCTTATGTGCCTCCTCTTCTTTCTGCTTTTATTTTGTTTTCTCCATCTTGTCTTTCTGTGATCTGTTTCACTGTCTGTGCCTGCGCATGCGTCTGCATCTGCGCCTGTGTCTGTGTTTGGCATATGTATGTGTGTTTGTATGCGTGTTTGCGAGTTTGGGGGATTGTGTCTCTATATCTCTGCTTGTATCTTCTTATGATTTTCTCTTTCTTATTGTGTCCTATTCTGTCTTCAGTCATTGGGTTGAGGGTTGGGGTGTTACTATCCCGTTCCTGTTTTCTGTTGATGCTCGGTCTACTCTCTATTATATTAAAGCACCAGTAATGCACTGGGGTCAATTTAATCGACTTTCCCCTCCCCACAAATTACTGGCCTTATGCCTATAGTAGAAATCATTATATATGTGTCTTGTTGGTTCTATGTGTGGATAAGATCTTTACTTCTATATTATCGACCGAGCCCCCATGTTCTAGTTTGGCATGTTGTTATAGCACGGACGAGCTTTTCTCCTCTTTGAGTTCCCATCATTGTTCCTTTATCCTCTTTCCTATGCTATGGACTGTCTCTCCTATGTATGTCGTTATCCTGTTTCTGCACTGTCCCTCAGTGCACCTTATTCTATAGACTGCATTCCTACTTTTACAGTTTACTTTATACACTATACAGAAAAGGTTTTCTTAAAAGGGTATGTTCTACGGATCAGTGATTTTATGGGAATTCCTGGCTTTTCTACACCTTTAATTTTTAGGTTCAATTAATCTGGCAAAACAGTGCGGGATTTGAACTCAGAACGCACATACTCAGATAAGATAGAACGAAGCAGCCCGTCCTATACTTAGATAATTCCACCAATCCACAACTCCTGGGCTGCTACTTTATTTATCAACCTCTGAAACGATGAAAGGCAAAATTAACCTCTACGCAGTTTGAACAGGATCAAACAGCGAGACATTTACTCTGATGCTCTAACGGCTCTACTAATTTCCCAGCGTATTAAATTCTGTGTTCACAATCTGGTTTAAGAAAATAAAGTAATGTGTTTTTCTCAAAACAAACACCTGGTTCAAATCTAAAGTTGTATGATTTACATTATATATCTCCTAATATTTTAGCTATTTAAAAAGATTAGATATTCAGTTATTGTATCAAACATCTCTACACCTACTTTCACAGTTGATGTATTTCCTGGAGTTCCATTGCCTTCAAGTAAAACATAAAACTATTATAAAAATCTAAACGTTTGTTATTGTTATTGTCGGAGTTAAAGTGCGTGCTCCTAGACTCGAGGGAAGGAAAATCGTTCGATGAGGACAGGTGACAAAAATGCAACGTGGTCCCAACGGTTGAACATTTCACAGACATGTGTAGTCTTAGCGTAATACTCAGGTAGAATCCATGTGAAATACAGACAATCTTTTACATAGGTACACCTGAAACTATAATTACATGTAGAGTCTTCCACATAGGTACACCTGGGATTATAATCACAGGTAGTTTTTCCCCGTAAGCACACCTGAGATTATAATTACGGGTATAGTCTTCCACATAGGTACACCTGAGACTATAATTACAGGTAGAGTCTTCCACGTAGCTACACCTCACGTTATAATTACAGATAGAGTCTTCCACATAGGTACACCTCACGTTATAATTACAGATAGTCTTCCACATAGGTACACCTGACGTTATAATTAAGGTAGAGTCTCGCACATAGGTACACCTGAGGTTATAATTACTGGTAAGTCATCCACATAGGTACACCTGACGTTATAATTACAGGTAAGTCATCCACATAGGTATACCTGACGTTATAATTACTGGTAAGTCATCCACATAGGTACACCTGACGTTATAATTACAGGTAAGTCATCCACATAGGTACACCTGACGTTATAATTACAGGTAGTCATCCACATAGGTACACCTGACGTTATAATTACAGGTAAGTCATCCACATAGGTACACCTGAGGTTATAATTACAGGTAAGTCATCCACATAGGTACACCTGACGTTATAATTACAGGTAAGTCATCCACATAGGTACACCTGAGGTTATAATTACAGGTAAGTCATCCACATAGGTACACCTGACGTTATAATTACAGGTAAGTCATCCACATAGGTACACCTGACGTTATAATTACAGGTAAGTCATCCACATAGGTACACCTGACGTTATAATTACAGGTAAGTCATCCACATAGGTACACCTGACGTTATAATTACAGGTAAGTCATCCACATAGGTACACCTGACGTTATAATTACAGGTAAGTCATCCACATAGGTACACCTGACGTTATAATTACAGGTAGTCATCCACATAGGTACACCTGACGTTATAATTACAGGTAAGTCATCCACATAGGTACACCTGACGTTATAATTACAGGTAAGTCATCCACATAGGTACACCTGACGTTATAATTACAGGTAAGTCATCCACATAGGTACACCTGACGTTATAATTACAGGTAAGTCTTCCACATAGGTACACCTGAGGTTATAATTACAGGTAAGTCATCCACATAGGTACACCTGACGTTATAATTACAGGTAAGTCATCCACATAGGTACACCTGAGGTTATAATTACAGGTAAGTCATCCACATAGGTACACCTGACGTTATAATTACAGGTAAGTCATCCACATAGGTACACCTGAGGTTATAATTACAGGTAAGTCATCCACATAGGTACACCTGACGTTATAATTACAGGTAAGTCATCCACATAGGTACACCTGACGTTATAATTACAGGTAAGTCATCCACATAGGTACACCTGACGTTATAATTACAGGTAAGTCATCCACATAGGTACACCTGACGTTATAATTACAGGTAAGTCATCCACATAGGTACACCTGACGTTATAATTACAGGTAAGTCATCCACATAGGTACACCTGACGTTATAATTACAGGTAAGTCATCCACATAGGTACACCTGACGTTATAATTACAGGTAAGTCATCCACATAGGTACACCTGACGTTATAATTACAGGTAAGTCATCCACATAGGTACACCTGACGTTATAATTACAGGTAGAGTCAATTTAGCTGATGAACAATCTTCCAGGTTTACCTGAGATTATAATAAAAACACTTGACACGTAGTAGGATCGAACTTGAGGCCACACGATTGGGAATCGATCTTAACCACTTTACTACGCCATCATCATCATTACGATCACCAGCGACATCATCACCACCACCACCACCACCAACATCAACATCATCATTATAACCATCACTACTATCATCTTCATCATCATCACCATCATCATCATCATCATCATATGATCACTACCACTATCACCATCATCATCATCATCCTTAAAATCACCCACCATCACCACCACCATCATCCCCACTATCATCATCATCATCATTATCATCAACACCTATATTCTATTCTACACCCACCTCCACCATCTATTAAATATTATCTTTACAAACTCACCATAAATATTGGATTACTGAATTGACGATCAAATGCAATTAAAACATAATAATGGAAATATAATAATAAAGTTATTTCTTGTAGTAGTAGTAGTAGTAGTAGTAGTAGTAGTAGTAGTAGTAGTAGTAGTAGTAGTAGTAGTAGTTATTGTTGTTGTTTTACCTCTTCCTTCAGTTTAGTTTCCATTTCTTGCCCGAGTGTCTTCCCGACACCCAATACAGAGAAACTCGCTACAAACATTAACAAAATAATTATTTCTTTTTTTTTACCACAAGGGCCAACAAAAATGGGGACAATACAATAGACAGGGACAGTGGGGGTAGACTGAAATCGAGTAGAAAGAAATTAACTAATATCAATGAACAAAAGAATTAACAATGAAAATTACCCAATAGGGAGGAGGACCCCACAGGGATGACTTAGAAACCCCACAAATCCTAAACCGCCCGACGCTCCTAGAGCAGGTGTCGAGCTGCAAACCCACCGACTTTTGGGGTTCAGTTTTGCTCCCGTCAACATTTCAAATTCTTCTAAGAAGGTGCCGACCACCTCGGTTTCCAAGGTGTTCGACACAACCACGGCGATATCCGCATATGCCGACGCAGCCCTTCCACGTCCCTGTTTGAGCGGGATGCCCTGCAACAGCTCCAACTTCTGTAGGGTATAGAGTCAATACGTACAAAAGGGAGGAGAGAGGTAACCTTTGACGGACTGATCAAAGTAAATGGTGTTTCAGATCGCGCGATCAGTCCATGAACGGTGCCCTCTCTCCTCTTTCAAGCCTTTGCAGCGGAAATTGGAGCTGTTTCTGGGCACCCCGCTCGAATCGAGACGTGGAAGGACTGTGTCGGCATATGCGGACGACATCACCGCGATGGTGTCGAACACCTCGGATATCGTGGTGGTCGGCACCTTCCTAGAAAAATATGAAAGGTTGATGGGAGCAAAACTGAACCCGGAAAAGTCGGTGGGTTTGCAGCTCGGCACCTGGAGAGGCAAATCTAAGCCGTTCAACAGCGACATCGGACGTTACCTGGCCTCAGTTCTTATCCACCTGGAGGTCTGGCCATTACCCTACTGAGGAAGTTGTATTGTTATTTATATTGTTTATTGTTAGTGTTTTTTTATATATTGTTTACTCGATAATTTTGCAAAACCCCAACTGTCCCTGTCCTTTGTATTGTCCCCTATATGTCGGCCCCTGTGGCCAATAAAGAAATTATTATTATTAATATCATACTAAAATAAGAATACAACACTACTCTCTATCTTTTGAACAGGGTTCAGCTAAGGTTCAGAAATTTTCAGATCAACTAACAACAAATCTTGTAAAATGGCAGCTGTAATATAAAGTTTATTGACTGTTTTCTTTTTCTTTTCTGCTTTGTTACACACACACACACACATGCGCACGCGCACGCATTTACACATATACACACATAAACATACACTCAGTCACAGGCACATATGCACACATACACACACAGACTCAAACGCACGTACATACACACATATATATACACACACACATATACACATGTACACACACACCTACACCTTCTGTCAAATCTACCATAGATTGCCGTTTCAACTGCTCACCAAGTTGAAACTTGATTTTTGTGTTTGTTACTTTTTGTTTTGTTCATGTTTTTGTAACGTTTTAAACTTTTAACCCTTTTGTGATTAAGCTGTCTAAAATCACCCTTAGTTCTGTCACAAACCTCTGATTCCCAAAATACAATCGACCGGTGTTACTTCCGGTTTGTCTCTTTTCTTTTAATGCTCCCTCTCTAACAGGTCACATGACCTCAACCTATACTAAATATTTTACAAAAAACTAACGCTATCATAAATTTACGGCTGCGTAGCCCCAAAATTCTATAACACAATATATATATTCCAAAATATTTATATTTATCTTAAAACTTTCCATGATAATTTTATCTAATTATTAAATTAGATTTTGGTAAAATATGTTCCAGATACCAAAAACACCTGAAATCACACCTGTTTCTGCATAACAATGCTGTTCTAAAGTGGTTATATTTATCTAAAAAACTTCCATCATAATTTTATGTGATTATTAAATAATTAGATAATAAAGAAATTATAATTTTATGTAAGAACTTTTATTAAATTGTGTTCCAAATACCATCTAAAAGTATTTATATTTATTAAAAAACCTTTCATCATAATTTTATGAACGAACTTTTGCAAAAGCTGGTGCGCAATGCGCCAGCTTCAGCATTTAGTAATCAGAGGAAGGGAGATAAGCATAAAAGCCAAACTCGTGCCAACCCTTACCTATGGGTAATGACCGAAAGAATACGATCACGAATACAAGTGGCCGAAATGGGATTCTTCCGAAGGGTCTTTGGAGTAACGTTACTCGATAAAGTGCGTAGCTCAGAGATGAAAGAGTCACTCCAGGTAGAGCCGCTACTTCTCCGAATTGAGAGATCACAGCTCCGATACTATGAGCATGTGGTTAGAATGTCTCAGTAAAGAATCGCTGAGCAGATTTTACGGGCAAAACCAACAGGTAGGAGACCCAGGTGTAGACCCCGAGCAAGATGGTTGGATAACATCCATGAGCTTGGCTGGTCACACTTGGGGATCCAGCCGGATCAGTTGGAGATAGTTGCATCTGACAGGACCTGCTGGGGGGAGTGTTTGAGGACTCTGCCCCCACGATCCTCTCAGGAATAAATGGGCGAAGAAGAAGAAAAAGAGAACCTTTGTTAGGTTATATTCTAAAAATCAAATTATTTAGAAAAATAGTTATATTACTAAATTAGCCCCTCCCCCTAAATTCTCGATTAATTTTGACATTTGAGATATATAGAGGTTTAATAATTCATTAAATTTTGGCTAGCAAAGTCTACACAATATAATAAATACGTAAATTTATTCCACATTCCACCATCATAAATGAAACTTAAGGGTCAGTCTAGCTCGTGGTCCCAGCCGACAGAATGGTGAAGTCATTGCCCCGGAGGATGGTGAGATAGACATGCTAGAACCACACCACCTCACTGGGCTAGCCAACTCCGCTCCGATAACAGTGAGTAGGGATGTGGTCTGGGGGCCAAGAACGCCGAAATTATTGGAAAATCATAAGTAACGTCTTTCATTAGAAAGATGGCAACAAAATGGTTAACAATTATTACAGCCTAAATGTTGAGAAAAATGTCGCGTTTCATAACTATATTTTGGTATATATTTTAATACTCACTAATCTATATATCTAAAACAGAGAATGCCTTTCTGTCTGAATCCCTAAAACGCGAGAACCACCTAACCGATTGTTTTCAAACT
>OZ024743.1:308206925-308209425 GCA_964016885.1 Eledone cirrhosa | reverse complement strand
ATATGATTTTTTAAAATTTATATTAACTATTTTTGTTTCAGTTCGTTATAACAAGTTTATAATATTGGTTGTATCATATTTACTTGTATATTTGTCCATATTATTGTTCGTTTTATGCTAGATTATTTTATTGTTATTATGTAAGATTATTTTTTTATTATTATGTTAGACTATTTGTTTGTAATTATTTAATTTTTATTAATTCAACTATAACAATTATTATGTAAAATATATTTATTTAATATTGTTTCTACTTTTGGTACAAGGCCAGCAATTATCCCAGTGCATTACTGGTACTTTATTTTATCGACCACGTAAGGATGAAAGGCAAAGTTAACCTCTGCGGGATTTGAACTCAGAATGGCAAGGGCTGTAACTCTATGCATCAAAGCATGGCGTCCAACCCTCTACCGATACTGCCAATTCACCGCCCCAAAAACAATCAATATTTATTTAATATTGATTGTTTTTTGTAGTTGTTTATATTAAAAGTCTGAAAATATTTTTATACATCTTACAATAATATTTATAAGATCATTTATAAAATAACAATTATATAATATAATTACATTACAACGATAATTTATTATTAATATATATCATGTTTAACTAGAGTTATTACAAGCGTTGCCTTAAAAAGATATTAAACTAGACCTGAAAAATACGCAAGCACAAAAACTAGACAGAGCCATAGATATATGTATATATACATTTTAAACTTATAGCTTGTTTAATTGATTTTTTGTGTGGTTGATTATGCTGATTGGAAGAAGAAATACTGTATATATTTTATCAAATGATTCTATGGACTAATTTTCTTATATATTGCTCTGATTGTTGATTATTTAATTAATTAATTCGTCATTGAGTCACACCGTGAATGGTTGCTAAAAACATATGTATATCTATGGCTCTGTCTAGTTTATGTATATGTAAACCTCTATATTTTATAAACTCCCGTAAGGTTGAGTAAAACTTTAGGCAGTATTCGGCTGCGCTTTCTAGCAACCAGCCTACTCGCCGTCAGGCACCAATCACAAGCTTTCTGACTTGACCACTGGCCATGTGACAATTCTTAGCCATTTTGAATTCGTTTCTGGCGGGGATCATTTAAGAAAAATCTTTGTCCAATTGTGTTTGTTTCCTGATGATTTCGAAACTCGTTGATTTATCCATGATCGGATATTTCCAAAAAGCGAATGAAACTTCCGGGGGTAGAAACATGTTTTTGGTATGTTTATGTACATTTTGATTTTGTACCTAATAGTGGATGGTTAACTATATGTCTAGTCAATTTCTACGGGCTATTACAAATATCTATATATATCTAATACGGGATGTTTGTTTACAAACACACCGAGCATTATAACAAATGTTCGGTGAATCCATACGTACATATATATATGTGTGGATGTATGTATATATATATACATACTACTGTACGTCTGTATACATATATGTATGTACGTGTACGTACTTATATTTAAGTAACAGCCGTACTAAGAGTGGAAAATGAAATTTCGTTTCATTTTTTCCGTTTATCGTTTTCGGTGCACCCGGCCGATTAACCCATTCGATATGCAAATTGGGCTTCTCAGCCGTTAATATGCATGAGGTAAGTATATAGTTCAACAATCTGGCAGGAAGGTATACGTTGCTGACGATAGCTAATAAGCTTGAAACTAGTACAGCGTTCCTTTGTAAGTGTTGAACAAACGAGCAAAGATGGTTGCTGGACACTACGGCTTAATACGGGATGTTTGTTTACAAACACACCGAGCATTATAATAAATGTTCGATGAATCAATACGTACATATATATATGTGTGCATGTATGTATATATATATACATACTACTGTACGTCTGTATACATATATGTATACAGTTTCGCTGCGTTATATATATATATTTCTACAAGATGGCTGACTGAATACACATACTTTTTCTAAAAAAATATTTTCCCGTTATTTTCTCGTCTCATTCTCTATCTTACTATTGTACATTTTACTTTACATTCTATCTTCTGATGAAACACTATTGTCCGAAACGTAAAGACTATTTTCCTATTATATCAAGTTTTAAACTATCATATTCTTCATTGTACCAACTTGTTTTTTTTTCTGTTTACCTTTGCACACACACACACACACACACACACACACACACACACACACACACACACACACACACACACACACACACACACACACACATATATATATATATATATATATATATATATATATATATATATATATATATATATGGAGGAGGTTATAGTTCACTTGAAGCATTGTGTAATGAGGTATAAACGTTTCAATATGTGTAATGAAGCCAAAACAATGCAGGTATGGACATAGAAAAAAGAATGCAATTGTAAAAGATATTGTTGACAATTCGTCCTTTACCTTTGATTTATTTAAATGTCCTTAATTTTCGAGATAATATCTCTTCTTCAGAGGGAAATAAAGGTCTCAAACCAGCGTTATAAATATCTTG
>OZ024743.1:308189425-308196925 GCA_964016885.1 Eledone cirrhosa | reverse complement strand
ATTATATATATATATACACACACACACACACACACACACACACACACACACACACACACACATATATATATATATATATATATATATATATATATATATATATATATATATATATATATACAGTGGCGGACTAGGTCTAAAAATATTGGTTGCCAGGAGATGAAGGGACTCCACCTACATATAGAATGCTATCATTTAATTTTTATAATGAATAAATAGCATTTTCAAAAAATACATAAGTGGAAACAATACAGTGCAATCACATTTTTGCGGAAAAATATCTTACCTGCTCCAATAAAAAATATAATGTATTTTGCGAAATCCAGAGACTTTCAATAATGACTTTTGGTCTTTCACACTCACTCAGTATATATATATATATATATATGTGTGTGTGTGAGTGTGTGTGTATACATATATATGTATGTATATGTATGTGTATGTGTATATGCGCGGGGACATAGAAATGGTCGGGCTGGATACCAGATCGTGCGGTTAAACCACTGAAAGTGAAGGACCCCTAGCCTTTGTCAGGGCATTCTTCTAGGAGAAGGGAACTCATGAAACTGGGATAACTCCGACATAAAACCTGCGGCTTTGTAGTTACCGATGATGTTGATCTTTTCTGCTTTTCGGGTTATAGCTACTGTCTCTCAGAGAGTGGGATTGGCTCAGTGCACAGTCTTTCCTCACTTTAAAAGTAATCTTCACGCACAGGCATTGCGCGATAGCATTAATTAATAATTGCTGGCCTTGTGCCTAAAGTAGAAACAATTAATTAATAATTATTAATAATGTTATATTGTGCAATGGCCATACTCGATAACGAGGGGGTAGCCATCATATATATATATATATATATATATATATATATATATATATATATAGAGAGAGAGAGAGAGAGAGAGAGAGGGTGAAGTTGGAAATAGCACGGAAATATGTTTAAGGGTCTGTTTTTCTTTTTTGATTCGTCAAAGTGACATTATTGAAAAGATAACATTATTGAAAAAATGAGAGGGACAATTCTTTTTTAAAAAAAGTTTTATAATGTATATAAAGTATATGAAGAATTACCGGTTTCGATGTATTGTTAAAATCCATCTTATCAAATGTTGAGTATTGAAATAAAAATGAAAAAGAATTAATAGGAGTTAAAAATTAAGGATTTAAAATTAAAATCAAATGTTGGAGTAAATTTTCTTCCATCCTTCTTGCTCAAAATTTGGTGGTAAGATAGCAGTAGTTGCGTTTCTTCACAGCCTGTGTGTGTATAGATCTGATTGTGTTAATTGACTGGTCAAGAGTTCATAATTAATAACGGAGTAGACAAAGCAAAACACGCAAATTTTCATCAACCCAACAACCCAAAACACAGAACCACAAACAATACCTTACCATATGTATCCACATTCAACCTCAGAAACACCGAAATGTTCGACCTCCTACACAAAAACCTTCCCATTCTATTTAAAGATGAAAAAAGGAAAAAAATTCTAGAAACACACAAGATCATCAAAAACAAAAGGCAACCAAAATCACTAAAACACATTCTCACTGGAACAAAGATACACAAACCTATCTCCAGCCTTACGGTAACAAAATGCAAAAGAATAAACTGTGGAACATGCCTATACTTAACTGAAGGACATACATTCATGTTTAAAGATGGCCAAACTTTCACAGTGCGGTACAACTTCACTTGCAACTCGGCGAACCTTATCTATGTAATCACATGCGGTGGCTGTCGACATATCTATATAGGACAGACAGGGGTGTCATTACCCAAAAGAATGACCATCCATCGCCAATAAATCCGAGACGTAAACTCAAGGAAAATCCCCTTAAGTAGCCACATTGCAGATTGTGCAGGAATGACCCTACCCAACTTTAAAATCTTCCCCCTTTACAAGTGCTCCGATTCTTTCGCTCAACAACAAAGAATAAATGAGGAAAAACTATTTATTAATACATTTAAACCAAAACTAAATATGTAATCACCCTCATTAGATCCCCCACACACCACAAAATAATTTTTAGTTTTGGACAATTTTCTGAATCTTTGGAAAATAATTTTTAATTTCCCACCGCAAAGGGATCTGTGACAAACAGGCTGAAACACACACACACACCACAACGCCCCCCCCCCCCCACATGTGCATTGTTATATATATATATATATATATATACACACACCACAAAATAAGAGAGAAAAAATTACTCATTACTGCCTGTACTACTGATACTCTACTCTGGCTTTTTCTTCGAGAATTTTTTTTATTTTTTAAATTTTTGGATTCTGAGAATCCTTTGGATTTTAGTTTTGAAATATTTGACAATTTTCTGAATTTTGAAGAAAAAAATGTTCTCAATTTCCCACCACAAAGGGATCTGCGACAGACAGGCTGAATGCCCCCCCCCCCCCCACACACACACATGGGACTGTGACAGACAGACCGAAACACACACACACACACACACGTGTGTGTATTATATAAACACCCTCACACTATATATATATATATATATATATATACATATATATATATATATATATATATATATATATATATATATATATATATATATATATATATATATATATACACACACTCCCTAAAACCACATTCCAATAATAGAATTTCTCCTACACTCCTGCTGCTTCCACAGAACTTACCTCTAACTTACAATTCCCCATCCCCTTTTGAACTCTTGACCAGTCAATTAACACAATCAGATCTATACACACACAGGCTGTGAAGAAACGCAACTACTGCTATCTTACCACCAAATTTTGAGCAAGAAGGATGGAAGAAAATTTACTCCATTTGATTTTAATTTTAAATCCTTAATTTTTAACTCCTATTAATTCATTTTCATTTTTATTTCAATACTCAACATTTGATAAGATGGATTTTAACAATACATCGAAACCGGTAATTCTTCATATACTTTATATACATTATAAAACTTTTTTTAAAAAAGAATTGTCCCTCTCATTTTTTCAATAATGTTATCTTTTCAATAATGTCACTTTGACGAATCAAAAAAGAAAAACAGACCCTTAAACATATTTCCGTGCTATTTCCAACTTCACCTTCTCTCTCTCTCTCTCTCTCTCTCTCTCTCTCTCTCTCTCTCTCTCTCTCTCTCCCTCTCTCTCTCTCTCTCTCTCACTCTCTCTCCCTCTCTCTCTCTCTCTATATATATATAAAGAAAAAAAGATGAAATCGAAAATGCAACTGGAGTCTTATTTAAAAAAATATATATATATATTTATTTGGTTCCTTTACCGGTTTCGCAGTTCTTCTGCTTTTCAAAAGTAGAGTTGAGATGGAGGGTCTGTGGTTTTTCGCACATCTTTATAATGTGTATATATATATATATATATATATATATATATATATATATATATATATACATACATTATAAAGCTGACTACTCTATGTATGTAACAAACGCTTCGCCAAACAGCTGGACCAAACAGCACCAAATTTGCACCATAGATGAAACTTTTTCCAAGTGAGAAAGTGAGGGTATTTTTGTCTTCTAAATTTCGTTAAAAGATTAAACATATTTTGTCATTTATTTAAATATTCACTTCTTTAAAATGTTCAAATGTCAATACTTCCGGTTATACGACATTCCTCTCTCTTTCTTAGTCTGTCTTTTTAGATAGATACATAACTATAACGCCGCGCCCTTATAATATGTCTCTGTATGTCTGGCTGTCTGCATTAGATACATAGCTATAACGTCGCACGCTATATATATCTGTCTGCGTCGCACGCTATATATATCTGTCTGTCTGGCTGCCTATCTGCATTGACTTCTCTTCTACCCAATGTTTAATAAATTCAGTGCAAAGATACCGCACGCCCTCTCAATAATTAAATTATATATATATATATATATATATATATATATATATATATATATATATATATATATATATATATAATTAGTAATAATAACAAATGTGAAGACTAAGATCCAAAGAAGGCTCGATAAGGATAAATATATATCAAATATATAAGAACCCTAGAGCAAATATTGTTCTCATTGCTGACGTATTATCTTCGCTTTTTCCGTTCATTGCCAAGGAACGTCTTCACGAACCAAAGTATCGTCTTCCTGTTTTCCTTCGGTTGCAACGTTTTTCGAAATATTTACTTCT
The DNA here is from genome assembly GCA_964016885.1 of Eledone cirrhosa. NCBI lineage: Eukaryota > Metazoa > Mollusca > Cephalopoda > Octopoda > Eledonidae > Eledone > Eledone cirrhosa. Next base: position 308,192,751 of record OZ024743.1, on the reverse strand, counting down.
GCGTTCACGGATTGATTTTTTTAATTTCAGAAGATCCCGTTAAGGGTGAAAGCAGCGATTCTTTGCTTAAAGTTTAATCTGTTATTTTAATATATATATATAATTATATATTCGTGTACAGATATTTTTGCATACACAAAAACAAAATATAAACAAACGTATTTATTTCACGAAAGCACAGACAGCTTATCGTCATTGTTACTGCCGATATGCCACCCAAAAAGTCCCAGCCTGGCCGCAAGATCAGATTTTTCAGAAGAAAAAATGTTACTAGAGCAACAGAGATACTAAGCTTCGCGATTACCATCAACAAAGCTCAGGGTCAAACCCTAAAAGTGGCTGGCCTTCATTTGGGAAAACCATGCTTCTCCCGTGGTCAATTGTATGTAGGATGCTCTAGGGTGAGCTCGCCAAACAATCTCTTCATCTTTGCTCCTGAGAGCCGAACAAAAAATATTGAATACTCTGAGGCTCTAACAATGTAATTTATGCATTTTCTGTTACTTGGAATTTTCATTATGGTTGTACAAATTATTGTTCTCTGTTCCCTTTATTGTTGTAATTATCAATTTTCTTTAACGTACTGGCTGCTGAACTGGAGAATCCTAAAAACTATTCAAACCCAACATCAGAGCACGTTCCCCCCCCCTCACCTCCCCTCGCCCCTCGCTGACTTGAGAGGGCGTGCGGTATCTTTGCACTGGAGTGGAGGAGGATTCCTGAAAAGATAAAATACCGGTATGCGTAGTCGGGCGCCAGCCGGACGAGCCAGCTAGTATATATATACACCACCTTCACCAGTAATAAATTTAACAGATGTCTTTAACCCATTGAAACCAAACATTATTTGGTCAGTAGTTCGTGTGTAAGTGTAAGTATATATATATATATATATATATATATATATATATATATATATATATAGTATTAGTTATACTATTTATGGTTATGTAAATACAAAACCTTATGCAGTTATAAGTATTTTACACACACCCTAAATAGTGGTAGGCAGTAATGTATTACTACCTTATTACCAGTAAGTTAAGTAGCTCAATGTAAAAACATCAGATGATTTACAGAGCAGTTATATGAAATATAAGAATCAAAGAACTGTTCAAAACATTATTGTGCTTACAGCTGTTTCCTCCAAACCGAGGTTTGGATTCTTCGGAGCAATTTATTAATGCATGGACAGTTATATGACCTCCTTTTCAGCCGAGAGACATACCGATACATATTCAAACATTGTGGGTCAACATTCATTACAGAATTTAGAGTGGCAGTACACACTTCGAGATTACATTTATATTAAGAGGTACAATCAAAAAACAAAAATACAGGTTAAAATACAACATGAAGATAAGCGGTTATATAGTGCAAATGTTATATGTGTGGCACGCATGTGCGTCTTGTTTATATAGTGTGGCAGAGAGATATGTGTGGTAGAGGCACTTAGGTAGGTAAACAAGAGTGTTAGGTTGGTAGATCTGGTGGCAAATTCTTTATATGATTGATATGGTCTGTGTGTGGAGAAATGTTATAAGCATTAAAAATAGTGCAAGCATTAAAAGTGTTAAAAGTATTGGAGATGCACAGCGAAGGGATGTCAAGTATTTCATGTACTTCGACATTTTCATGGTCAGGGGAGTGTATTTTTCGATTATATGCCCCTCACATAATCCACGACAATTCGATATTGAGCGTTTGGCAATCCAGTTAGAGATCGTAGTCTGGTGTTCTTTAGTTCAATACAGGAGACTGTTACGTTTCGAGAAACGCCATTGAATACCACCCGGAAGTGTGTGTGTGACTAAGGGGAGTTAATGCATGCGGGGAGGTAACTCCGGGGTTTCTATACCTAGCTATTAAAATGTGTCACAATATAGACCCTAATTTCTATGGTGATGCGCATCCTCCAAAAATATTTTTAAAGCATAAAGTGTATTAACTATAGAGTAGTTTAATTAAGTTATGCTGAAGGTGATCATATTATTATGGTGGATTAACCCATCGTAAGGTGCCACAAATGGAAATTATAGATGATGAGCGAGGATTCTAAATTAATGATCTCTGTGGTTGTAGTCTACTCATAGGACCAGGCGCGGTGATTGCAGGATTGCTTCAGGACCCAATGATCTCTGGTAAGAACTTACCAGACTACGATCTCAGACTACGACACCAGACTACGATCTCTAACTGGATTGTCAAACGCTCAATATCGAATTGTCGTGGATTATGTGAGGGGCATATAATCGAAAAATACACTCCCCTGACCATGAAAATGTCGAAGTACATGAAATACTTGACATCCCTTCGCTGTGCATCTCCAATACTTTTAACACTTTTAATGCTTGCACTATTTTTAATGCTTATAACATTTCTCCACACACAGACCATATCAATCATATAAAGAATTTGCCACCAGATCTACCAACCTAACACTCTTGTTTACCTACCTAAGTGCCTCTACCACACATATCTCTCTGCCACACTATATAAACAAGACGCACATGCGTGCCACACATATAACATTTGCACTATATAACCGCTTATCTTCATGTTGTATTTTAACCTGTATTTTTGTTTTTTGATTGTACCTCTTAATATAAATGTAATCTCGAAGTGTGTACTGCCACTCTAAATTCTGTAATGAATGTTGACCCACAATGTTTGAATATGTATCGGTATGTCTCTCGGCTGAAAAGGAGGTCATATAACTGTCCATGCATTAATAAATTGCTCCGAAGAATCCAAACCTCGGTTTGGAGGAAACAGCTGTAAGCACAATAATGTTTTGAACAGTTCTTTGATTCTTATATTTCATATATATATATATATATATATTTTATATATATATATATATATATATATATATATATATATATATATATATATATATATATATATATATATATATATATATATATATATATATATATATATATTGGTAAACGGAATAGAAAATGCTGACAAATTGTTCACAGTTGAAAAATGGTTTAATTAGGAATAAAAGAGTATTAGTAATTGTATGGGTTAGTATTCAGTTGTGGTTTTAAGTTTTTAAGTTTTTACCGGTTGCGCATTTCTAAATGCTTTTCAAAAATAATTTTGAGATAGAGTGTCCGTGCTGTTTGCTCTGATCAGAGCAAACAGCACGGACACTCTATCTCAAAATTATTTTTGAAAAGCATTTAGAAATGCGCAACCGGTTAAAACTTAAAAACTTAAAACCACAACTGAATACTAACCCATACAATTACTAATACTCTTTTATTCCTAATTAAACCATTTTTCAACTGTGAACAATTTGTCAGCATTTTCTATTC
>OZ024743.1:308164425-308179425 GCA_964016885.1 Eledone cirrhosa | reverse complement strand
CGCGCGCGCGCGCGCGCAACATCTATTGAAAGAGAACAATGCATTATTATTGAGTCATACATGCAACATGTATTATGCTAGTGCAGCGTAATACATGTTGCATAATAGACCTGCTACAAGAGAAATCTGGCCATATGTGTATTGGTCGGCGAGGTGAATAACACGTTCGACTGGTAACATATTGATAGAAAATTACATCACGTTTGTATTTTTGTCTGAAGAGAACGTGTAAGGGAGTTATTATATAACTACGTTACATCTTCGAAATACGTATAATGAATAAAATAGGGATGTACGAATAAAACCATCTCTCTTATTTATTGTAATAAAACTCCGGATGAACAAAAATCGTGGAGTGTTTCACGTCTGTTGAAGAATAAGTCGGTAGATATTTAATCAACCAACTTTCTTCAATTGAATATATATATATATATACTAGCAGAGGTACCCGGCGTTGCTCGGGTATTAAATAGCAGTTGTGTATACCATTTATGTCAATACTTCAGTGCTACTTCGAAAACTATACTTTTACAAAATCATCGGCTTTTTCCAAAAGAGGGTTCCTGCCCCAGGGGTCCCCTACTCAATATGTGCCAATTCTGAGAGTTCACATTCATCTGTAGGACAAACGTAGCCCATGTGTCAAGTTTTGTGAAAATCGGTTGCGAACTCCAGAAGTTATGACGTTTTGTTGCATTGCACTGCAATTCTTCAGTCGACTCCAAGGAAGCGGTTAAAGGGGGTTATCTGCCGGGAGGCCCTATAATCAATCTGGAAAAATGAAAGTGCCCATGACCATCCGGAGTACATAAGTAACCTATGTCTTAAGTTTGGTGAAAATACAATAGAAATGCATAATGTTTATACATGCGCGCGCTCGTGTGGGTGTGGGGGTGGGGGGTATGTATTTGTGTGTGCGTATGTATGTGTATGTCCGTCGGGGCATACGTATGTACTGGCCTAAATCTTCACTATTTACTTTTACTATTTTAATAACCTCTGTCTTTTTCGTTTTCAATTTTATTTACATCATTCTAAACTCCGGGGCTGGAAATCATTCTGTTATGTTAAATAGAATATTAGTCTAACGACTCCATTTATACCATAAACTTGGTCTTGTCTTTGCATGAAATTGTTCTTCTCGCTCCACATAACGACGTATTATCCTCGCTTTTTCCCCCGTTCATTGCCAGGGAACGTCTTCACGAACCAAAATATCGTCTTCCTGTTTTCGTTCGGTTGGAACGTTTCTCGAAATATTGACTCTGCGTTCACAGGAAATTCCTGTTTCATCGATTTTCTCCGTAACCATGGAAGCTTGTAGCTTGAAAGTCAACCCAACGCCTCCTCGGGTTATTCTGCATAACTGTGTAAATTTTCGTTGCATTCCACCAAGCCGTTTCGACGTTTATCCGACTACACCTACTTACTTAAATATACTACGTCCGACCACTTCCAATTTATATAGTATATAACGAATGTTATTACTCTAAGGACCTACCTTTTCGAGTGCTTTGCTAACTCATCATTTCATATAAGTAGGCCGAATTTGCTTGCAAACCGCCAGAGATTCGATTTTACTAAATTTCCAATTATATTATTCTCCTAGATTTAATAATTAACTAATTAATTTAATTAGACAATCCCGTTGATTAGTTAATTATTTGTGTTTGTTTTATAACATCTAGTCGAGAGCTTATCATGATGATTAGCGGAAATTAAAATATTTCCTTTGTCTAACATTTTGAATGACCCGCCAAAAACCGGGGTTATTTCCCTTGCTGGAATTAACACGTGATAGATACGATACGCTGCATGTAGCGGCAACATTTAGCCTATCACCCCGTCCTGGGTAGAACGAAAACCTCTTGAAGAACTGAGTCCTCTATTCGATCATGAGTGCCACGGGCTTGCCGGTCACGTGGGTCTGATGTTTGATTTTGGATTCAAAGAGGCACTTTGGGCGTATAATCGTTTGATTTGTCCAGGTGTATTTTTCTCAACTTGTTAGTTCTATTGTTACTTTTGTATATTATTGTGTGTTAGATTTTGCCTACCACAATGTTCGATTTGTCAAGCTATTTAAACGAATGTTATTACTCTAAGGACCTACTTTATTGAGTGCTTTGCTAACTCATCATTTCATATAAGTAGGCCAAATTTGGTTGCAAACCGCCAGAGATTCGATTTTACTAAATTTCCAATTATATATATATATATATATATATATATATATATATATATATACATACATATATATATAAAATTAGAATTGGTGCTCTGAAATAGCGATGTATATATAGTGTATTTGGCAATACACTGTATGCTTAATTAAAAGCATTTTGAAGAACTTACGCTATTGTTTTAAAGTAGTGACTATGCCATTTATTTCTTTTTTCAACAAACAAAGGGAGATAAGCTGACAGATCTCTGTTTCATACTGTTGGTATTCCTCAGAGCTCACCACTCCCCTTGTCTGTTGAAAATTATGAATGTTGGATTCTTATAGAATTCCAGTAATAATCAGGAACTGATTATACATAGCGGTTGCCGGTCCAACATTCATCATTTTCAACAGAGAAGGGGAGTGGTGAGCTCTGAGGAATACCAACAGTATGAAACAGAGATCTGTCAGCTTATCTCCCTTTGTTTGTTGAAAAAAAGAAGTGACATAGTCACTACTTTAAAACAATAGCGTAAGGTCTTCAAAATGCTTTTAAATAAGCATACAGTGTATTGCCAAATACGCTATATATACATTCATATATATATATATATATATATATATATATATATATATATATATATATATATATATATATATATATATATATATATATATATATATATATATATATATATATATATAGCAGATGAACAATCCAATTATCAGAGGCTGTCACGAAGTACTCAATAAGTGAGTAATTGATTAATTTCTACTCAGAGTGAACACACAAAGTTAAGGAATAGTGACACCATGAATAAAGCGGTCAGATTGTAAACCTATCCAACAATGAAGGAGTAGTTAATATCAATTAAAACGTTATTTGTCTCTAATCCTTAAACAATATTTCCAGCGTCAATATAAGTCCGTCTATTTGTAATCTAGCGAACTGAGCCAGCGGAAATTTTCATGTCTTGGCAAAGATCGGATGCTGGTGATAGAATATAAATTCTCATCCTTTCAACTAGTAGACTAAACTAATATCTATCTTAGTCAGCTTAGTTAGCGATTTTACTTTTTTCTTTATAGCATCACATATACCCCACCCCTACAAATACAGCAGCAACACCAACATGTAATGTCTAGATCAAGGATCACCAATCATAGATCATTGACTCCATCCTGGTATCCTTGACCCCTCATCGACCCTAGGCATGTACAAAAATAGATAAGTAAATAGATATATCAGTAAACATAATATAAAATAAACAATAAAGAGTAATCATAATCTATAAAGCTCAGTGTGTGGTCATGCTCCTTTCTTATAGAAATCTACGATATAGAATTTCTTCAATTGAAATTTACAATTCAGTATTCGAAATAGTTTCGATTGCGTCTTGGCACATCTCATTTTTTCAATTTCACCCACAATTACGCAAAAAATAGATAAAACTCAATATTTTACGATTTTTCTCTGTCATTTAAACTGCTAAACTCTTTCCACTACCATTCAAAATCTATACAACTTCATACTTTCTGCTACTTTCTCTTTCCAAGCTTGATGGTGATACTGTCCGTTTCAAAAGCAACAGATACATTTATTCAACAACAAGCGATAAATCTTTTTTAAAACCTCTTTTCCAAACGCATACAAACACACACTCACTTCAACAACAACAACAATCTGCCTTTTATAGATAATGATAAACAATAATATCCTCTATGAGGTCACTAAACCTGCTAGAAACAGCAGCTAACTCTCCCCCATACCACACCCCTCCCTACTGTCTTAAATTTAGAAAACATATCTTCTATGAGGTCACTAAACCTGCTAGAAACAGCAGCTAACTCTCCCCCATATCACACCACTCCCTACTGTCTTAAATTTAGAAAACACATATCCTCTATGAGGTTACTAAACCTGCTAGAAACAGCAGCTAACTCTCCCTCATATCACATCCATCCCTACTGTCTTAAATTTAGAAAACATATCTTCTATGAGGTCACTAAACCTGCTAGAAACAGCAGCTAACTTTCCCCCATATCACACCACTCCCTACTGTCTTAAATTTAGAAAACACATATCCTCTATGAGGTTACTAAACCTGCTAGAAACAGCAGCTAACTCTCCCTCATATCACATCCATCCCTACTGTCTTAAATTTAGAAAACATATCTTCTATGAGGTCACTAAACCTGCTAGAAACAGCAGCTAACTCTCCTCCATATCACACCACTCCCTACTGTCTTAAATTTAGAAAACACATATCCTCTATGAGGTCACTAAACCTGCTAGAAACAACAGCTAACTCTCCCTCATATCACAACCCTCCCTACTGTCTTAAATTTAGAAAACACACAGACAACCATGCAGAACAACTCCATCGCAGCTCTGTTGTTCGGCTGGCATCGTCTATGCGCGTGTTGCGCAAGTACTGTGAAACAATAAATTTCAACACTTTTTTGCACAGAGATAATATCCATAGGCGAAACTACAATTGTCACTGCTGGCGCAGCTCCTGCTTCCAGGTCTGCAATTCATTCACCCAGTGCCTGGCAGACAAAAAAGTGCTGCCATAAAATGGGTGGTGCAACCTAACTTTGGTAACTTAATGACCCCGAGCAACGCCGGGCTTTAATGCTAGTTATATATAAATCAGAAACGTGTTTAAGCAAGTTGTATTTTGTTGTATTGTTTTGTCGGGTAACATACTTTGCGGCATATAGTTTTGCTCGTGATTTCACACTAGCGTCTTCATTCCTGAAAACGCTTGTCTGAGTGAAGTTATGAACAGCAACTGTAGAAGCTCAAGGTCGAATATTTTCTTTCTAAAAATACCAACTTTTCTCCGTTCAGGAGTTTTTATGCCCAATTTGTTACACTATTTTTCATAGTAAAAAAAAAAAAAAATACGTTGAAGCTTCTAAAAATATATATAAGGGCGGTGTATTGGCAGTATCAGTGGAGGGTCGGACGCCATGCTTTCCAGCATAGTTACGTCCCTTTACGATCTGAGTTCAAATCCCGCCGAGGTTGACTTTGCTTTTCATCCTTACGGAGTCGGTAAAATAAAGTACCAGTAATGCACTGGGTAATTGCTGGCCTTGTGCCTAAAGTAGAAACAATTATATATATATATATATATATTTATCCTTATCGAGCCCTCTTTGGATTTTAGTCTTCACATTTATTATATATATATATATATGTGTGTGTGTATGCGTTTGTATGTGTATGTCCATCGGGGCATACGTATGTACTGGCCTAAATCTTCACTATTTACTTTTACTATTTTAATAACCTCTGTCATTTTCGTTTTCAATTTTATTTACATCATTCTTAAACTCCGTGCTGGAAATCATTCTGTTATGTTAAATAGAATATTAATCTTTGGATTTTAGTCTTCACATTTATTATATATATATATATATATATATATATATGTGTGTGTGTGTGTGTGTGTGTGTGTGTGTGTGTGTGTGTGTGTGTGTGTGTGTGTGTGTGTGTGTGTGTGTGTGTATGTGTGTGTGTGTGTGTTTGGGTGCTCGTGTCCGTGTTTAAGTGACTTAGCTTAGCGGTTCGACAAAAATCGATCACTAAAATAAGTACCAGGCAAACTTTTAAAAAGGTACTTGGTTCCATATGAACGACTAAACCCCTTTAAAGAGGTGCCTCAGCATAGTCGCAGTCTAATGACTGACACCTGTAAAAGAATTAACGCATATAGAGTTGGGAGTTTGGTTCCGTTGTGTTCGGACCTGGTGTATATGTATACATTTATTTACAACACCACATATACTGTTAACAGCTTGTTGTTTAGAGTGTTTGGAGTCAAGCACTGGTTTTATTCTCCTTTGAAGCTTGGACCAGTAAAAATATCTTAACAGTTTCCATCTGTCCTCAATGTTTTCCATGTAATGCTGTCCAGATACTGATAATGAGGTCACATTTTAAAAATAGATACAATGTAGGTTAAATTTCCGTTAAATATTTCTTAATTCTATGACAAAATTCCGAAATTCATTAAACTCAATTTCGTTTTTATTTATTGCAATTTTGTCTGTGGGGCGCGGCTGAGGCACCGCTCAGACTGGGGTGTAGTGTCTGTCCTCCACCCCTCCCCATTTCATTCGTTGCTTGATTCTTTTTTTCTTTTTCTTCTTTCATTTCCTTTTTTGTCTTTCCTTTAATAGTGTGTTTTGTTTTTGTATAAACAGTTTTGTAAAATGAAGTTTGAATTTACAGATTTAAAAAATACAAACAATTTAGAGATGGTAGCGTTATCGCTTTGTTTGCTGTGAAAGCAGGGGCGGTGGAACTGGGGGGTGGTGGCCACCCCAATCATTATATTTTTCTCCCCAAACTACCAAAAAACACACATCTATTTGTATAAGTGCTACAGTATATGTACATGTTATGTCTATCGCATATCGAAGTTTTTTTAATATCTTGGTTGATATTTGATAACAGCTAAACTAATCATTACAACTAAATCGATCAAATTTGCCTCTCCCCCATTCAGAAATGCTTCAACCCCTGGAAAGTGTTTGTTGGAATTAATGTTTGCTATAATATAAAATCTTTGAACACTTTATCACATTATATATCAAAAGGGTTAAATTATTTCGGTAATCACATATTTTTGACGTCTTCACGATAAAAAAAAATATGAAAAAAAAAGAAGCATTTTTAATTTCAAATAATTTAAATGTGGGAAGATGACAAAAATATGTGATTACCGAAATAATTTAACTCTTTTGATATAAACCGTTTGAACCTCTAGAAGGATGAAAGATAAAGTCGACGTTGGAGGGATCTGAACTAAGATCGAAGAAAACCGTAGCTAGTATTTCATAGTATTTCATCTGACGTTCTAATCATTCAGCCTGTTTTAGTATTGAGTAATTATTGATAATTATTTCTAACATTAGCACAAGGCAAGCAATTTGGGTGAAGAGAAAAGTCGATTATATTGACATCAATACTTAACTGGTACTAGTTTTTATCGATCACGGACGGATGAAAAGCAAAGTTGACCTCGGTAAAATTTGAGCTCAGAATGTAGAAAATCCTAACTCAATACTGCAAAGCATTTTGTCCGGCGCTCTACCGATACTGCAAACACATCGCCTTTAGAATTGATAATTGTTTATACTTTCGGCAGCAATTTGAAGTGAACGGGAAAAATCGACCAAATCCACCCCAGTGCGTCACCTGTACTTTATTTTATCAACCCAGTAAGGTTTAAAGGCAAAGCTAACCTCGGCGTGATTTGAACTCAGAAGGTAAAGGGCTGTAACTTTATGCTGCAAAGCATGTTGTACGACGTTCTATCGATACTGAAAATCCACCACCTTTAAAATTAATAATTGTTTCTATTTTTGGCACAAGGCCAGACCTTTAAAATTAATAATAATTATTAGAACGTCTGAGAGGAATGGATTTCTAGAACCGTTAGAGCGTTGGACGAAATGCTCTGTGGTAGTTGACCTGGTTCTTAACGTTCTGAGTTCAAATCCAGCCAAGGTTAACTTTATCTTTTATCTTTCTGGAGTCGATAAAACATATACCATTCAAGCACTAGAGGTCGATGTAATCAACGTATTTCCCTCTTAATTGCTACCCTAGTTCCCTAAATTAGAAACAATTACTATATCAATAATTGTCGCTGTTTAACCCCCAATTACGGCCATCTTGTCTTTTTGTATGTAGGTCTATTATATTTTTCTTTTTTATTAAGAATCTAAGCAGAGCTGTATCAAAACAACAAGAGGCCATAGGCTAGAGAACATCTCGAGCCTCCACCATCTGTTTGCAATAAACCTAATGAGAATTAAAGGTACATAAATGTAGTCCTACATATAGAACAATGCTGAAGTTCCAGGTATTGATTTATGCTGACCTCTAAAACAGTGGTGACACCAAAAAACAGGGATGGATGAAAGCTACTAGGGGCTCCAGGCTATGGAAAATTTGCAGTCGCCAACACATGCTCCCAAGAAACCTAATGAGAATTAAAAGTACATAAATGTAGTCCTACATATAGAACAAGGCTGATATTCCAGGTGTTAATATATCCTGACCCTAAAACAGAGATGACACAAAAAGAAAAAGAAATGTTTTATAGAAATAATAATACCTTAAATTTTGACAAAAATATCCTGTTTCATAGCTCTTTTTTAATATAGATTTTCATATATATTTAAAACAGGAAAGGGTCCTCTTAACTATGAGGTTCTTGGCTGCAGCTGATTTAACGAATATGTAAATACGGTTCTGAGTTTAGGATGTAATTTGAAGGAAATTTGATTGTTATTTCTAGCAGGGTAAGTAACCAGATAAGAAAATCCTTTATTGTATCAAACCACTGTAGTTGGCGAAATTAAATAGTCTCTTTTCTTGAGAATAGTGCATATATAGGTGCATATATAAATGTATATATATATATTTTTATATATGTGTATGTATAGGTTTACATATAGGTGTATATATAAGTGTATATATAGGTATATACATTAATGTATATATAGGTATACAGTGTACCCCCGGCATTTGCAGTTCCAACATTCGCAGTCCCGGTTATTCGTGGAATTTTCCTTAGAACATCACTAATAATTGTTCCTGGAAACCACCGCATATTCGCGGAATCGTATATATCTTCCGCGATTTTTCAATGTTTTTTTTTCGTGGTAATATATATTTCAATAACAGTATACCGTATTTGCCGTCTTATTGGACGCCCCTTCGCTTTTTTAATTATATTTTACGTTATATTTTGACGTTTATAGGCATTTTATGGGCCACATCCAATATTCGCGATTTTTCACTCTTCGCGGGTAATCTAGGAACGTAACCCCCGCGAATACCGAGGGACAACTGTATATATGTGATCATATATATATATATATATATATATATATAATGTATAATAAACAATAAAATATAATTACCTCATTACCAGAGGTTTCCCGAATAAGACGAATACAAGAAACGTCCTCATTCAGACAAGGAATTGCCTTGTCTGACGAACGAATGCAGACGTTTCTTGTATTCGTCTTATTCGGGAAACCTCTGGTAATGAGGTAATTATATTGTATTGTTTATTATACATTAAATTTATCTCTGTAACTTACATAGCACTCTTCACTCCTATGACTTTTTCAATTTTCAACGGAAACTTCAATACTTATATATAAGGTCTTTATTCTCTCGTTCACGATTTCACCGAACTTAAATTCATAGAAATCTGGGACTTGTCTCCTTCTTCCTCACTTTCTGTTGCTTCACCATTTTGTTTGTTTACCCTCGTGTCCCCTTTATTTACGTGTCCCAACGACTTTTTTTAGCCGTTGCTCGCACCAACCGGAGGTATATGGTCTTTAAAGCGATGAAATGCCTATGATAGTTGGAAGATCACTGATGAAGGACAAACTTTTTCATATGTAACCCATTTGCAACTCCGCAGCGCCCTTATTATCATATATATATGTATGTGTGTGTGTGTGTGTATGTGTGTACACACCTATATGTGTATATATATATATATAAGTGTATACTTTCATCATAGAAACAAAAAGGTACAGGCGACGGACTGTAGCCCATTTAGCCCATACCTAAATCTAGGTCTGAGTACAGGACTTGAGATAAGAGAGATTTGGCTTCTATTTCTAGCAGATCGGGTGACGACGTGGACGTCCATTTTGCAGATTCGTTAGAACGTCTGTTAAATATAATGCAGTAATGTTCATTCTTTCGTTTCCAAATCTCCTGGGTTTTATTTCCTCTTGGTCTATGTTTTTACATTGAACTTTGTTTTTCAAATCCCCCACATACATGCGGGTTTGTTTCTTTAACTCAAAATAACTGCATATGCATCTGTTTGGCCTGATTTCTCTCAATAATGGTTAGAAAAGTGTTTATATATGATTCCTTTAGTCATATTTCCCATCTGTGCAGGCATGCATATTTATTCACATCTACGCACGCATGCATACTGCAGGCGGACGATCAGGGCCGGTGCTACTAATAAGGCCAACTAGGTAGTCGCTTACAACACAGACCTCAGAGAGGTACATTACTAAATTTCACGATCATCATCATCATCATCATCATCATCATCATCATCACCACCACCATCATCATCATCATCATCATCATCATCATCATCATCACCATCATCATCATCATCATCATCACCATCATCATCATCATCATCATCACCATCACCATCACCATCATCATCATCATCATCATCATCATCATCACATTCTTCTTCTTCTTCTTCTTCTTCTTCTTCTTCTTCTTCTTCTTCTTCATCATCATTATCATCTTCTCCCACTTATTTCTGAAAGGGTCGTAGGAACAGAGTCCTCACACACTCCTTCCAGCAGGTCAGAAACAACCATCTCGCATTGATCCAGCTGGATCTCCAAGCGAGATCGCACCAGCTCATGGGTGTTATCCAAGCATCTTGCTCGAGGCCTACTCACGGGTCTTCTGACGGTTGGTTTTGCCCGTAAAATCTGTCCAGCGATTCCTTACTGAAACATTCTAACCATATCGTGGTGCTACGAAACTATGTTTTATTTTTACGTCCTCTCTGGTGTCTTAGTCACCATTGAATTACAGTATGAGACTGTTGCTGTCTCAAGTTGTTGTCGTTCGCCTGATCGAGATCATCCATCAGTTTCCAGGGTCCACCGTGAGGAGGTCTACAACTTGGGCCCCTAAACTCTACGTGATTACAGTTTTATGCAAACATTAAATATATGACAATTTCTTGTGATCAGTAAACAAACGCTTAAACATCTTTGCCGTGTAGCAGGGTTATAGAAATATCCAAAGAGGTGTAAAGGTTCGTATGATGTTATAACCTGCCACATGAATTGGCGTGGGTTAGTGTGAACTGTGTAGTAGAAATGCTGGCTTGGTAATTTTCTTAATGTGACCAAAGCAAGAAGTGTCAAAAACTATGTTCATCAGCTTACCTAACTAACTGAAAGTTTAAATTATTATATTTGGGTGAATAAGGCACGTAATTGGAAAACGGGGGCACATATATCGAGGGCGCTAAATACCCTGGTGCTGGCTCTCACTACAGATGTGTGCTTACATATTCTTTTATATATGCACACGCTACATTCAGAGCCGGCGTCTGACTGCACTAAGAACAATTACTAAGAATGCATTTTTTACTACACAGTCCACAGTCACCCACGTCAAATCATATGATAGGTCATAACACCATAGAACTCTCTCCGCCACTTTTAATATTTTTATAATGCTGCAACGTAGCAAATATGTTTAATGATTTATTTATTAATCACAGGAAATTAGATATTCAATTGAATTACACAAATTTATATAAAACTGTGATCCTTTAAGGTTCTGTAATGTACCTCTTTCATGTCTGTGCTTTAGGTGACTGCCTAGTTGGCCTTAATGGTAGCACCAGCCTGGCATACTACTGTGATTCTTTAATGTTCAGTACCATGCTCCTCTGGGATCTGCGCCCTAAGCGGGAGCTTAGTTGGCCTTAATAGTAGCGCAGACCCTACATGTATACTGCAGAAGCATGCTTACACATATTTATTCACATCTACGCACGCAAGCATACTATAGACAGACATATTCCGTTTACTTCCAAAGTTTAAACAAGAAACAGAAAACAACAACACAACAAAGTCAATAGCGTCTGTCTTTAGTGGAAACTAAGGCACTAATGTAACTGTTTCTTTCAACTTCTCTAACGAAAATTAAAAGAAAATGTGCTCATAAAAAAGATATGAAATCTGATGTTTTATATTATGAAAGATGAACAACTACATATGCCTGAACGAACACACATGTAAATAAAAACTTAAATATTTTACATGACTTTCCTTTCATTTTTGGTGGGGGGAATTTTGTTTTCCATGTTAATGTAACTCTATAAATGTATATATATATGTGTGTGTATGTATGTATGTATGTATGTATGTATGTATGTATGTATGTATGTATGTATGTATGTATGTATGTATGTATGTATGTATGTATGTATGTATGCAGGTCTCCTAATGTTTTCATTGCCGGATGGAAGTAAATCTGAGAATCTACTCTCTACCAAATGACCCAAACGGATTGCGTCTCATATACCCTCTAACAACAGAAACCCAGCCCTTGGCCTTCCCGCGGTGCAGCTGTTTGGAACTGAGAAGGTGAAGGGGTAAATGTGAGTGACTACCAGTTGCTTTAGATAGATACAACTTATCAACCTTGGGTGGCAATTTGTCTAGGAGAAGGATTAGTCTGATTTCAAGAGCCTGATACTGTGTCTATGGCACTGGGGGTAGATGAAACCTTTTAGCTGTAGTAGAAGTAGTCTATCTAGGAGAAGGAATATTCCGAAATCAAACCCATCAGGCCGAAACCAGGAAATACTGGGTATGACACACCAGCAAACAGTACGTCTGTGGGAGTGATATTCCTCATGTTTCTGTAGAAGCAAATTTCTAGGACAGGGGTCGGCAACCTTTTGGAGAGAGAGGGCCAAACAGCTATGCAGTCTCATGGAGGAGGGCCATGTTATTAAATATGTAAATAAATTTTCTGGAGGTTTAAAGCAAAACAAGGAATTTAATATAATTTTATTTTAACAAGGCCCCTTATTTTACTGCAGGAATAACAAAAAAAAAGAAGAAAGAAACTACAAACACATTTAACAAAAAAAAAGAAAATTCCTTATTTTACTGCAGGAATAACAAAAAAAAAAAGAAAAAAAAAACTACAAACACATTTAACAAAAAAAAAAAGCAAATTCCTTATTTTACTGCAGGAATAACAGAAAAACAACTACTATCACAATCAACAAAAAAAAAAGCAAATTCCTTGCTACAAACGAAATACAGTTAGAAATAGTAAATGATTTAATGAGACACTTGTTTCTGCTTATTATGCGATAACTCCTCCACATCAGTTGAAATATTTGTCGATGACAGGAGCAAAACATCATCCAGGTGGTCGTCACGCAACCTTGTTCTTAAATGAATTTTAGTATATTTCATTTTGGAAAAAAGTTGTTCACAAGTATATGTACTTCCAAATAATGATATCATCAGTTTCGCATTAGTCAAGATATTTTTATATTTTCTGTTTGGCAATATATATTTCTTGTAGAAGTCAGCAGTGGATTCGAACTGAAATTTCGATTTCAAAGATTCGTTGCACTGTAAGTCAATTAACTCCAACTGATATTCTTCTGTTTCGTAAGGAGTACCAAATAACTTAAATAGAGTTCCATATTGCCGGAAGTCACCAAAACGAGAGGAAAACTCGCTTCTCAAATCCTTAATAGAGCTCACAAAGATGTCTGGTATTATATCTCTCTTGTGATTTTGGAGACTTGGGAAATGAGAGTAGTTTCCTTTTTGAAGTTGTGATTCCCACAGTCGAAGTTTTCTCTCAAAAGCAGTAATTTGACCAAACATCTCAAATACAACCTTGTTCTTTCCTTGAAGCTCAAGATTCAAAGTGTTCATGAGCGGGTCGTGATGTCCACTAAAAAAGCTAACTTGACAACTCACTGTGGATCCTGATAGTAAGAATTATCTTGGTCTTTGCTCTCTAAAAACAGAAATCTCTTCTCTCAATGCATATACTCGTTCTATCATTTTTCCGCGGCTAAGCCATCGAACATTTGAAAAATATGTAAGGTCGCCATACTCTGCTTCAATTTGTTTTAGAAATTCTTGAAACTGGCGGTAATTTAGTCTTCTTGACAGTATAAAATTCATTGTTTTCACGACCACTGCCATGATGTCCTTAAAATTCAGTGACTTTGCACATAATGCTTCTTGATGAATAATGCAATGAAGTTTGATTAGTTTTTAATCAATACCGATGTGGTTTTGGAGCAATGCAACAAACCCCTTTTTCTCTCCAACCATTGCTGGCGCTCCATCTGTGATTACTCCAGAAAGCTTTGATAAATCCAGATTCATTTCGGTAATCCATTTTATTATGCTTTCCAAAATATCTGCTCCAGTGCTAGTGTCCTTCATAGGAATCAATTGTACAAATTCTTCCACAATATCAAATGTTGGTGTTACACTCCTCACAAACACTGCAAGTTGACAAGTATCCGTCATATCAGTGGATTCATCGATAGCAATGGAATAATATTCCAGATTATTTAAAATGCCCTCCAAGCCACTTCTGACATTTGCTGCCAGCTCTTCAATTCGCCTTGTTACTGTTCTTGCCGATAAGCTGATCGCAGAAAATAATTCCCTTTTTTTCTGGACAAGCAACATCTGCTACCTTCAACAATAATTCTTTGAAGAAATTTCCATCTGCAATTAGATTTGACACCTCGTAGCTAGCACGAGTGTTTCGGTCACTTTCTTCAACTTTTCTAGTGAAAAAGGATGATTGCTTTGTTACATTATTTCTCAGCCGTGTAACTTCGTTTACTCGTGCTTTTCCAGTAAAACTGTTGTAATGATTATGACGAGTTTCATAGTGCCGTTTAATATTTGAAACTTTCTTCACGGCAATGGTTTCTTGACAAATTAAGCAAACACATTTTCCGAAGTGCTCAATGAAAAAATAGCTAAGTGTCCAGCCATCGTTAAAAGTTCGGCACTCCAAATCCACTTTTCTTTTCTTAGCTTCCATGGGCTTGTTTTTGTCCTAACAAAAAAGATTTATGGAAAGGAAAAAGAACAAAAAGTATAATAATCAGAATGAAGAAATAAGAAACAATGAAAACAAATATAAATGCAAATACAGTAATGCGATAAAATATGATAATTGTGAATAAATTATATAAAACAAGGTTTCTAACGATGTTGTT
>OZ024743.1:308131925-308156925 GCA_964016885.1 Eledone cirrhosa | reverse complement strand
TAACATTTATCACTGGTAGATCGTTCTAATAATACATGATCTTTTGTTAATGTGATAAGATAAAAAAAAGAGTTCAACTTGTATTTCTCTTTACTTCGTTATCTTAGAATAAAACTGGTCAAAGTGATACATTCTCACTTCTCAAATGACTGTTGTTGTTGATTACCGCCCCACCCTATCAGCTCTGATCTAAGGCATTCCAGTTACATCTCGCGGCACATAAATGTGACGTGGCACACTGTTTAGAAATATCAAATGACTTCCAACAGTTTCTTATTGTTCCTATATCTAGTTGGAGACATCGCTTTTAGTAACTGCTGCACAAAAACACATTAAAATAAAATCAATGACAAGAATTTTCTTATCCTATATCTTTATTAGGCAGCGAATTAGCAGAGTCATTAGAACGTCGGTATTTGTTCAAACTCTCTGTACGCCGAGTTCAAATTTCACCGATGTCAACTTTGCTTTTCATCCTTTCAAAGTCGAGAAAAAAATACAGGTCCAGCAGCGAGAGAGTAAATGTCACTGATGACGGATAAAAATCCAGAAATAATTGCCTAGCATTCTCACCACTACTGAGATAGCTGTATCCATGTTTACGTTTACTGTTTCTTTACTTAGCGTTACTTAACAGCTCGACAAAAAAGATCGATTCAAGTAAAAAATACATTGATGACAGTGCTCCAGCATGACAACAGTTTAATGACTGAAATCAGTACAAGGAATAAAAGAAAAAAGAATAACTCGCAAACCCACAGAAATGTTTTTTTTTATTTTTTATATATTAAGATAATCACCATATAAAATACTTCCGGAACTAAGTTTATTGTCTCTTGTTTCAGTAATATATTTTAAAATGAGATAAAACATGTTTGCCTTTAAGTAAAAGTACCCTATTTCCCAGTACGCACCCTAATTTTGACAACCAAAAATTTGAAAAAAAATAATAAACAACCTTCGGCCTCCAGGACACATGGTAGATTTTTGAGACTTATTTTAGGGAAAATGAAGCGTCTTCAACGCAGGGAAATACGGTAATTCTTGGTCACATTATAAACATACGGTCAGTCTGGTGTGTTTTAGTGCAACTAACATATATATGTTCCTCATTAAAAGGACGTGATGTGAAGGCGAGATTCCCCTAAAATGTAGCATGCTTATACAGGTTTCTAAAATATAATTGCTGCCCGAGTATTTGTGATCAGATAAATGGTGCTAAATGGTAACTATTCAATGTGGACTCCGCCAAGGGTGCGTACTGTCACATCTTCTGTTCATTATTTACATGAACATGATTAACATGCGCAGCCGGGCTTGATAGGTTTGATGCAGAATGCTACATAGTTGCAATGAGAATCAGTGCTACGAAAACTGAGACACTCATCCTCTCAAGGAAGCCTGCACAGTGCACTCTATATGGAGTTCCACTGAACCAGGTAGAAAAGTTCAAGTATCTCGAGGCCGTGTTCTCGAATGATGGAAGGTAGGAGGCTGAATTAAGTGCAAGAATTGCAGGAGCTAGTGCAGGAATGCACCAGCTTTAACATTCAGTATCCAGAAGAAGGGAAGTAGGTGTAAAAG
This sequence comes from Eledone cirrhosa, assembly GCA_964016885.1. Lineage (NCBI taxonomy): Eukaryota > Metazoa > Mollusca > Cephalopoda > Octopoda > Eledonidae > Eledone > Eledone cirrhosa. The sequence goes on along the minus strand of OZ024743.1, from coordinate 308,155,341 downwards.
CCAAACTCACTATCTTCAATTCGGTATTCGGGCCCACCCTCACCTATGGTCAGGAATGTTGGATAATGATCAAAGAATATGATCGCAAATACAAACGGCCAAAATGGGGTTCCTCCGAAGGGTCTTTCGAGTAACGTTACTCGATAGAGTACGTAGCTCGGAGATCAGGGAGTCACTCCAGGTAGAGCCGCTACTTCTCCGAATTGAGAGATCACAGCTCCGATACTATGGGCATGTGGTTAGAATGTCTCAAAAAAGAATCGCTGGACAGATTTTACGGGAAAAACCCCAGGAATCGAGGGGTAGACCCCGAGCAAGATGGTTGGATATATATATCAAATCATATATTTTATCTGATGAGGACGTACTGCAAAAACAACACAGTACCTCCGAAATATATATAATAAAGCATATATTTTGATTATGTGAATATCTTCATTTGTTAATATTTTGAATAATATATATATATATATATATATATAACTCGCTTGAGGGGAGTTTCTTCCCTGAAGACCTTCTGCTGTCCAGCTGTCTGAGAGTTTCTTACCACTAGACTGACTAAAATAAGTCAGTTGTACTTGTATAGTTCCCCAATTCAAGAAACAATATTGATCATTTCAAAACATTGGAAGAACCAATACTGGAAGTATTACAATTCCGTCTTCAGGAGGAAAATTCTTTGGAATAAGAGATATTGAAAATAAAGCATACATACCATGTCTTTGCCGAATCGCATGGTGTCTGACGCATTGTGTCCTTGAATTACTCTATGAATATATCACACTTAATACCACTATGAATATATCACACGACAATACCACGGGCTTTTAGTGACGCTGGAAAAACCAGCCAAATCATTTAAAATCTACTCTACAATGAAGGAGTAGTTAATATCAATTTAAAAAGTTATCTGTTTCTGATACTTAGATATCTGAATGAAAGGATAAAGTATATTAATAAATTATCAACTCAGAGAAGCAATTAAATATACTAAACTTAGGCAGAAATAGGCTGCTTCTTCTAGCAACTCTGTTACTTGCGAATAGTCCCCCCTCCCCACTTTACTATCCTTCTGGTTGACCATAAAACCACGTGATAATTTTCTTTTTCGAAAATTTCACTGGTAACGATCAGTTCGAGGAATTTTTTCCTTACTTCGGCGGAGGGGAGGGGGGGGGGGTTCTCTTGAAAAGCCGTAACCTCACAGCTTAAAAGCTTAAGTGTACTTTAATTGCACATTACTATAAAACATTTTTTTCTGATTCCGCCCCGCCCGTCCCTTCAATCTTTCTTAATTTCTCATTCTTTCTTCTGATGAAGGACTAGCGTCCAAAACGTTAAGACCCTCTTCCTGCTATTTCAAGCGTTAAACTAATATATTCCTTCCATATACTGTACCGATTGTGTTGTTATTTCTGTTTACTTTTTACATACATACACACATACATACATACATGACCTGCTATTTTTATCTAAAGACATTTTTTCCAATTCCATCCCACCCGTCCCCTCAATCTATCTTATTTCTCATTCTTTCTTCTGATGGATGACTAGCGTCCGAAACGTTAAGACCCTCTTCCTGCTATATCAAGCGTTAACCTAATATATCCCTTCCACATACTGTACCGATTGTGTTGTTATTTCTGTTTACCTTTTACATACATATATATATATAACATGTTTATAGGTATGGTGGGATGTAGTTGCGCGTATTCCATGGTAGTGTTACGTAAGTGAGGATTGAGTGGTAACTAGATGTAAGGTGAGATGAGTGTGAAGTATAGGAAGCTTGAAAGAAGAAATAATAGTTGGAATAAATAATCGTGATAAAACTTGTTAAAACGGTAAACCTTTTATGTTTTATTGTTCGTTTATGTGAAGATAGAGATGTAAATAAAGGTGTGTTTGTGTGAGTTATCATTACGATAAAAATAAATTAAAAAGATTAAAGTATGGAATTATAACTAGGATTAGTATATTTAACGTGAGAAGATACGCGGCTATTCTCTACGAGCCTTGCTACTGTGTTAGTAAGGGTTAGCATGTTCTAATGTAAAATTCTTCACCAGACTCTGTTGTTTATTTTGGCAAATTTGTTACCCGTCGTAGTATGAGTATAAATGTCTCCAGGTATCCCGATCAACCCGACGGTTCAGAGTTGGTTCTCTCTTCATAATGAAATGCGCTTCCGTTATTCGGAGGCTGATTACGTTTGTCTGTTCCACGAGTACTTTCGTTGTGATGCTCCTTCCATATTTTTGTCTATTTTGGAATACTGGCGTTGTCTTCTCGAAGTGTTCCTTCACTCTTTGGTGTAGTTTTCGTTTTGTGGAATCGATGTAGTTGGTCCCGGGAATCGAGCTCACGACCTGATATTCGAGAGCTGAACAATCAAACATCTTTATGATAAGTACCAACAGACAGGGTAGAAATAGATAAAGAAAAATCACAGCAGAACTTGCTGAGAATAGTAGGAACTGAAGGATTCTTGATTGCAACATAAGATCAATTACTTCCCATTAGAAACCGCGCCAGCTCGACCAGCACCGCCTTGCCTGTTTTCGTGCGGCCGCCAAACCCCACAGTGGTGCCTGGCTCCATGCCTTGCCCTCCTTCTCCACTGGCACGCATCTGGATAACAATAGCATGCACATTGGCGTTTCCTTGAGGCTTGCCCTCCGGATCTGCGAGTCACACCAATGTCGCTGTGGATCCACCGTGGACTATTTCGGCTTCCACCCGCTTTCCTGTCGCCACAGTGTCGGCCGCCTTCCAAGCCATGCTGCCCTCAACGAGGTCATAAAGCATGGCTTGGAGGCTGCAGGCTTCCCTTCCCAGCTTTTCATACACTGGAAATTATGCTAGCATCAGGAAATAGCAACAAGTAGAGCGGTGGATTGGCAGAATCGGTAGAGCGTCGGAAAAAATACTTTACGGTATTTGTCGCGGTCTTTTACGTTCTGAGTTCAAATACCACCGAGGCTAACTTTGTCTTTCATTCTTCCAGAGTTAATAAAATACAAGTGAAATATTGGGGTCGATATAGTCAAGTTTCCCTTTCTCTCAAATTAGAGACCATTATGAAATACCAACAAAATTTGGTGTCATAAATATGCTCTAGCAACGGTCTCGGAGAATAACAAAGCGACCATAGTCTGGGATATACCAATCCACATAGTCGTGGCAAGAAGATTACGTTTAACTACCCCGATATTATTGTTAATGCCAACCAAAAAAATAAAATAAAGTGTCCTCTGATTGATGTAGCAGTCCCAATAGACGACAATATATTTCTTAAAGAAGATATGAAGAAATTATTCAAATAAAAAAATTCTGGAAATAGAGATAACCAGAATAGAGGGACTTAAAACAGAAACAATCCCTATGATAAGTACCTAGGGAATGATTAAAAAAAAGACACAGACAAATATATTATCAAAATACTACGACTTATAAATATAAAGAACTAAGCATGTCTGGGGAACTGCACATTTACATCACGCAGAGTATTGTTAATACAATAGAAAATTCAAACCAGAGGAAAAACATTGCAAGTAAGTATGGCACACAAAGCTGCCTTTCTACAGTGCAGAGAAAACAACGCATTAAAAATATGACTACTAATGAAAATAATAATAATAAAAGAGGGAATGTTTGCATTGTAAACATATAAATGTTATAAGATTCCTGCGGATTTCTAAAATTTACTGATGAGTATTATTATTATCATTCAGAATTTTTACAGTTGACCGTAATAATCTATCTGAAATAACATGGAAATGAGAGATAAGCATATTTCTTTCCTCAGTGTTTTTGTATGAAGTAAAAGAAAAAAAAATGAGCGTGGGTAGACGGAAGAAGGAAGAACATTTAGATTTAGAATTAAGTTTTTAAAAATATAATGATTAAAATAATAAAATATGATTAACAGTTGGCAAATAGAATCACATTTGCTCTAGTAAACTGAATTTAATAATTAAAATTTAAACAAAATATATATGCATGCATGGAGCCGTAATTCCTGGTGGAGTAGTTGAACATTTAAAACCCTCTTATGTCGTCTTATCCAGTTGAAATGTGGTGCAGCTTATCTCTCTCCAGGTTTGATCATAGCCGATTTTATCCTGAGAAGGTGAAGGAGAGAAAGTGAGAAAAGAGAATTAAGAAAGAGGTATAGAGGAAGAATCGATCCTAGTACTTGACTGGTACTTTTTTTATCGACCTTGAAAGGATGAAAGGTAAAGTTGACATCGGCGGATTTGAACTCAAATAGCAGAGAGCCGGAGGGAGAACTTCGCCGTTTTATCCAAATTATTATAATAAGTTAAATAACTGCAAGGTAGATTCTTCTGTGCTGTAGAAGTCTTCTCTGCATTCACAGTCGATAACAATGTTTGGGATGAAGTTTGTCTCGTGTATATTTAGCGCCATAAGCTAGCTCAGCAATGTGGGCCTCAGTAAGGATATATATTTTTATAATTATAAAAACTAGAAAATCAACTCAGACCTGCAACGTTTCATTCAACCTAACATTTTATCTACTAACTATATACTGATTTCAATTTAGGAACAAACCTGGAATTGGTGTAGAAGGGAAAGTTAATGATATCAACCTCAGTATTTGACTGGTATTTTATTTTATTGACCTCAGAAAGATGAAATGTAAAATTGACCTTGGCAAGATTTGAACAAGAATTTCAAGAGCAGGAATAAATGCCGTAAATCATTTTATGTGACCCTCTAATGATTCTGCCAACTCACCGCCCCCATCTACTAGATAAATAATAGTTTCTATATTTGGAACAAGGCCAGCAATTTGGATGAAAGGGGAACGTCGATTAAATCAACCCTAGTGCGTTACTGGTACTTTATTTTATCGACCCCGTAAGGATGAAAGACAAAGTTAACTTCGGCGGGATTTTAACTGAGGACGTAAAGTGCTGTACTATATGCCACAAAGCATGTTGTCAGACGCTCTACCGATTCTGCCAATCCACCACCCCCATCTACTAGATAAATAATACTAATAATAAACTAGTGGTACTATGGATGGTTGCGTTTTATTTTATTTTATTTTATTTTACCATTTAATTAGGGAAGGAAAAACAGTGATGCCTACATCATCCTTATTTTCGGAATAAACATTTTTTTCCTGATATATTATCGTTTCTACATTTAAATTAACACCCCTGGTGTAAGACTCATCACCACCACCATTGCCATCATTATCAGCATCATCATCAATCATCATCATCATCATCATCATCATCATTACCACTGCCAACAGCATCATCACAATCACTTCCGCCATCATCATTACCACCATCACTATCAGTAACACCACCATCATCACCACCACCAACACTATCAACGTCATCATCATCATTACCACCACCACCACGATGACAACGATGACGACGATGGCGACGACGGCGACCATCATCATCAACAAAACAGCTTATATTTTAGAACCAGCGATGGTTTAGGCAGTTTTTGTATCAAAACCGTTAAAACAATTTGTATGGTAGAACCAAGCCTTAACTTTATCATGAAAATATTCATAATCCCCTTCCAACAGATATATTCCTCGTCAGTGGAACCATCTGCTAGGATCTTTTTGAAGAACTTTGGATCAGTAATTCTGTTTGTTGCTTTGGTAACAGTGTGACGGCGGTTTTACTCATCTACATCTTTAATTAAACGTACTAATGCCTAAATTGTTATTATTTTTCAAAAGCTTTTAAGGGTGGTGGATTGGCAGTAATCGGTGGAGCGTCGGACAACATACCTTGCGGTATATATGTACGTCCCTTTACGCTGTGAGTTCAAATCCCTCCGGTTTCCTTCTTTCGCGGTCAATATAAATAAAGTACCAGTAATGCACTGAGGTTAATTTCCCTTCCCCAAAAATTGTTGACTTCGTGCCTAAATCAGCAACCAGCATTCGAGGCTTTTATTTAATTTAATAATAAAGATAAATATAAATATAACTCAGAAATACAACAATATAGCAATACAGAATATAACAACTAGAAATATATTAAATATTATCCCTCATCCGTGTTCGTAGGAAAGCATTACCAACTAGTACTCTATAGAACACATTCCACCGTTAATATTCTTAAAACCGCCATTCACATGCCATGCTCTACAGAATATCAACCACAAATATTCTATAGAATACCACTCTATAGAATACCGATCTATAGAATACAATGATCTACAGAATATCAACCACAAATATTTTATAGAATACCACTCTATAGAATACCGATCTATAGAATACAATGATCTACAGAATATCAACCACAAATATTCTATAGAATACCACTCTATAGAATACCGATCTATAGAATACATTCCACCGTTAATCTTCTTAAAACCACTATCCACATGCCGTGCTCTACAGAATATCAACCACGAATATTCTATAGAATACCACTCTATAGAACACATTCCACCGTTAATCTTCTTAAAAATACTTTCCATATGTCGTGTTCTATAGAATATCAAACACAAGTGTTCTATACCGATCTATAGAACACATTCCACCGTTAATCTTCTTAAAACCACTATTCACATGCCGTGCTCTACAGAATATGAACCACAACAAGTGTTTTATAGTATACCACTCACCATCATCAAAAATATGTTTGAAACTCTATCCGATTGCAGAGTTGTTTGTGTGGTCGTTTATTTTGCCTAAAATCGTTGTAAACAAACAGTCGACTGCTAAACACATTACTTAACTTGTGACTTTGCAGAAAATTTCGTACTGAAAGAGTCAGAGAGAGAGAGAGAGAGAGAGAGAGAGAGAGAGAGAGAGAGAGAGAGAGAGAGAGAGAAAGAGAGAGAGAGAGAGAGACAGACAGACAGAGAGAGAGAGAGGGAGAGAGAGAGAGAAATCAAGTTTATATGTATATATATATATATTTATGCAATATGTATAATAAAATAAATATGGTTTTATAAATATAGTTTCCATTTATTAATATATTGTGTAATTACTCCACTAATCGGTTGAGTGCTTTATATCAGTTATAACATTTTTAAGCTTATTGAATCCCAACAAATTAAATATAACCTCTGCATACATATATATCTATATATATATATATATATATATATATATATATACACACACACATATATATATATATATAGAGAGAGAGAGAGATAATATATGTGTATATCTATGTATATGCATGTATATTATACATATATATATATACATACATACATATATACATAATGCACACGCACACACACATATATATATATATATATATATATGTGTATGTATATATCTGTATATATATATATATATACATATATATATATATATATATATATATATATATATATATATATATATATATATATGTGTGTGTGTGTGTGTGTGTGTGTGTGTGTGTACACACAAATATACACACAAACAGAATGGTTATCCACTGGTATCATATTTTAAATATGTCTGCATATGACATCGGAATTAGGTCATGTGATTGCTTCAAGCAACCATAATTAGTCATGTGACAAGCAACTGCTTTCTTTTCTATACCAACCTCATTGTCTCTCAGCATGCGACACTTTAAGTACGACAACGATATGATACTGTTGACAAATTGTATACACACACACACACACACACACACACACACACACACATACACTCATACACATACTCACTACTACCATGTATATATATATACATATTTATATATATATATATATATACAAATATATATGTATATATATATGTATATATATATATATATATATATATATATATATATATATATATATATATATATATATATATATATATATACATATATATTTGTATATATATATATATATATATATATATATATATATATATATATATATATATATATACATATATATATAATATATATATATATATATATTGTATATATGTATATATATATATATATTTATATATATATATATATATATATATATATATATATATATATATATAAATATATATATACATGTACGTATATATATATGTATATATATATATATATATATGTATATGTATGTATTTGTGTGTGTGTGTGGCTGTATATGTAAATATGAATATGGAAAGGAACGGGGAAATCCTTTTTGTTTTTAGTCATGTTCCGCCTGCTTACTTTCTGTACTATTCATGAAAATGAATGAAACGCTTCTTTATTATTTACTAGTGTGCCCGCGCCGTCAAAATTGATGCTGATCCATATGTATATGTATATATATATATATATATATGAAATACAATATTGCACATTAAAACACATTATTGACAGGGAATAACGAGAGTCTATGGCTCCGTTAATTTATCGCGGTATATATATATATATATATATATATATATCACATAAGAACTCTGCTCTGTAAGAGCATCGAGTGCTCAAACGGCCTACCGCTTACGGACGCTTTAAGCATCCCAAACCAATTATATATATGTATATAGGAAAAGAGTCGGGACCCTGACGGCTGAGCTCCGGCCGTTTCGACAGCTAGATCCGTTCGGATCTAGCTGTCGAACGGCCGGAGCTCAGCCGTTGGGGTCCCGACTCTTTTCCTATTACCCACTCTACTACCTTAAGTATCGAGTACTCTGGTGCGTTATGGTCCACCTGGTTCTTTACCACACTTTCTTTGTTTTATATATATATATATATATATATATATATGTATGTGTATAATACATATAGTTTTTGCTGTTGTTTTGTTTGTATGTGTGTATTTGTGTGTGTGTGTGTGTGTGTGTGTGTGTGTGTGTGTGTGTGTGTGTGTGCGCGTGCGTGTGTGTGTGTGTGTGTGTGTGGGTGTGTGTGTGTGTGTTTGTGTGTGTGATTGTCCTAAGGGAAACCGGACGACAACTAACATATATTAAAAGTTTTTCACAGCTATTACATACTAGCAGAGGTACCCAGCGTTGTTCGGGTATTAAATAGCAGTTATGTATACCATTTATGTCAATACTTCAGTGCTGCTTCGAAAACTATACTTTTACAAAATCATCGGCTTTTTCCAATGGGGGTTCCTGCCCCCAGGGGTCCCCTACTCAATATGTGCCAATTCTGAGAGTTCACATTCATTTGTAGAACAAACGTAGCCCATGTGTCAAGTTTTGTGAAAATCGGTTGCGAACTCCACAAGTTATGACGTTTTGTTGCATTGCACTGCAGTGCTTCAGTCGACTCCAAGGAAGTGGTTAAAGGGGGTTATCTGCCGGGAGGCCCTATAATCAATCTGGAAAAATGAAAGTGCCCATGACCATCCAGAGTACATAAGTAACCTATGTCTTAAGTTTGGTGAAAATACTGTAGAAATGCATAATGTTTACACACACGTGCGCGCGCGTGTGTGTGTGCGTATGTATATGTATGTGTATGTCCGCCGGCGCAAACGTATGTACTGGCCTAAATCTTCACTATTTACTTTTACTATTTTAAGGCTTAGTTAGAATACCGTCGAGGTTAACTTTGCCTTTCATCCATACGGGGTCGATAAAATAAAGTACCAGTAATGTACTGGGTATTTGCTGGCCTTGTGCCAAAAGTAGAAATAACTATTTTAATAACCTCTGTCATTTTCGTTTACAATTTTATTTACATCATTCTTAAACTCCGGGGCTGGAAATCATTCGGTTATTTTAAATAGAATATTAGTCTAACGACTCCATTTATACCATAAACTTGGTCTTGTCTTTGCATGAAATTGTTCTTCTCGGTCCACATAACGACGTATTATCCTCGCTTAATAGATTTAACTCTTACTGGAACGCTGCACGAACACACACACACACGCGCGCATGCACACACACACACACACACGCACACATGTTAATTAGTTATAGCATTCCTTCCCCTCTTCCACTGTCATGTATCAAACACAGCGTCTGTCGCGCGCTCTCTCTCTCTCCCGCTATCCTCTTCTTTTCGTCTGTCTGTTTCTTTCACTCTCACTCTTTCTTTTTCATTTTTATAGATATAGAGATTTTTTCTGTGCAAAGTCGTACCTATAGTTAGTTTTATCGATGTTTCACCTGAACAAAGGGGGAGTCAATCATTCGCAATGTCGTGCCGACCTGCCCTGATAAATTTGTGGTTGATTACAAAAAGAATTTTGAAAATCGGCCTTGCGGATCAAAAGTTGCTGCGGAACAGACACACACACACACACACACACACACAGACAAACATTTTCATTTTTATAGATATAGATGTGAATGAAATTTAGAAAAACTTTACTAAATTTAAAACCCTGACAATGGACACATTTTCGAAATTAATTGAAAATCTCAGACAGTGTCTTTCATGAAGAATATGGCAAAGAAAGAGTTAAATGTCTCGGTATTCGTTTCAGTTCTCTGCACTCTGAGAACAAATCACATTCATCCTTTTGGGGTCGAGAGATAAAGTATTTAGAACGTAAAGCATTTCTCCGGCGCACTAGCGATTCATTCAATCCACCACCTCCATCCTTATTCTTTCTACATTTCGCTAAAGGACAGTGATATGAAGGAGAGGGAAAAGTCAATTAGATAACGCACTGGTGCGTTACTGGTACTTTGGTAAAGCTAACTTCGGTGGAATTTGAACTCAGAACATAAAGGGACGTAATTATATGCCATAAAGCATATTGTCCAGTTATTCCCTCGCTTCTATTGGGGTATGTCGCCACGTTTTTCTTATATATCCCCGAAGGAACGTTATCATTCTTATTACATCAATGAAATCTAATTTATGAGCAAGATTTTCACAGGAAACCTGCAACAAACGTTCATACAAAGAATCACTGGATCCGCCTGTAATCTCGTGATATGAATTACACCTCCCCCCTCTCTCTCTCTCTATATATATATATGTATACACTTCCACTCACTCACTCTCTGTTTCTCCCCTTCTCACTTCCTCCCGTTTCGTTGGTAGTGGGGTTCTTTCTTGCTCACATCTCACTCACGTCGGACGGTCTGTATTTTGAATGCTCATGAAATTCACCCAGCTTATGCTGACCGGATAACCATGTTGCTTGTTTTTTTTCCTATCTTCGGTTTGCTTTTATCCTTCTATGTTGTTTACTTGTCTCACTCGCTTTACGCGACTCACTTGTCCCAATAGCTTTTTCTAGTTATTGCTCGCACCAACCTGAGGTATATGATTTTTAATGCGATGAAATACCAATGATGATTGGCAAATCACTGACGAGGGACTAATTTTATAATATGTAACCCATGTGCAACCACGCAGTATTCCTCTTCTCATGTGTTTTATACACACATATATGTATATATATATATGTATGTGTGTGTGTGTGTGTGTGTGTGTGTGTGTGTGTGTGTGTGTGTAAAAAATAAACAAAAATAACAACACAATCGGTACAGTATATGGAAGGGATATATTAGGTTAACGTTTGATATAGCAGGAAGACGGTGTTAATATTTCGGATGATAGTCCTTCATCAGAAGAAAAAATGAGAAATAAGATAGATTGAAGGGACGGGCGGTTTGTAATTAGAAAAAAATGTCTTTAGATAAAAATAACAGGTCCATTCATGTTGACATCTCTTGCAAAACTGTTGGTGCTGGAGTTTTGTGTATGATTTATTTTTTAGAAAAGTGGATGATGGAGCGCGTCTACCTGAAATGGAAAAAAAACCGTTTTGTAAAAAGAGCCATACTTGTGCGCATGCGTAAGCATGTGTGTGTGTGTGTGTGTGTGTGTGTCTCCTGATCCTTCCTGCCTTCTCTTTATCCTGGACATCACCTCTCCCTATACCGCCATCCCTCATGATGACGGCCTCCGCGCTCTCCAACATTTTTTAGATTTACGCCCTACTCCTTACCTATCGCAAACACGCGCTGAGGCTACGCCATCTCCAGGTATTCTTGACCGGTGAACCGGTGTGGCTGTCGTTTGTGAGACAAGCTCTTCCACAACTCGTCTCACTAACAGAGCTGCAGTCCTGGGTCAAGCGAAGACCGAAAATGGGTGCCCGGCACCTCGAGTGCATTCAGGCGCTCGCAGCCCTCTACCAAGCGGAAACGGCAACCACTTCGACATCCTATAGGGAATTAGTGGAGGATAAGTGCGACGACGTTCTCGGGGAAACACTAGGCATCGAGGAGGACGAACTGACCAGTCTGTTCGGGAGGACTTTCCGTCCACGGCCTATGGATAACTTCCAGGGGTCTCTGGCCTGGCAGTGCTACCGAGGAGCTCTACCAGTTCGAGACAAAATCTACAGGCACGGAGGCCCTGGCAGAGATCCTGCCAAAATTGTTATTTTATTATATATAGTTTATTGTTATTTATTAATGTTAAAGTTATATGATTTTTATATAAAACCCCCGCCGTCACGTCTTGTAATGTCCCATTTGTGTACACCTCTGTGGCAAATAAAGATATCTATCTATCTATTATCTATCTATCTATCTATCTATCTATCTATCTATCTATCTATCTACTTACACTAAAACAACGATAGATGCACCAACGTTATGGCACCAAAGCGCCATGTGGTGGTGTTAAACCGACCGACGGATTATGTCTACCACCGAAGTAAGGCATAGAATGATTTGATCTCTGGGCAACGAGCATAAATTCTTCAGTAATCTATATATATAAAACTGAGGATGACTGTCTGTGTCTGTGTGTGTGTGTCTGTGAGTTTGAATCCCTAAAACTCGAGAGGTAACCAACCGATTTTTTTCAAACTTTGCATGTGTATTACTTATGTTTCAGGGAGTGTTATGCACATAAAAATATTCAACGTTTTGTTCCCCTAGGGCCCATTAGGTAAAAAAACTGCGTTTTTTCAGGCTTTAGGAGTTTTTTGAGGCGTTACGTCAAACCGATTTCCTTAAAATTGTAACTATGTATTAGTTAGTCTCTTCTTCATACCGTGAGCAAAGAAAATCCAACTTTTTTTATGGCCTAGGGTCCGCATTAGGTGAAAAACCTCATTTTCTTTAAATATTGTCCAGGCATGCAGTTTTTTCAACGATTAGGTCTATTGGCGACCCGCGTTCCAAAATACCTTATCCCGTGCAACGCCGGGTACCACTGCTAGTAAATAATATAAATGTGATTTTTAGCAAAAGAGAAAGAAAAGATACATAATGAAAGAGAGGGGAAGATAGAGGTTAGACTAAGAAAGATAAAGAAAGTGACAATCAGAGACAGAGAATTAAATCTTATTGATTCGACAGTGTGGTGATAACGGAGAGGATATGAACTGGATATAGAAATGAAAGCTAACTGAAGCGAAATACATGCACATAAACATTGCTAAATATATCATATATACAAACACATGAATAAATCACTATATGCATGCATGTATATATATATATATACATATATAAAGGCCTAAACACTAGCTTGAGGGGGGCCTTCTGTTGTCTAGCTCTCCTGAGATTTTCTTATTACTATATATATATATATATATATATATATATATATATATATATATATAAAGATACCACTATATATATATATATAAAGAGTGATGTAAGGAGATGCTATAAAATAGCGTGAAGACGCTTAAAGACAGAAACACAAATTCTCATTGGCCGATACGAGGAATCGAACCCCGTATCGCCCAGATACCAGCTAGGCGCTTTGAACCATTTGGTCAAGTCACCGAGACAACTCTTACCGTCTTAAATTAGATAGCTGAATCACAGCTTATGCACACACACACACACACACTCACACATATATATATATGGAGAGAAATAAAAACGAGGGGATTCCTAACAAGAGAGAAACAGGTCTGTCACAGAGGAATTCTAACTTCATTTCAATCAATATATATATATATATATATATATATATATGTGCGTGTGTGTATTTATTTATGTATGTATGTATATTTATGGCGAGATAGACAGAGAGATTAATAGATAGATGTGTATGTAGGCTGATGAATGAGATTTGACAAATTGCAAGACACGATATGATGAGGTCAAGCTGAGTCTAGTGCTAGGAAAAAATATGCCCTTGGTTTGTTTCTAAATATAGAAAGATATATCAACAAGTTTCTTTGAGGACACCAATGAATGGAAGTAGTAAACAGAAATAATCAAGATAACGAGATATCTTCCTTATGGGGTTTCCTTTTTACGTCTAGGTTACTAGGATGTGGTGGGGATAGGTGGGTGGGATTTTAGTTTTATTGGGGTTTTTGTGTTATTATTTTTTTTCTAAATATTAATATTTGTCCTTAACATCATATGTCGAGTGAAAAAGGAAAGAGAGAGAGATAGATAGAGAGAGAGAGAGATAGATAGATAGATAGATAGATAGATAGATAGATAGATAGATAGATAGATAGATAGATAGATAGATTTAGAGAGAGAGAGAACGAGAGAGAGCAGACGTACTAAAACTGGAGTGACCTTTCGTTGGCATTTTTTTGAAGTGGTCAATGCAAGCTAAAAAATTAAATCCGGTAGTAAAAGAAGCATTTCCGCTGCTTTCTATCAAGCAGCAGGAACTACTTCCAGATTTAGGACGGAAGTGAAATATGAATAAATAAATAACTTTTTTTTTAAATAAATAAAAAATATACACAACCGAGAACTATTATATGATAAACTTTTGGGAAAACCATGGACAGATATTAGTTTCATTTCAATTGAACTGACTTTGAATTATATACGCATACACACACTGGCAGTATCGGTAGAGGGTCGGACGCCATGCTTTCCAGCATAGTTACGTCCCTTTACGATCTGAGTTCAAATCCCGCCGAGGTTGACTTTGCCTTTCATCCTTACGGGGTCGATAAAATAAAGTACCAGTAATGCACTGGGTAATTTGCTGGCCTTGTGCCAAAAGTAGAAACAATTATATATATATATATATATATATATATATATATATATATATATATATACCTATATATCCTTCATATTACCTACTCTACTACCCAAAGTATCAAGTACTCTGGTGAGTAATGGTCTAACTGGTTTTTACTGCATCCATTATGATTTATATGTATATTTAACAAAAGTAACGAAGATCGCTGGTATAAATACAGCGTCACCCGTCCAGCGTCTAACTTACTCAATGAATTTAGCGAATTGCAGTTATGGAGCTGCAATCAAACTGTTCAGAGTGCACATATTTAATTTACTGCAGACAGCTGGCTGTGTTTATTTAGAGATTGGTGTACACATCTCTCTCCTAGACGATCGTTTCTGTGTAATATAACTTTACAAATGCAGATTTTACTTCTGCAATGTTCAGAAAATCACGTAAAATCAGCGGATATTTACGTAATCGGGTTATTACACTCTTCAGCAGGAATTGCCCAACATTATACATAAATTCCGTTCGGTGTGAGCTAGCCTTCACTACTCGATAAGTTATCTAGCAATTCACGGCAGTCCGCCACTCTGCCTCTAATGAAAAGAGGAAGAATTTCTCGCAGAGCATAACACGTGATTTTGGTAGTTGAATTCAAACAAAGGAATTCGCGCCAAAACGAAGAACTCATCCTGCTTCATAGCATATGTGTATACACACTTAACGAGGTTCATGCATATATACACGTATACAAGCAAATAAAATCTGATTTGCGATACAAAGTCAAATATTCAATACTCAAAATTTTATTTTAGGAAACATAAACAAGAAATATTGAAAAGTCTAACCTTATACAGGAGTTACAAATCAGTGCAGTTTGGAGTATAATATAACAAAAGTAACGAAGATCACTGGTATAAATACAGCGTCCCTCGGCCAGCATAAAGCATGATATAACGAAGTTTCCCTTTAAATTGTTTTTAATTGTATATCAATCGTTACATGTTTTATATATGATTGGCTCGAGATCCTCATGGGTATGATAGACCTGATTCCAGAATCGATCTACTCCTCAGATATGTAGACTCAATCAAAGCATTTACATCTCTACCCTATGCCTGTGTGATTTACGCCGATTGATGAAAACGCCGGCTTAAAGTTTGCTCAAAATCCTTCATATTTTCCCCGCTCTACTAATAGTGCAATTTCTAACAAGCAGCGAAACTACACCGATTTTACGATGATTTCCAAATTTGCAGAGAAAATAGAGTATGTTGAATGCAGTAAGCTACCAGAGTAAGTGCTCTCTCTCTCAAACACACACACAGACACACACACTCACTCTCTCTCTCTCTCTCTCCCACACATTTGATCCGTAACTCTTGATGGAGTCGTAGGAGCACCGTGGTGGCACAATGCATTCCTTGGGTATTTTAAACCTGGCAATGCTCATTTCCCCACCATGTCTGAACACAGCCGATTTCTTCCAAAGAAGAAAAGATAAAGAGATATAATAGAAAAACCAGCCCCTGTGCTAGACTGGTACTTTTTTTATCGACCTCGAAAGGATAAAAGGCAAAGTTGACTTCGGCAGGATAAGAAATCAGAGATCAGAGAGCAGAGAGCCGGAATACTGTAAAGCACTCTCTCCGACGTTCTAACGACTCTGCTAATTCGCCGCCTTTAGAGTAAGTGCTACCCAAGTGAATTATTCTCGCGGAATAAATGGAGAAGTTATTAACACAGAAGACTTGTATGAGAAAAGCATTCCATTGAGTCAAGCAAATCATTTGCAATAACCAAAGTAAAAGCCAAAGTTTTTACAGTGGAGTGTGTAGATGAAAAGTTTGCAGGTAGCAAGGATTGGTTTTCAGGCTTTAAGACTCGTACTAATTATTGTAGTGTTACCATAACTTATGAGACAGTAAATACAGATGTCGAAACAGCTTCAGCACTCCCTGTCAGCAGGACTGATCCTACAATATGCGCCGGTTAAGCACCCCATTCTCATAATTAAATAATTTTAGTTTACAATTTGGCCTGACACACCTAGTTTTTGACACTCCTTGCTCTAACCACATTAGAAAAATTATTAACCCTGCATTTTCTACAACGCAGTCATCATACAACTCGCCAAATCACGTGACATGTCATATCCTCATACGGCCCACTCCATCACTTATTTCAATTAGGCTGTTATGCTGCTATTAATTTACTGACCGCAGAAAAGTATTATATATTTAAGCTAATTATACAAATTTGTATAAACTATGATTCTTTAAGGTTCAGTAATGCACCAAATTGACATCAACGTCCAAGATAGCTGCCTAGTTGACTTTGATGGTAGCACCGGTACTGCCTTTCAGATTCTAAGCCAGTTTATAGTTTGTTAATAATCGTGAAGATCATATTTTCAATGTAAACGAGACAAGGTTATATTTAAAGAGAATGTCTTCAAGGAACTTTATAGGCATTGAGAAAGGTCAGCACCTACATCTATAACTGTCAGTGATAGACTAACACTGTTCCTGGATGGTAATATTTCACTAAGTGTTTAGAGTGGTGGATTGGAAGAATTAGTGGAGTGTCGGATAAAATGCCAGGCACTAACCTTTGCACAGAAAAACTCGGACTTATCCTCTGATGAAATTAGAATAATACTAGCTGCTATAAGAACTATCATTAGGTTCTATAATAATTACTGGGAAAGTAAAAACAGACAGAATAACTTTGATATCACTATGGGATCTAACGACTCAGCTCAAGTAACAGACATGGTTGGAATATATATAGCAGATATCTTACATAAGGAATTTGATAACTTCCAGGGAGGAATTTATAGAGACGATTCACTACTTTAAGCTAAAAACTTAAATAATCAAAATTTTGAAAGATTACGTAAAAAGATTAGAACCTTCTTCAATAAACTAAGCCTAAGCATCACTTTCGAACTCAACTCTAAAAAGCTAACTTCTTGGATGTATCACTCAACCTAAACACAGGACTAATAGAGCCCTTCCATAAAAATAACGAAAATCTAGCCTATATTAGTTATAACTCAAACCACCCTCGCTCCATAATTAACTCCATAGCACATAGTATATCCCTTAGAATTTCACGCTTATCTTCTAACCTAGAGATTTTAAATGAACACGCGAACTACTACAACATAGCTTTACTTAAGGCAGGCCACAAGGAGAGGCTCAAATACATACCAGATACAGACAACAATAACAACACACCTAACAACAACAATACCACCAACACCTATAGAATTAGCAAATATAGAACTAAACATAGGAATAGACAACGAGCACCAGAAATAAATGAACCGAATACTAATATAAGAACCCCTAGGAACTATAGAAAATCCAGAGATAGGAAATACTTATGGTTCAATCCAATATTTAATTCCTCTATAAAAACCAAACTACCTTCTACATTCTTTAAATTAATTGACAAGCACTTCCCTAAACTTCACAAATACCATAAAATCTTTAATAGAAATACTATCAAACTATCTTACTCTACTGCAACCAACATAGAATCACACATAAAATTAACTATAAAAGAATCTCTAATGAAAATAACCTACAAACAAACACCATAACATCAAATACAAAACACAAACACATAACAACATCACAACCACACACACGTCAGAACGCATCACAACAAAACATCAACAAACCCAAATCTCAGCCCATACATAACAACATACAAAACCGCATCGATGAACCGGCACACAGGAAAGTCTCAAAATGTAACTGTCATTTACCGGATAAATGTCCATTACAAAATATATGCCTGGAGTCAAATATAGTGATTCTGTGTACTATAAATTCAGGCAACTTAGCATGGCACTACATATGTTCTACGGCGGGGAAGTTAAAAAAAGATGGTACGTCCACAGACACTCTATAAAGAACCGTAGGCTAATGAACACAACAACGCTCCCCAATAAAATCTGGCAGCTTAAAGATACAAACCAAGAATACTGGATTAGCTGGTCCAAACTGTCAGGGGCAAAGGTCTACAGAAATTGAATGTCCCACTGCGGACTTTGCAATATGGAGTTGCTCCATATTTTAAAATATGACAAAATGCTGCTTAACAGCAAAATTGAACTGTCAATTTTCTGTAGGCATAAAGCAGCTATTAAATTCACTAATTTCAAACCAACTTGATTCGACCCAACAATTCCATAATTCAAACTGTACTACCTGAGTCTATTACAGTCAATAAATCAACTAATCAATGAATCAACATCATAACCTCCTAACTTCTTTCTTTCACTCTCTTTACCTAAATCTATTTCACCTCTTACATTATATCCTATCGTATTCTCTTCACTTCTAACATAACTTCCAATTTATTAATTTATTAATTTAACCAATACATATATGTATATATTTAATATGTTCATGTTTATACCATCACATCTTTATATTTTAACCACCAACACCACAACTATTTTCAACAATCATATTATGTTCACTTTTCTTCGCACACAATATTTTTTAAATTTATTTTTTATCATCTTCATTCTAACTTATTTATTATTATTTATTTATTATTTTTTCTTTATCTTTTTTCTTTATTCTCTTTTCTTTTTTCTTCTTTCTTTTTCTCTCACTTTTTTTCTTTTTTTTTCCTTTTCTTTCTTTATTACTGATGTTGTGATTTGAATTTCCCTAGTATATTACAAACGCCGTGTATAATTTTATTCAGTTTTTCTGATGATTTTGTTAAGCATACATTGTATTTAAAATTGAGTGAAACAACTTCAAGTGATTAGTAATTTTTAGACAACTTAATCATTGAAACAATTGTTAATACTGTAAACAAAACCCTTTTTGTACTGTTGACCATGTTATTCTTCACTCTTTCACTATTATTACTCCAAGATTAACCTGCATAGGAATTCCCGAGAACTCACAAACTCGCTACCTAAGGAAACCTCTTGTTGAGTCAAACAACGCCGTACACGCTAAAACTATCCACACTACGGAGTATTCACAACCTCTAACTGGATTACCTATAACGATAATTTGTTACCCTATATATATATATATATATATATAATGCGGCGTAACTCTACGCTGCACAGCGTGTTGTGTGACGCTCTACCTATACTTCCAATCCACGAACGAAGTATCAACATAACATCATTATGTTTATTCACACTTGACGCGCGTTTCACGATCGATCAGCTCAAAGTACGATCGATAGTGATCGTGCCCAACTCTGGAATCGATAGCTCATCTCATCAGACTTGTGGGTATATATACAGTGCCCCGCAAAAGTTTACAACACATTAGAAAAAATGCAGTTTTAGGTATTTTTAATAAAGTTAGGGTAATGAAAATTTAACTACTGATAGAACATATAATGAGGCATTTAATGATACAATCATAGTTTTAAAAAAATAACAAGGAAATAACACATGAAGAAAAATCAATATTTTTATAACGCAAAAGTTTACAACACATTTTATATTTATCGCTTTTTTTCAAGAAAATTCTTAAAATTTCATATTTAAAATTCAGTAGAATGTTCTAGATTAGGTTTAAGGTAACTTCTAAGGACTATTAAAAACATTATATCATTATTTGTCTGACAACCATCCTGTAAACATTGACAACCGTCCTGTAAACATGGACAATATGGGGAAAAATAAACTGATTGATCAAGACCTCTGTAAACGCATTATAGACCTTCATACAAATGGTGTTGGTTATAGAAAGATATCTTGTCAGTTAAATGTGCCATTGAGTTCAGTTGGTACAATAATTCGTCACTGGAAATCTCATCATTTCATCTGTCCTTTAATTAGTTATGGTCGTCCTAGAAAGATAACGGAACGTGCAGCTCGGTTATTGACGAGAAAGGTTGGCAACGAACCCCGGTGTACTCTTAAAAATCTTCAGGATGACCTAGAAGAAAGTGGAGTAAAAGTGAGCACAGATACAATTAGTCGTTCACTTCGTCGATATAATATCTTCTCGAGGTCTCCAAGGAAAACATCACTTCTTACGAGGAAACACGTTCTTCGTCGATTAAACTTTGCAAATGAGCATCTCATCAAACCTGCGTCATTTTGGGAAGATGTACTTTAGTCGGACGAAACAAAAATTGAACATTTTGGTCGAAATGCTGTGGCAAAAGTCTGGAGAAAGAAAGGTACTGAATATTCGCTGAAGAATACTATTCCAACTGTAAAATTTGGAGGTGGATCAATCATGGTCTGGGGTTGCTTTAGTGCCACAGGAGTAGGAAATATTGAAATAATAGAAGGAAGAATGGGTGGCACTTATTATAGAGGTATTTTCCAAAGGAATTTACATCAAAGTGCACATTCTCTCAGCTTAAAGCCAGGTTGGTTTTTTCAACAAGATAACAATCCAAAGCATACTGCAAAGCTAACACAATCTTGGTTAAGTACGAATGGAATAAATGTTCTAAAATGACCATGTCAGTCTCCAGATCTTAACCCGATCGAAAATTTGTGGAGAGAATTCAAAAAAGGAAACCCCAAAATATCCCTGAACTAAAGAAAATTTGTTGTGAAGAATGGATAAATATTAGCCAAGAAATATGCAAGAAGTTTGTAGGAGGCTACTCCAAACGCCCTACAGGCTGTAATTAGCAACAAAGGTTACGCTACAAAATATTAAGAGATGATTTAATAAATGTGTTGTAAACTTTTGCGTTATAAAAATATTGATTTTTCTTCATGAGTTATTTCCTTGTTATTTTTTTAAAACTATGATTGTATCATTAAATGCCTCATTATATGTTCTATCGGTAGTTAAATTTTCATTACCCTAACTTTATTAAAAATAGCTAAAACCGCATTTTTCCTAATGTGTTGTAAACTTTTGCGGGGCACTGTATATACAATGATATTAAATAAATGGAAACTATATTTATAAAACCATATTTATTCTATTATATATATTTCAAGGGTACCAAATATTTTGGTATGCTATCATCAGATAAAATACAAAATGTTTTATAAATATTTGAAATGACCAAGGATAATATACCTTAACGGTTCAAGTTATCCCTATAATTGTTGGATTTCCAACAAATTAAATATCTTTTATATATATATATATATATATATATATATATATATATATGCAAAAGGTAAACGAAAAAATGACACCCTTGTCCTGCACCATATCACACTGTCAGAGATACGTTATGAGGTGCACGTATCTGTGGAATGCTCAGTCACGTACCCGTTAATTCCACCAGCAGGTTATTCCTGTGTCCGAACAACTGGAACACTCGTCGCATTAACCGATGGAAATCCAAATATCAACACATACCAACTGACACAAAGACATTACCACAGCAGGAAAAGGAAAATAATTTTTTTTAAATATTGCTTGTGTAAGAGACAAAGAGCAATGCATGACATTGCTGTTGTTGGTGGTGGAGGTTGTGGGGTCATGAGACAAATTTTCTAAGCGTCTAATGTAAAACTACGTTTGAAGATAGTACGAAGCGGGTAACCGGGTGGAATGGTTGTTTGTTAACAGGATGTCAGTGGGTCAGAAAAAAAAAATATAAAGAGGAAATTATCATTGTAGTAGGAGAGAAAGGGTAAAACAGTTTTAAGGGATGAGAATGTATGTCAAGAGTCAACATGTACATGCGCATGACAATCCAAATAATTAGGAAGGAGAGACTGGTGGGAGGAAGGCAAGTATTACGAAAAGAACAATTATCCGTTTAGCTCTGAAAGGGAAGCTACGAAAAACGTTAAGATAAACCTCTTGTTAATGTTTCTGGGAATTAAACTCGCAACCTCACAATTGTGAATCCAATTCTTTAACCACTAACCCAGGCGCCCTTCTATTTAGTCATTAGACAGCGTTCATGTAAGGACATCACTATAATTGACTATATGGATTCCAGTATTTATTTACTCAATCTCTTTTCGTGGGACCGCTAAAACATTCATATATTTATTAAACAACAAATGAAAGGCCGAACTGAAAAATTTGCTTTAGAATTTTAATTCCGCGTAATCATTATACATATTTCAATGGCCCAGCTCCATCATCCGATTATGATGCTAGACAGGACGATCTCATCAGGCGTCATCTACAGAATTACGTAACCAGATTACGTTGAACCCAAATATATAATGGAATGTAGGGGAAAGAAATAGAAAATTGCATACATATGTGTGTGTGTGTGTGTGTGTGTGTGTGTGTGTGTGTGTGTGTGTGTGTGTGTGTGTGTGTGTGTGTGTGTGTGTGTGTGTGTGTGTGTGTGTATACACAGATCAAAAAGCTCTAAATATTTTCAAACTCCTTCAAGCGCCTGATGAATTAGTTGCAAATTTGATCGCTCATCCATTCTACACCACCGTACACAATTTGGGGGATAAATGGTCTTTGAATATAAATAAATATAATATATTATTTATATATATATATATATAAATATATATATATATATATATATATATATATATATATATATATATATATATATATATATATATATATATATATATATGAAATTTTTTAACGAGATCTCTGGGGAAGAAAGTCTTTTTCTTTCGA
>OZ024743.1:308119425-308126925 GCA_964016885.1 Eledone cirrhosa | reverse complement strand
ACAAATGCTTCCCTAGAACAGATAGATATTACTCAATTTTTAATAGACATACTATAAAATTAACTTATTCATCCACCAAAAATTTAGCGAAAATATTAATAGAATTAATAATAGAAATTTAAAACCTAACCAAAATACCACTAATAACCCAAGCAATATCCAATTTGATAAATGTAACTGTAGAAATAAATCTAACTGTCCATTAAATAACAATTGCTTAGCTAAAAATATAGTATATAATTGTAATGTAAAAACTAATTTAAATTCATTTAATTATGTGGGATCTACTTCCACAGAGTTTAAATCCCGTTTCAATAATCATAAAAATTCTTTTACAAATCCAAACAAAAAATCTTCAACTTCTCTATCTAGCTTATTATGGGACCTCAAATTAAAGAACGTTAAATATTCGTTGCTTTGGAATATTATTTCAAAAGCTACTCCTTTTAACTCCTCTTCTGAAAATTGTGATCTTTGTATAGAGGAAATATTCTTTATATTAAAGACCAAAAATTCCCTGAACCAAGGAACAATTTATTCAGTTGCTGCAGACATAGATTGAACTCAACGTTTAAATATAAATTTAAAATGTAATATATAATTAAGTAATTAATTCTATTAATATATTGAACCTATCAATAAATCATTAGATTCCTTCATTTTTGACTGCTTAAATTCTCAAGCAAAGAAATTTTCTTCCTAAATATAAATAAATATAAAAAACTCTTCTAGAGAAACATACTGAAAGCTCTTAAAGGGGGAAAATATTATTTGATAGTTTCTCCTATTTTGAAAGTTTCTCTTTTGAAAGTTTCTCTTATGGATATAAAATTAAGTTAAATATACGAAGAAAATTTTTATACTAAATCTATTAAACATATTATTATTTTAAAATTATAACTTGAAATATTCTATAATATTTTAAAAATTATATTGATTTAAAGTTATATTGCTTATAATTATATTTCCAAATCGTAATATAATTCTTTTTTATTTTATTTATTTTTTATTTCATTTCATTTCATTTCATTTCATTTCATTTTATTTTATTTTATATTATATATATTATGTACTTCAATTATAATATGTACTGTATTTATATATCTATCTCTCTCTATATGTGTGTATATATATATATATTTATATGTATGTATATATATTTATGTGTGTGTATGTATGTATATGTATATATGTGTGATGCATATCTACCTATATGTGTAGGTACGTCTATGTGTATATATGAGAGAATTGTATATATATATATGTATATGCATACAATTCGATTGCACTCGTTTATAAGGATTCTCTTAAGGTACGTGATAAATAAACCTATATAATAACAGTCACAACTACATAAGTAGATTTATTAGATATAAAACTTATATATAAAAAAATGTGTATAACATAAAGTGTGTATAACATAAAATTTCCTTTAATATCTTAACAATTGTAACATTTATATAACTAAATAACGTAATTTCCTTCACGCTGCTTTGATATTACATTGAAATGATTTTCTCTGTTTTTTCTAAGATTTTCTATGAAAAATCTATAAGTTTATGAAAATTCCTACAACTTAAATTTAAAAAATCCTTTATACTTTGTATGTATATATTATGTACGTAGATGTATATGTATATGTATTTGTATGTATATATATTTATATGTATATATATCTGTGTGTGCGTGTGTATATATATGAATATATTCTTTTTTAATAATATATAGTCTTAATAATAATATATAGATTTCTTAATATATAGATCTCGATTTTTAATGTATAGATCTCAATAATTTAAATGATAAACTAAACATTTAATCATATTTAAACAATGTTAAAATTCTCATATTATGTATGTATTGTCCATTCACGCTTATTTACATTTCTCTATTCATCCATAAAAAATAATTATTTATTCTTTCACTTCATCTCAAATGTTAAGATAACTCAACAACCTATCACTTAGAGCTTTCGCTTTCACTTCTCTTTCTCTTTTCTCTCTCACTTTTTTCTTTTTTCTCTCTCTTGTTCTTCTCTCTTCTCTCTCTCTCTTTCTCTCTTTTTCCGTAACCCAACGGCTTATTTAAAAATATCCAATACTAATTTACATAATAGTATAAATAAAGTTATAACCCCACTATCCAAGAGCTTCCAACAGTAATGGTTGCATTCTTTAAGGGTATGTCAATATTTATTTATAAAACTGCTCTATATTATATTTTATCTGATGAAAGCACACCATAATTTAACTTGGTGTCCTTGAAATATGTATAATGAAATAAATATGGTTTTATAAATATAGTTTCCATTTGTTAATATCGTATTTTTACTCCAATTATTTGTTGAGTGCTTTATATCAGTTATAAAAATATGTGCTTGTTGTATCCCAACAATTTAAATATAACTTTTACATATATATATATATATATAAAATAATTAAGTCAAATATGTAAAATTTGGCTTTGTTTATTACAAATTATAGATATACTGGTATATATATTTCGGTGACAGTCATCATTGGCTGTGACCTCATCAGGCAGTCCGAATTCCCAATGATGGCTGTCACCGAAATATATATAGCAGTATATCTATAATTTGTAATAAACGAAGCCAAATTTTACATATTTGACTTAATTATTTTACATTACTCCGGAGTAAACAAACGAACCTGCGTACTTCGTCGAGTGCTCCAATCTGCATACTGAGGTGTCGGTAAACAACCAACATATACTCAAAATTTATATATATATATATATATATATATATATATATATATATATATATATATATATAAGTTATAAGAATCAAAGAACTGTTCAAAACATTTTTATGCTTACAACTGTTTCCTCCAAACCGAGGTTTGGATTCTTCGGAGCAATTTATTAATGAATGAACACTTATAAGACCTCCTTTTCAACCCAAGAGACATACAGATACATTGATTCTTATAACTTATATATAACTGCTCTGTAAATCATCTCATGTTATTACATTGAGCTATTTAACTTACTGGTAATAAGGTAGTAATATATTATTGCCTATCAGTATTTAGGGTTTGTAAAAATATATATAACTACAAAAGGTTTTTGTATTTGCATAACCATAAATAGTATCCTTAATACTATATATATATATATATGTGTGTGTGTGTGTGTGTGTGTGTGTGTGTGTGTGTGTGTGTGTGTGTGTGTGTGTGTGTGTGTGTGTGTGTGTGTGTGTGTGTGTGTGTGTGTGTGTGTGTGTGTAAAAGGTAAACAGAAATAACAACACAATCAGTACAGTATATGGCAGGAAGAGGGTCTTAACGTTTCGGACGCTAGTCCTTCATCAGAAGTAAGAATGAGAAATAAGATAGATTAAGGGGGCGGGCGGGTTGGAATTGGAAAAAATGTCTTTAGATAAAAATAACAGGTCCATTCATGTTGACATCTCTTGCAAAACTGTTGGTGCTGGCGTTTTGTGTATGATTTATTTTTTAGAAAAGTTGATGATGGAGCGTGTCTACCTGCAATGGAAAAGAAAAACGTTTTGTAAAAAGAGCTATACTTGTGCACGTGCGTAAGCATGTGTGTGTGTGTGTGTTATTATACGTCCGTACGAAGCTAAGAAGTAATGTGTGTGTATATGCAATTAAAAGAGTGTGTGTGCATGTAAGTACAAAGCTACTAGCAAAAGTATGTTAATATAAGGGTGTGTATGTGTGTATACAGAGCAGTGAAGGGAAAAGTGGAATGAGCATATATAGTCGGCATGTATTAGTTGTAAGACAAGATGTTAATGATCAAGAGAAAGTGATAGGAATCTAGGGGTGTGATAATGGACGGGGTATTTGAGAAATTGAGGAGATGAGTTGAGTCCAAGAGGGGTATAGGACCGAAGGCGGTGAATCAGACTTTGTTCACTCCTGGTAATGTAAAAGGAAACCCAGGTCAGTGGCAAGAGCGAGAGAGATCGTCCTGACGAGAACCAGTTGAGTTCGAAATGCATTGACGATTGTCCCCCATGCTTCTGCTGGGCACCGCCTGGTGGCGTTAGATGCCAGTGTGTTGTTCATAGCTATGGATTTCTAAATGTTTATTTATAAATAAACCTTATTTCTTTAGAAATACGAAATTCAAATATATATATATAGTGAAATAAAATAACAAGGACGATTGGTTACTCCTTCATTACGTTTATTGTTTGGTGACGCGCGTTTCGCGACTGATCAGCTTTAGGTTCGATCTGTATCGATCTGACCCGACTCTGTAATCCGCGACTCGTCAGACCCCTTGTAATGCTCTACACCCCGACACTGAAGTGAACCTAAACATCGAGTGCTCACCCGTGTTCCCTATGTCACTTTTTAACCTGTAACCCATCGTAAAATTCGATCCTGTATATATTTTGTCGCTCACAACACTACCACCGCCACCACAAGGCACATCTCCATACTTTAACAATCATTAACATCATTAACACCACCAACACATATCTTCCCTCCCTAAACAACGCAAGTGTGTGTGTCTGTGTGTAAGTATATTTATATGTACAAAGCCATCTCCACTGCCCCCCCCCCCCTCTATGCACATATATATACACATGTGTATGTATACAACGTTTTTGTAAGACTAAGTGTGTCTATGTATCTATCTCTTTATTGAATTTGACACCACCTACACATCCATCACACCACCATAGACACCATTACCACAAACAACAACACCACACCCACACCCACACCAGACACAAAAATCAGCCACAAATATATGCCAATCTGTCTACCGACAATCCCCCCCCCCCACATCACCACCACCACCACACCACAGCCCACCTCAGCCTGCGACCGTCACCACCATCTTATCACATCCACCCCCACATGCACTACAGGCAAAAACATCCCTATGATCTATTCCACCAATCAAAACAAACTTTATTGACCAACATATGAACTTCTGACTTTATCATATAGCATGTATTCATTTTCTACTAGCATTTTAAGGGGTCTGTCGAGCTGCAGATTACAGAGTCGGGTAAGATCGATACAGATCGAAACTTGAGCTGATCAGTGGCTAAACGCGCGTCACCAACCAATAAATGTAATGAAGGAGTAACCAATCCTCCTTGTTATCTTTTCACTATAATACACTCTGTCTAGATCTACACCTCGACACTGAAGTGAACCTAAACATCGAGTGCTCACCCTAGTGAACCTACAGTAACTCCAAGTTACACTCCCTGGATATATATATATATATATATAATTCAGGATAGATTCAGTTTGAAACTGGTTAGACAATTACTCAACAGAGTACTCGACACTTGGAGTAGTAGAGTATAGTTATATTACAAAAGAGTCGGGACCTCGACGACTGAGCTCTTACTGTTTCAACAGCTAGTTCCGCTGCTGAAGCGGCAAGAGCTCGGCCGTCGGGGTCTCGACTCTTTATAATATATATATATATATATATATATATGTGTGTGTGTGTGTGTGTGTGTGTGTGTGTGTGTGTGTGTGTATATATACACACACACATGTATGTATGTATGTATAACTGAATAGCACAAGGTGGTTTGGCTGCGTAATAATACGACAGCTGGTCGGTAAATATATTGGCGTACAGTTACACGGATGTATATAATAAATACTAGCGAGGCAGAAACTTAAAAAGAATATTTTGTTTTCGTCATAGCAATGCATGTGGCTCCACCTATATTTACATTGCGAGCGAGATATTCCCTGCCGTGGTGATGTTAAAGCCTTCTAGAACTAGAATATTCTTTGTACAAGTGCAGCAAAGGAACGGCATATATTACAGTCAGTGTGTGTGTGTGTGTGTGTGTATGTGTGCGTGTATGTGTGTGTGTGTGTGCGTGTATGTGTGTGAATATATAGATATATATATATAGTCGTTATAGTATGCATGTATGTGTGTGGGGGGGTGGGGGGTATATGCAAGTATGGGTATGTATGTATGCATGTATATATGTAAGTATGTATATATGTCAATATTTCCAATGAAATTTAATCACTATAAAAGTTTATTCAATATTTCAGTGCAATTTATTAACATTGCCCCAAGTCTGATATTTTTTAAATGTTATCAGATCTGGTTGAGCAAATTTGAGAGCTTATCTCTAAATTCTACCCAAAATTTTCCCCACCCATGACTAACTATATTTTTTAGGGGTAAAACCAACCGGTAGGCGAGCCAGGGGTAGACCCCGAGCAAGATGGTTGGATAACATCCATGAGCTTGGTTGGTCTCGCTTGGGGATCCAGCCGGATCAGTTGGAGACGATTGCTTCTGACAGGACCCGCTGGAAGAAGTGTTTGAGGACTCTGCCCCCACGACCCTCTCAGGAATAAGTGGGCGAAGAAGAAACAGATGACGTCAATTGTGTTAGATTTGGGATGCAGTCTATGTCCCTGTGAACCCGCTCCTTTACTAACTCACCTGCTTTCCTATTTCCTCAGGTATCTGTATGGCCTGGTATACAAATCAATTAATCCCGTTGCTAACTGAATATATGTAATCAAATTAGACTGGTCATTTCAGTTGAATTCTAGTTTGAGTTCTAGTTTGTTTCTGACATAAATCACTGATTATTGATCTCATATATCATTGATTATAGATCACATAAATCACTGATTATTGACCT
This sequence comes from Eledone cirrhosa, assembly GCA_964016885.1. Classification (NCBI taxonomy): domain Eukaryota; kingdom Metazoa; phylum Mollusca; class Cephalopoda; order Octopoda; family Eledonidae; genus Eledone; species Eledone cirrhosa. The sequence continues at coordinate 308,120,282 of OZ024743.1, read as the reverse complement.
CATATCTCATTGATTATAGATCACATAAATCACTGATTATTGATCTCACATCTCATTGATTATAGATCGCATAAATCACTAATTATTGATCTTATCTCTCATTGAATATTGATCCCATAAATCACTAATTATTGATGTATATATCACTGATTATTAATCTCATATGATCATTTAGACAGGAACCTGTTTGTTGACTCAGAAAGATTGAAAGATAAAGCTGGCTTTATCTTTGATAAAAGTTAAATTTTAACTCGGATTGTATAGACCAAGAATGAATACAGCAAAGCATTCTATCCAACATCCCAATGAATCTGCTAATTTGTCGCCTAGAATTTCACATAAACAATCACTGATATCAATTATCTTCGTATGTTGAAATGTAAGGTAAATTGTCTTCATATAATATGCAATGTGTTTATAAACTTCGATTGACTGAGATTCTTCATGCAATTAGTAAACACAATCTCTCTCTAGGTGTGTTTAAAATCTAAAAACAACAAGATCAATTAATTGAAATCTTTGGAAAAATATAAAATACATTATGAGGGTGGATTTAGTCTTTAAAGTCAACAGACATTCTTTTTTTAAATCGGTGAAAGCAAAGAAGTCTTTAGAAAATCGGATCGGGTTATAATAATGGTTTCTGATTTCGGCACAACGCCAACAGTTTTGGTGGAAAGTCGATTAAATCGCCCCAGTGCATTGTTGGTGCTTTCTTTATCGACCCCGGAAGGATGAAAGGCAAAGTTAACCTCGGAGAGATTTGAACTCAGAAGGTAGAAAGTTGTAACCGCTAAGCATGTTCTCCAACGCTCTACTGCTTACTGCCAATCCATCGATAGGGTTATAATAATTGT
>OZ024743.1:308081925-308111925 GCA_964016885.1 Eledone cirrhosa | reverse complement strand
TAACGTTACCTGTTAACACCTCTCCTCATTAAGAAAGAGGTGAGTGACCGACACAAGATGAAAGGTGATGGTGAAATATAAACACCTCGTTAAAATTAGTTTCAATTCAAAGTGGTTATAAAATAGACCTACGCACACTCCAATCTATCAATAACTCACTCTATCACCTTAATTAATAAATTAGCCTTGATATAATTTGTAATAATATATCAAATAAATCTTTTGGATTTTCTATTCATTTCTGCTTTTTGTTTTGTTTTTGTGCGTATTCTATTAACGAAGCTAACAATTTAAAGTTTGTCTTGAACTCGGGGGTTCGTCAGGCATCTTTTTATCCCGGTTTCCATAGTGTGAAGCGACGGAAAGTACAAGACCGCTCCCTTCTCCTGGACAGGATGTCAGTCAATCGCAGCGTTAAACCCCAGGTAATGCTGCTGGTACTCATTTTAAACTGAGTATACGGGAATACAACACACAAACCAGTCCAGGAATCGAACATACGGCATTACGGTTGTCCGCTCAACACGCTTACCACTAAGCCAGGTGCCTCCATATTAATGAAGCTAACAAAAAATTAAGGACAAACAAACATTTTTGAAATAGGAAAATAACAAGTAAGGCAAAATCATAGAAGAAGAAGAAAAAGAAAAAGAATCAAGCAACGAAAGAAAGGAAGAGGGGGAGGGACAGACACTGCGCTCCAGTCTGTGGAGTCCCTCAGTCGCGCCCCACAGACAAAATGGCAGAGGTACTACCACGGATAATGGCCAGAGACACCCGCTGCAAAAGCCACCCCACTTCATGTGCTTCCCTCCTCAAGTAGACAGAATGGCTCGAGATACCTGCAGGAGAATGGCTAGAGACACTCGTTGCAACAGCCACCCCACTCCCGATGTTAACTCCTCAAGTGGACCACCGCGATAAATGGCTAGAGACACCCTCTGCAACAGCCCCCCCCCCCATCTTCATGGGGCTCCCTCTTCAAGCCGGCCGCTGTCTTATTGCTCAATTTTCAGTTTGATGATATTTTGACAATTCTATATTGTCATCGATCTAGCGAATCGACATGCAAGTAAAATGTTTAGTAGGAATAATCGATAGAGCACTGGACAAAACGCATTGTGATAGTAACGTCTTTTATGTTCTGAGATCGAATCCTACTTACATCAACTTAGCATTTAATTTTCCAAGGTCGGTAAAATAAAGTACGAATCAAGAACTAGGATCAATATTTCCCGGCGTCGAAGACGCTACTTTTTTTCATAAAATAAGTCTCAAAAATCTACCATGCGTCCTTAAGACTGAAGTTTGTTTATTATTTTTTTTCAAATTTTTGGTTGTCAAATTAAGTTGTTTCCTCGACGACGAAGCGTCTTTGGCGCCGTGAAATACGGTAATCGAATACACTCTCTAGAAGTTATGGTGTTGGACCTATGTAAAAATCAATAATTACTTTATTGATCTTATGTTAGTTGATCTTATGTTAGTTGAACTGGGAAGGACGAGAGTAAATACTACGAGGTATTTAGTGAAGTACATTACTATCTTCATCAAATATATGATATTAATGCCTTTCCTAAACGCATTAACAATGGAAGAGGAATAGTTTAAACCTCTTTGGTACAGAAACGGTTAAAAAAAGGAAACTTTGTCGATATATTGGCATGTATCGATCCATCAATCGGACCATGAACTCCTGATTGAATCGTAGGAGCACCGTTGTGAAATATGCATCTTGGATATTTTAAACCTGGTGTAGCCCATCACTTTACTGGTCAGAACGATATCTTCCAGAGAGTCAGAAGGAGCGAGTGAGAGGAAGTGAGGAAGAGAGACACTGGAAGAACCAGCCCTAGTATTGGATTACTACTTGATTTATTGACCTCGAAAGAATGAAAGGCATCGTAGACCTCGGCAAAATTTGAACTTAGAACATTGAAACTGGAACAAATATCTAACGTTCTAACTGACCGCTTAGATATATAGAGAATGCCGTAGAACATTTTTTCTGACATTCTAACAACTGTGTTAATTCGCCACATTAAATTCGGTTCACCAGCGCTTATCCAACTATTTTAGTCGTCTAGTTTATTTCAAGTAATCTAATTTGTATTACATCGTACATTAATGATATTACACTAATATTATATTGCAATTCTTTGTCAGATTCAACCAGGCAACATTAAATGTATATCTATAGAAAATGTAGGAGACTCAAGCGCAGAGAATAACTGAGATACGAAGTTCGATTACACGTAGCGGCGACTATCAACATCTTTTTCCGTCTCTGAGGGTCTTTGCCCAATTTTTATAAGGTATTTTATTACAACTGACTGTAATTGCAGTTATTTTCTGCGCTTCAGCTTCCTAAACCTATGAATTTATTTCTTCGGTGCTTCGTAAGTTCGAGAGTAGAGCTTCACACGACGTTTGTTTAAAAAATTATATATTTATTTATCGGTTTTGTTTTTTACTCTGATTAGCAAATATCGTATGATGTTAAAAGTAGGCCTCAAGCAAATCCATCCTGCTTTTAACGTGGTTTCGACTTCCGGTTAAAACATTTTCATTATATTCACGTCCCTGTAACAGTTTTGGGAAAAACCTGAAACTACAAAAAACGCAATCAAAATTCCCATATCGTGTTCGGATCTAGCTGTCGAAACGGTTGGAGCTCAGCCGTCGGGGTCCTGACTCTTTTCGTATTACCCACTCTACTACCCTAAGTATCGAGTACTCTGGTGCGTTATGGTCCACCTGGTTCTTTACCACACTTTTTTTGTTATAAATATATATATATACATATAAATATACATATATATATATATATACATACATATATATATATACATATATATATATATACATATATATATACATATATATATACATATATATATACATATATGTACATACATACATACATACATACATACATACATACATACATACATACATACATACATACATACATACATACATACATACATTGAGACTGTGATAGGAAAACTCCAAGTTAAGAAAACACCAGCAAGAAACATAATTGTCGGCTACTGGTACAAAAAACTGATATTCTATCGGAGGTATCTACCAACAAGTTATTAAGGGAGATACACTTATACCAGAATGGTTGACACTAGCACAAGAACAAAGCACCCACTTGGCAAAAAACTACCGACCTATTGCATGCCAGAACCTGATGTATAAGATGTATACAGCCTGTCTGAACCTATTCCTCCAAGATCACTGTGAAAATAATAACATCATCACAGATGAACAAGCAGCTGGAAAGAAAGGGGTTTGGGGATCTGCTGAACAACTCCTAATCAACAAAACTGCGATGTCGGAGGTGCGACAACTTAGGAGGAATATGGCTACAGTCTGGCTGGACTACAGGAAAGCTTTCGATTCTGCTCTCCACTATTTGATGATAGAGGCTCTCCAACTTGCTAAAGTCCCAGACATTATTATCAGAGCCATATAGAGGCTGTCTTCTTCTTGGGCTACTATCCTAAGGTTAAAGACAGAGAGTGAGGACTCTATTTTCACTGATAAAATAAAATATTGCAGGGGTGTATTTCAGGGGGACAGTCTCTCTGTGATATTATTCATCTTGTCATTAAACGCCTTGTCCTTTCTGCTCAAGAAATGTGAGGGATACATCATTGGCTCACAGGAGTAACCTAACCCATAATTTCTTTGTGGACGATCTGAAACTCTATGCCAAGAACATGGATGGAATGAAGAAAAATCTTGACCTGGTTATAACGTTCTCAAAGGATATAGGAATGGAGTTTGGCCAAGATAAATGCTCATACATGCGGGGAAAAACAACCACCCAATCTAGCAACATTGTCATCAATGGCCTAACTGTTTCACCGATATCTGATGAGGACTGCTACAGATATCTGGGGATAGAGGAGAACATATCCTATAATGGTATCTGTAATAAGGAACGCGTAACCAGCGAATACTACACCCGATCTGCGCAAAACAAAACAGTGGCTCACAATGTGTTTGCTGTGCCTGTCCTAACACCAACGTTTGGAATACTCAATTGGACGATAAACGAAATCCGAGCAGTTGATGTTGGAACTCGAAAAATACTAAACAGCACCGGAAACTTCCACATCAACAGTGACATAGACCGACTTTACTTGAAACGTAAGCAGTGAGGAAGAAGCCTAACATCAGTCCAGACAACATTTGAATGTCGCATCATATCTCTCCGAGATCTACGAACTTCGAAGCGTAGGAGCCCGTTTCTCGAGCAAGTCTATCTGCATGAAACAGATAAGATCATGAGAGTTGGGAAGGAACTCCTCGAGAGATATTCTCTGTGTGATAATCAAAAACTCACACCCAGGGAAGTTGCTCAGCAGTATCGCAGTGAATCCATGGATGAAAAACTGCATGCTTATCAGCAAAAAATGATGCATGGATATATTGCCAGGAAGCTTCAGAGTGAGAGTAATATAGATAAGGAAATTAGTCTATCTTGGACCAACAACCGCTATATTGGCTCCCACTTTGAAGAATACGCTTTTGCAATCCAAGAACAGGAGATTAGCACGAAATACCTGATTCACAAAAGAGATAGAGATGCAGGCAAAACACCTAGATGTGATAACAAGTGCAGACTCTGCAGAACTAACATCGAGGATATCACGCATGTCATCAGCAGCTGTCCAAAGATGTCATCGCGGTACTATCTACCTATGAGATATGATGTAGTGGCCAAAACACTGTACAATGCAGTTCGTAAAAAAGATAGCCCCGATAATAAACACATTAATAGCTACAATAATGCGGAAGACATCCATGTACATAATATGAAAGAGTACTGGTGGAATGTTCCAGTAAAAACCCCAATAAAATGCAGGCATAACAGACCAGATATTATATGGGACAGGGATAAGAAAGCATGCACAGTAGTGGAAATTAGCTGCCCAGCAGATGCCAATATAATATCAAAGATTAGCGAAAATATTTATGCAGAACTGATGAGAAATCTGCAGATACTCCACCCTGATTACACCTTCAGATTTATGCCTGTGATTATTGGGGTACTAGGGTATGTTAGTAACTGCCTCAAAACAAATCTTGAGAAGCTAGGCTTCACAGGAACAGAAAGAACACAACTAGTTAGGAAATTACAAGTACAACCCATTAATGGAACAGTAAAAATATGTAAAACATTCCAAAAATTTTGCATCTAATAACTGCATATACACATGTACAGATACAAAGAATATAGACACACGACTCTCTCATTGGAATTTACACAACATCAACTAGGTAGATTATGTATGCATGCATGTGTAGATATGGATGTTATTGTATGTGTGGATGTGTATGTTTTGAGTTGTAGGTGTGCATCCACACATACAATAACATCCATATCTACACATGCATGCATACATAATCTACCTAGTTGATGTTGTGTAAATTCCAATGAGAGAGTCGTGTGTCTATGTTAGAAACTGGCTCTCTCTCTATTGGGAAAAAATTTGCGAAATTATAAAACCAGAAGAACATACATATATATATGGTGGCTGCCAACTCGTTTTCGAGTACGGCCACTACTTTATATCCATGTAGGAGAACCCCTACCGATGCGCTGAACGAGTGTGATTTTTAGTTCAGCCAGCGACTTGAAAACTCTGGTACAAACACTACACTTGTGACAATTATTGACACATAGTGCTGGGCCCATGGTACCATGTGACGACAAGTGCAGAGTGATCTCTAGATAGAAAGCAATGCCTGTGCCGTGAAGCTTTTATAGTGAGCAAAGGCACTGCACAAAGCCAGTCCCACTCCCTTAACCAAGATGAAATTTACCAAAAAGAAGAACAAGTCAACATCATTGGATACCATCAAGGTTGCAGGTGTTATATCAGAGTTTTCCTTCTCCTAGAATTCTGCCTTGACAAAGGCTAAGGGGTCATCTCTCCCGGTGATTTTGGATGGCCATTGACTCTTAAGAGCTCCTTTGCCCTTTGACAGGTTTTGTTTTTAGTCCTGCAGGATGTCCAAAGTCACCCTCCTCACCAAGAAACCTTGGTGGGGTTGCCAGTTTAGTCGCCAACGACCCGACCATGAGACAGGTTGTACATACATACATACATACATACATACATACATACATACATACATACATACATACATACATATATATATATATATATATATATATATATATATATATATATATATATATTATAGAAGTGGATGGATACTTCAACAGGTACAATGTACCTGTAGAAATATTCAAGTTGTTTATAATACATGTGGTTCAATGGCACTAATTCGAGTACCAGAACAATATAAAAGTAGCGAAGCAAGCGGTTATTAAACAATTTTCTAAATAAATTAAAAAATGATTAAATAATCACCTGTTCAGACGCTGTTACCGACGGTTTCATCATTCCGAAAGATTGAAAATCAAATGAATTTCCAATGGAAAGAAATGAATCTTCAGACAGCCCTATTTCCACACCATAAGGTATCAAGCCTTATAGCAAGTAAATATTATGCTCCCTGCCCAACGCATGCGGTCAAGCCGTTAAAATGACACACACGCATAATCAGGTCGGTGATAAAAGCTGGATATTATAAACATGTCGAATTGCCACTAAAATTAGCAGCATTATTCAACGTTTTGTTCTCTACACAAGGAGAATAATTATAGAAGTGGATGGATACTTCAACAGGTACAATGTACCTGTAGAAATATTCAAGTTGTTTATAATACATGTGGTTTAATGGCACTAATTCGAGATACCAGAACAATATAAAAGTAGCGAAGCAAGCGGTTATTAAACAATTTTCTAAATAAATTAAAAAATGATTAAATAATCGTTGGATTTTCAATCTTTCGGAATGATGAAACCGTCGGTAACAGCGTCTGAACAGGTGATTATTTAATCATTTTTTAATTTATTTAGAAAATTGTTTAATAACCGCTTGCTTCGCTACTTTTATATTGTTCTGGTATCTCGAATTAGTGCCATTGAACCACATGTATTATAAACAACTTGAATATTTCTACAGGTACATTGTACCTGTTGAAGTATCCATCCACTTCTATAATTATTCTCCTTATGTAGAGAACAAAACGTTGAATAATGCTGCTAATTTTAGTGGCAATTCGACATGTTTATAATATCCAGCTTTTATCACCGACCTGATTATGCGTGTGTCATTTTAACGGCTTGACCGCATGCGTTGGGCAGTGAGCATAATATTTACTTGCTATAAGGCTTGATACCTTATGGCGTTGAAATAGGGCTGTCTGAAGATTCATTTCGGAATGATGAAACCGTCGGAACAGGTGATTATTTAATCATTTTTTAATTTATTTAGAAAATTGTTTAATAACCGCTTGCTTCGCTACTTTTATATATATATATATATATATATATATATATATATATATATATATATATATAATTGAGATAAGCGGAGCAAGTAAGATTCAAACAATTTTTTAAAATAAACAAAAAAAATAATTTAAATATTTACCTATTCCATTTGCTTTAACCAACGGTTTCACCTTACAAAAGATTGGAAATCCTAGGGACTTCCAATGGAAATGTTCGGATCATCAGAGAGCATTTTCCTTACCTAGGACAAAAGTCCCAGGAACGGCAAAATATATTGCCACCTAGCACATATATATATGTGAAGGCGGTGAATTGTCAGAGTCGTTAGAACCTCAGATAGAATGTTTTGTGGTATTCGTTCCAGCTCTCTGAGTTCAAATCCTGCCGAGGTCAGCTTTAACTTTCATCCATTCAAAGTCGATAAAAAATAGGGTATATATCATCATGATCATACTTGTAATGGTACACGCCATACCCGACAGCAAATAACGACAAAGAAGAAACTATATCGTCGGATCAATGAAACATAATGATCAACATCCGGTAACTTAAATGCTTTAGAAATTAGTAAAGTATTCTGAAATCTTGCCATACACTTGTTACATCTTTGAGGATCCTGTTAAAAATCAACTAGGCTCGTCTTAAATATTAAAAACAGTGTTTTATCTCTTAACCCATTAACTCACATGGAACCGCACTACAAAGACGTTTTTAAAAAAAGGACACTATGACTAGATAAGATTAAAAATTTCAAGTCTTCTTCTTCTTCTTCTTCTTCTTCTCCAATTAGTCAGATCCAAGCTCGACTGGTTTTGGCCGTAAAATCTGTCCATCGATTCTTTCCTAAGACATTCTAACCATATTACCCGGGCGTAGAGGTCGAGAGAGGGGTTGTGGTGACGGTCCTGGCCTACGCGGATGACATCGTGCTGATGGGTGCTAACGGGACAGATGTACAAGGTGCTCTCGAATGGGTGCACACTGCAGCCGCCGCTGTTGGTCTACGAATCAATGCCGCCAAGTCGAAAGTCATGACGTCACTGGTCTCGCCTGATGCTTGGCAGCCAATATCTCTCGAGGGCGTGGACCGGGAGGATGTGGAGTCCTTCGTTTACCTGGGCTCAACAGTGGTTCCAACGGGACACTGTGCAGCCGAGGTCAAACGTCGTATAGGTGCTAACAGATCCGCCTTTGAGCGCCTCCACCTGTGTCTGTGGGACAGAAGAGAGATCACCTCGGCTACCAAAGGGCGAATCTACCAGGCCGTTGTTGGCACTATCCTCCTCTATGGCTGTGAAACATGGCCTATGAGGGTAGTCGATCAACGGGGGCTGTAGGTCTGCGACAATGACTGTCTCCGCCGCATTCTTCGCTGCCGACGCGTTGATCGGGTACCTACCGTTAGTCTCCGTCTTCGCCTGAATCGTCGACCCCTTCCTTCAGTGCTTCTGCAACGGCGCTTGAGATGGTTTGGTCACGCGGCCCGGCGCCCTGAGGGTGAGCTGATCCGCGATGTTCTCCTCCCACCTCCATAACTTGCGCAAGCGCGTTGGCGGGCAGCTGAAGACCTGGGCAACGATGATCAAGGAGGACCTCTCCGAACTCTCAGGTCCGCAGGTGGTCGGCCTGCGCCGAGGGAACCGTGACTGGCTCGCTATCTCTAGTGACCTAGCCCGGGATCGTCGCGCGTGGGCTGCCGTGGTTCGGGATGCCGTCAGGACAAGGGAAGAAGCCGGCTCAACCCGTCCAGGGTGAATGTCGACACAAGTACAAGTAAGTAATATCGGAGCTGGGATTTCTCAATTTGGTGAAGTAGCTGCTCTACCTGGAGCGTGTCTATGATCTCCGAGCTATGTATTCTATCGAGTAACGTTATTCCAAAGCCCATCAGAGGAACCCCACTTAGGACGCTTGTATTCCCGATCGTATTCTTTCGGTCATTACCCAAGATTCATGAACATAGGTAAGAGTTGGCACAACAAATTTGGCTTTTACACCTACCTCCCTTCTTCTGATGACCGAATGCTGAAGCTGGCGCATTCCTGCACCAGTTCCTGCAGTTCTTGCACTTAATCCAGCTTCATGCCTTCTATTACTCGTGAACCCGGTTGCAGTGGAATTCCATTCACATGTAGAGTGCACTGCACAGGCTTCCTTGAGAGGACGAGTATTTCAGTCTTCGCATCTTTGATTTTCCTTCCTGGCGTGCAACACTCGGCAGCAAACCTATCAAGTGCATGTCGGAGATCCTCTTCTGACGAGTTAAGTAGTACCATGTCGTACACAAATTCCAACCGACAGATTTTACATCCGCCAGTCTCGATACCACTTCCAACCTGGTTGCGAATGTCAACCTTGTCCATGAAGATGATAAATAGGCAGGGTGATAGTACGCATTCTCGGCGGAGTCCGACATCCACATTGAAAGGTTTCAATTTGGCACCCTTTATCCGAATACAAATCCTTTGGCATTCGTACAGAGGCCTCGGGGCAATAAGAAATTGTCAATCAATCCTACAGACTCGCAGAACCTTCCACAAGAGGTCCCGTAGAATGCGGTCATGTGCCATTTCGAGGTCTATGAAACAAGCATACACATCTTGGAAATACACGCACGATTTCTCAAAAGACCTGCCGTAGTGTGAATATTTGGTCGGCTGTGCTGCGTCCGGGCGAAAACCACACTGTTTGTCAGCTAGCTTGGACTCTGCACTCTACAATCTCCCTACATCGTTTTACCAGGCATTTATCATAGACCTTATCGGAGGCTCAATAAGGACATATTTCAGCTCTTTAATTGCTTTTGTGACTTCAGCCCCAGAGAGGTTAGTCATCGCTCCCAGATACACCTCGTGTAGATCAGAAGATACTGTTGTGACCGGGCTTAGGAGATCAACAAAGTATCCTCACCACCTCGTGGGGATGCACATCACTGAAAAGAGCATAACCCCAAACGCGCTCTTGATAGCGGGCGCGGGGGATTTCATATTACGAAGTCAGTGAGTGGTCTGCCAGAATACTTTATTTGCTGATCTGAAGTCGGATTCTAGCATAACTTCAATGTCCACCCATGACTTAACTTTGGACACCTTTACTGTCTCTGCTGTAGAGAATCGAAGCGATCAGTGACAATAACAAAATCAATTATTGATCTACCTCCACGATTCCTCTTATACCATATGTATTTATGGATGTCTTTGTGTTGGAAGAATGTGTTCATAAAAGAAAGCCCATTACTAGAGCAGATGTATAATAAAGCCTCACCATTTGTATTTAGATCAGGTTCGCCGTTCCTTCCAATGTCAGGTAGTCATTGCCATGATATGCATTGAAGTCTCATATTACGATATATGAGACTATATATTACGCTGCAGTGATTTCCTCAAGGAAGGATCTGTATTCGGACTCTCCGTTTGGCACATAAACTTTCACCACCCACAGAGACCTTTCTTTCAGCATAAGCTTCAAGAAGCAAATCCTCCTTCGCAATGAGATCCATCCATAACACATTCTGACTGCCGGGAGCTCAACTAGTTACTGCTCCTTGCCTGTAAGGGTTGTAACGTTCCAGTTACCAATTGTCAAGGTTTGCTCCCTTCCGAACCCTCTCTGGGGTATCAGGATACGTAACTTTTGTGCTTCCATCCCATGCCTCCCAGGACAGGTTGCGTGCCCATCGTCAGTTGTTGCAGGATTGGATGGATACTGCAATATATTTTTCAACAGTACCCTGTATCTAAGGACTGAACACCTGCCCTCTTATCCCGTGCGAAGAATGATGCGGTATGCATGACTTTACTGTTTCCAAGTGTATTGCAGTGTTCTGGTGGACTAATTCATCCAGTCACCAATTTGGTACTTCTTGGCAGAGCTGTTCTGCTAGAGAACGGGTTGCAGGTGGTGGATAGCGATACGGCTACCAGATATAGTAGTCAGTTGCTATATAAGCGGGCTCCTGCCGGACGAATAAGCAACCCTGAACGAACGGCAGTAAACTACAAGGGAAGATGAAGCAATGGGTGACACTGTTAGCTCCCAAGAAAACCCTTAGAACCCAATGATGTAGCTACGATGAGACAAATAAAGGCCGCCTCTAAAAAACCCAGTCTTTGCAGATCTGAGAAAGATTGAAGTCTTTATTCTCATACAGAAAATGTTTATAATAAAAAAAAATATAAACATTTGAATTGATAAACCTGTTTTAATATATTTGGTATTTATACTAAATCATGACAGCATATTAAGAGTTAAGAAGAATTATATCAGCAAGAAGTCTTTTCATACAATTGATTCTTTTCCATACAGCGGCTACACGTTTCCATACAATTGCTAAATGTTTCCATGCAGTTGCTACATGTTTCCAAACAAATTTCCATATGTCTGTTACAACGAAGGCGCATGGCTTTGTGGTTATGGTATTCGGCTCACGATTGTAAGGTCGTGAGTTCGAAGGGCTAACCTTGCCACATTCTGTGTCACGCTGAATCTCCCTGAGAACTACGTAAAGGGTACGTGTGTTTGTGCAATGCTCAGCCACTTACACGTTAATTTCATGAGCAGGCTGTTTTGTTGATCGTATCAACAGGAATACTCGTCATTCCATTTCTGAATTGGGGGTGCCAAATTTGGTCAATTTAGTTGTAGTGATTAGTTTATCACTTTCTACTCTAATATGGTCAGAAAACTTCGGCGATAAACATAACATGTACATCAATTGTAGCGTATATCCAAATAGATGTTGCTTTAGTAGTTTGGGGAGAACAATAAAACACTCTCCCAATCCGCCTCTTTATATCACCAACTCTCCCCCTCACCATCTCTACCACACTCTCTCGTAATCGTTCTCTCTCTATTCATCACAACCTTACTCCTCTTAATATTTTACGATACTGTCTCTCCCAATCCCCCTCTCTATATTTAGCAATATTTATCTCTCCCAACTCCATCATTATATCTACTGGCATTGGAATCTACATCTCTTTATATCTACTACCCGACAATCTCTCTTCCAATCTCTCTCACTATCTCAATTACCACCAAACTATCCCCCTCTATGTATCAACCATACAACACTCTCTCTCATTTCCTCTCATTATATCCATCACTACCAAATTCCCCCTCTCTCTATATCTATCAATACATATATCTATCTATCCTCTTACTCTATTCATTACCACCAAACTCTCCCCATCTCTACATCAACCATAAAAAAACTCTCTCCCAACACTCCTCTCTATATCAATTAACACCAAACTCTCCACCTCTTTATATCTACTACATGGAACTTTTTACAATCCCCCTCTGTATATCAATAAACATCAATCTCTCCCCCCTTCTATATCTAATATACAACACACTCTCCCAACTTTCCTCTCTATATCAATTACCACAAAACTCTACCCCTCTCTATATCTGTATCTATCTCTCCCATATATCTCTACATAACATAAATCGTAGCGCATATTCAAATGGATGTATGTTTTGGCTGTTTGGGGAGAAAAATATAATTATTGGGGCGGAGCGGGTGTCATACCCCACAGTTCCACCCCCATCCCATATATATATATATGTGTGTGTGTGTGTGTGTGTGTGTGTGTGTGTGTGTGTGTGTGTGTGTGTGTGTGTGTGTGGTGTGTGTGTGTGTGTGTTCATACACACACACATAATGATACTATACTGTGTTCTTGAATCGTTCATATCATTTGCTATGTTATGTTGCATAGAAAGACAATCTAGGAAAGTAACCATTACAAGGTGTGGGCTGCTGTTGGTGTCGTTGAACTGCATAAGTATGTAATGTGGTACCACTCAGCGTCCTGGAGTAAGATATTGTCAACCCATTTACTTCAGTAATCAGACACTCGCTGTAATGGAACCGTGCTAGTCTGACAAAGTCCATTTGCTTTACAAAACAATTAATTTTTTTTTAGAAATCAAATTTAAATTCTCTTATCAGCTTAGCCCAAGCGTCTACAAGAGCATCAATAACACACATGCGCACAAATATATGTATGTGTGTGCGTGTATATATATATATATATATATATATATATATATATATATATATATATATATAGAGAGAGAGAGAGAGAGAGAGAGAGAGAGAGAGAGAGAGATAGGTATGTGTATATATATGTATATATATATATACATATTTATGTATATACATATATATATATATATATATATATACATATTTATGTATATACATATATATATATATATATATATTTATGTATATATATATATATACATATTTATGTATATACATATATATATATATATATATATATACATATTTATGTATATACATATATATATATATATATATATATACATATTTATGTATATACATATATATATATATATATATATTTATGTATATATATATATATATTTATGTATTTATATGTATATATATATATATATTTATGTATATATATATATATATTTATGTATATATATATATATATTTATGTATATATATATATATATATATATATATTTATGTATATATATATATATATATATATATATTTATGTATATATATATATATATTTATGTATATATATATATTTATGTATATATGTATATATATATATATTTATGTATATATATATTTATGTATATATATATATTTATGTATATATATATATATATATATATATATATATATATATATATATATATTTATGTATATATATATATTTATGTATATATATATAGATATATATTTATGTATATATCTATATATATATTTATGTATATATCTATATATAGGAGAAAGTATGACCCCGACGGCAGAGCCCAACCCGTTTCGACGGCTATTTCTGGACTAAATAGTCCAGAAATAGCCGTCGAAATGGCTTGGGCTCTGCCGTCGGGGTCATACTTTCTCCTATTACCCACTCTACTACCCAAAATATTGAGTACCCTGGTGCGTTATGGTCCATCTGGTTCCTTACCACAACTCCTTCGTTATATATATATATATATATATATATATAGAGAGAGAGAGAGAGAGAGAGAGAGAGAGAGAGGCATTCGTGAGTGAATGTTAGAGGGAAAACAAATGTTGTTTATATATATCGGGGAGACCACAAATCAGGGGAGTACTCTTTGCATGGGAATAAGTAAAGTTGGTATAGAAGAAAGTAAAATTCCGAGCGCGATGCCAAATGGCTTCGGCTTGTATTCGGTGAGGGTGTATTTTTCAAGGCTAACCGAATACAAGCTGAAACCGCTAGGTGTCGCGTTCGAGTTTTACTTTCCACTATTACTCTATTACGTGTTCCAGCTGATAGGCTTAGGTCATGCTGAGGCACCGCCATTGATGCTACACTTTCTACAGCCAGTTTTCCCTGACTGGCCACTGATGCAAAAGGGACTTTGTTGCTGTCGCCATTATTTGTGCTTCGCTAGGTGCTATGCGTTCACCAGGGATCATTGTCTGTAGAATGTCAAGATGTCTCTAGAAAACTTCTACATGCAGACCATGTAGATCTCTTAGATGTTTTGGCGGCTTATTAAAAATCTGGGGTGATTTGAACACCAGTCTATTGCAATATGGGGTCTTTATTCTTGGGAGTTCCTAAAAAATAACTTACTAAAGGCGACGGATGAGATCTGTGGCTGGAGTAAGACCACAAGCAGTACGAGAGTGACTTGGTGGTGGAACAATAAGGTAGATGAGGCAGTTAAGGCTAAGAGACAGGCATGGAAAGAATGGAAGAACGGGGGAAGCAGGGTACGTTACATAGAGACCAGGAGGGAAGCTAGGCGACAAGTATACTTAGCTAGGAGGGAAGCAGAGGATAGAAAATTCAAGCATGTCTTGCAACGTGAGGACCAGAAACAGGAAGTGTTCAAGATTGCGAGGCAGTGTGTCAGAGAGAATTGTGATGTCATTGGAGAGAAGTGTATCCGGAATGATAAAAGTGAGCTTGCCCTCACAAGTGCTGAGAAGAAAGATGCGTGGAAGAGCCATTATGAAAGATTACTAAATGAGGAGAATGCATGGGAAGAAGAGACCCTACCCCAAGTAGACCCTATAGAGGGACCAGCAGTACAAGTCAGCAGCAGCGTAGTAAGTAAAGCAATAAAATATAGGAAGACGGGGAAGGCAACCGGTCCATCGGGTATAGCTGCCGAGATGCTGAAGGCATCTGGGTCTGTAGGTCACACCATAACCACACGTATTGTTAACTAGGTAATAATAAAAGGTGTCATACCAAAGGATTGGTGCAGCAGCATCATTGTCAACTGCTACAAGGGTAAAGGTGATGCACTAGATAGAGGAAACTTTAGAGGTATAAAGCTGATGGACCAGGTCATGAAAGTAACAGAAAGAGTTATAGCACAGTTGATTAGGGACCGGGTGAAACTAGATGAGATGCAATTTGGGTTTGTGCCAGAAAAATGCACCACTGATGCCCTCTTCCTTGTGAGGCAGTTACAGGAAAAGTACCTAGCTAAAAGTAAGCCGCTCTACCTGGCATTCGTCAATCTGGTGAAAGCACGGATTATAGCACGGGGAATTCTGTGTTCCCCGTGCTATAATTTGGTAGGCTCTTAGAAAACTAGGAGTGATGAATGGCTTGTGAAAGCTGTACAAGCTATGTATAGGGTAGCAGTCACCAAAGTTAGGATTAGCAATGACTATAGCGAGGAATTTAGCATACAGGTCGGTGTCCACCAGGGCTCTGTTCTTAGTCCTCTCCTGATCATCATAGTTTTGCAGGCAATAACGGAGGAGTTTAAGACCGGATGCCCATGGGAACTCCTGTATGCAGATGACCTCGCACTTATAGCTGAATCTATGGTAGAACTAGCGAATAAATTCCAAACTTGGAAACAGGGACTAGAAAGAAGGGGTCTCAAAGTCAACCTGACAAAGACTAAGGTCCTTGTAAATAGACGAGAAACAAAACCCAGATCCCCTCGGGGAAATGGCCTTGCTCAGTATGTAGGAAAGGTGTAGGTAGGAACTCCATCCTCTGCCCCAAATGCAAACAATGGGTACACAAGAGATGTAGTGGGATCTCAGGAAGCTTAACTAAGAATATAGGCTTCATATGTAGCAGCTGCGCTGGGACAGCAAGCAGCAAACAGCCACAGGAAATAAGCACCACCAAACTCTGGGAGGGCTCTGTAGAAACAGTAGACAGCTTCTGCTACCTAGGTGACCGAATTAGCAGCGGAGGTGGGTGTTCGGAAAGTACAATAACTAGGGTAAGAATGGAATGGAAGAAGTTCAGGGAGCTACCGCCACTGCTAGCTGCAAAAGACTTTCCCCTCAAAATGAAGAGCAGACTGTATGATGCGTGTATACGAACAGCAATGTTACATGATAGTGAGACCTGGGCGCTGTCTGTACAAGACTTGCGTAGATTAGAGAGAAACGAAGCCTGCATGCTCCGATGGATGTGTAATAGTAATATACGCGAACGGCAAATCATAAACGAATTGAGAGAGAGAGACTGAGCATAAGAGGAATCAAATGCCGCGTGCAGGAGAGCAGGTTGCGTTGGTATGGACATGTGATGCGTATGAAGGATGACAGCTGCATAAAAAGGTGCAGAGCACTAGAAGTCGATGGAAGCCGCGGAGTAGGGAGACCCAAGAAGACCTGGGATGAGGTGATAAAAGCCGACCTTACCCAATTACACCTCTCAAAGGCGATGACACACGACCGTGACCTCTAGCGTCATGCAGTAATACAGAAGACCCTACCCCCCACAGGTACAAGTCGAAGCTGAAGCATATAGCCAATATGCCCCCACCCCCTCCCACTGAAAAGTGGTCGTGGAGGTGCCACGGCAAAAAAACACCCAGAGCACACTGTAAAGTGGACATGTAGGCGCCACGGAAAAAAGAACCCAGCACTCACTGTATATGAGGTTGGTGTTAGGAAGGGCATCCAGCTGTAGAGATCAAGTCAGAATCAGTCCCCGTATGACCAAGGCATGGTCAGCGTGGAAGAACGGAGGAGGAGGACGACGACGTGTGTGTGTGTGTGTGTGTGTGTGTGTCTGTTTATGTATATATATATGCATATATATACATATATACACACACACACATATATATATATATATACATACATATATATATACATACATATATATATACATATATATATACATACATATATACATACATATATACATACATACATACACACACATATATATATATATATATATATATATATATATATATAAACACACACACACACATATAGTAGTACAAAGACGGTTAAAAGACATACGTGGATAGTGTAATAGACATATATTTACTCTCGCATACACAAACGTGTGTATGTACAATGCTTATATGACCCAACGATTTGTTGTATACAAGTGCAGTAATGAATGGTGTTCTATATATGTATTTGTATTGAGTTATCAATTATTCTTGTTCAAAACATATTTTGTGGGTGGTTGTAGTCAGCAGGTACGAGACATTCTACAGAAATGAATGTATGACGTCACCTTCGTTTGGCTCTCTATGTAAGAACTGGTGAACTTTATTTTTAAGACACTATTCTCTCTCTCTCTCTCTCTCTCTCTCTCTCTATATATATATATATATATATATATATATATATATATATATATGTATATATATATATATATATAATGTATATATATATATAATGTATAATAAACAATACAATATAATTACCTCATTACCAGAGGTTTCCCGTATAAGACGAATACAAGAAACGTCCTCATTCGTTCGTCGGACAAGGCAATTTAAAACATAGTCAAATATTTGAAAAATCTCCTCAAGAAAGGCAAAAGTTTAACGGGCAAAAAAATATATAAATAAAAGTAATGCAAGAGATATATAAAAATAAAATAAGGAAATATAGTTAGGTTATGTGTATAAATGTGTGTATATTCACTCACAAATGTACATATGTGTGTATGTACAAATGCATGTGTATAGTGAAAAAATGTGTGCGTAAGTACATATATGAGGGCAAGCATATCAGTGTATGTGTGACCACAAATACGTATATAATATATGTTGAAAAAGAAATTGTAAGATATTATATAGTATTGTTTATTATACATTAAATTTAGCTCTGGTACTTACATAGAGCACTCTTCACTCCTATGACTTTTTCAATTTTCAACGGAAACTTCAATATATATAGGGGTGGGGGTCATATTTGTATAATAATATTGCCATAATAACAGAACACACTCACTGTTTGGTTGGTTTTCGCTTCTGTATCTTTTATATCGGTTAATTTAATTTATTCGGTCCTCAATGTTACCATTGACTGACCAACGGTCAAAAATACAGATACAATATAGACACAAACACATATATATAGTATAACAAAGTTCTTTCGTTGCACACCTGCAACATCGTCAGTGGTGCTATTATGTTTCCTCCCGTTGCATTGTATGCCTACGCCATCTTTATTTAGTCTGTTTATTTATTTATTTATTTTTTTTTTTTTTTGTTTGTCTTCTCTGCGCATGCGTTTGCGTGTGTGTATAGTGTTTTGTTATAACAAGTATAATAATACTTGTTTCGACACACAATTTCATATAAAAAACCTCGCAAAACTAATTCATCGCCGTTATATATATATATATATATATATATATATATATATATATATATATTATATATGGTGGCTGCCAACTCGTTTTCGAGTACGGCCACTACTTTATATCCATGTAGGAGAACCCCTATTGATGCTCTGAACGAGTGTGACTTTTTAGTCAAGCCAGCGACTTGAAAACTCTGGTACAAACACTACACTTGTGACAATTATTGACACATAGTGCTGGGCCCATGGTACCATGTGGCGACATGTGCAGAGAGATCTCCAGATATAAAGCAATGCCTGTGCCGTGAAGCTTTTATAGTGAGCAAAGGCACTGCACAAAGCCAGTCCCACTCTCTTAACCAAGATGATATTTACCAAAAAGAAGAACAAGTCAACATCATTGGATACCATCAGGGTTGCAGGTGCTATATCAGAGTTTTCCTTCTCCTAGAATTCTGCCTTGACAAAGGCTAAGAGGTCATCTCTCCCGGTGATTTTGGATGGCCATTGACTCTTAAGAGCTCCTTTGCCCTTTGACAGGTTTTGTTTTTAGTCCTGCAGGATGTCCAAAGTCACCCCCTCACCAAGAAACCTTGGTGGGGTTGCCAGTTTAGTATTATATATAGATATACAGTTGGTGCTAGATATAGCCTGGGCCAACACGGGCCGAAATCTATCAAAGTTATATATATATGTGTGTGTGTATACATACACACACATATATATTTATAACATGTGTGTGAGTTCATGTGTAGATTCTCAACACCCAATGAGTTATTTTTTTCTTGTTCTCTCCCAATGCTCCTTTCTAATATATATTGTCGACTGCAATTAATTGGTGAAAATACCGTATTGTTGAAGCAATCTTCTGGGCCAGTAATTCCCAAACTTTTCACTATAAAGGGCCCATATTATTTAATTAAATTTCCCCACAGACTGTACAAATTATTCCCCTCCGGCGTTAATAACAATTGAAAGAGAGGAATGTATGTATATTTATAGAAGAATATATACCAAAAATTGAGTGTATATTATGGTTTTCAATAACGTACTTGAAATATTGAACTTAATTCACGAAGCTGCAGTGGTCCGCTCACCTTAGTTGCGGAACTGTTGTTCTGGAAAAATCATATGGTGACGCAATTTCAAGCCGTTTAACTTTCGAATAGTCTGTCTTAAAATTCCCACTGCAAATTACAGAGCTGCTATTGGCGGAATTATTAAAATGTTAGACAGAATAGTTTGGGGTATGTGTTGCTGCTCTGTCTGTTTTGAGTTCTAATTGCTTCTCGTGTTTCTGACACACAACATCAGCAATGAAAATACCTCGGTTCTAGCTAACGATCGGCTTCTTTCGTTTGATGCTCATATAAAAACCGGCTGGTCACGAATAATATGCATTTCTTTCATCATAATAACAGGCTACCTCGATAAGAGGTGTATGTATGGAACCGTAACTAATGGTGGAGTCACTGTAACGTCGACATGACATACGGCGGGACATTTTAAACCTGGTGAAGCCCATCACTTTCCAGATCTGAACACAGCAGATTTCTCCCAGAGAAGGAGAGAGTGTAAGAACTAGACATCGCATATTTAACAGGAGGAGGGGGCGGGGCTCACTGCTATTAATACATTCATTTCCCATGAAAAATACTGCCTATGATTTTGAAAATAACCAAACATTTGAAGGGATTCAGTAAAATATCTTCCTTATCATTTATCTGGTATTTGGAACTAAATCCTTTTGTTTCCATATTTCTAATGAAAGACACTGCCCAGTTCATTCAACTTGTAGAGTTCTACCTGTAATTCAAAGGGGCAGTAGTGTCACACCCTGTATTACACAGAATATCTCTGAGTACTACGTTAAAAGTACACGTGTCTGTGGATTGCTCGGCCATTTCCACCTTAATTTCACGAGTAGCACCAGTTATATAAATGACGCAGCTCATGTTAATTGAAGGTGACAAATTGACAGAAACGTCAGATAGAATGCTATGTGATATTCGTTTCAACTCTACCACCGAGGTAAATTTTGCTTTTCATCCATTCCAGATCGATGAAAATGTACCAGTCTAGTACTGGGGTAGATTCTTCGTCTATATTTCTTTCTCACTTCCATTCTCTCACTTTTTCTCTATCCTTCTCTGGAAGAAATCTGCTATTTTCAGAACTGGAGAGGAGATGGGCTCCGCCAGGCTGAAATATGCCTTAGAAACGCCGTATGTTAATATGGCACCCCTACGTCTTCCTCGGGAGTTACAGGAAAAAAGAAAGAATGAACGTTAATTCGGTTCAACGGGAAATTGAAACGGCATCAAGAAGTTTCAAGCTGTTGCCAGAAAAGTTAGATCGGCTGTTTTAATGATGTGTTGTTGTTTTAGTTTTCTTCTGGTCCAGTTCAGAGTTCAAATCTCATAGTTGTCGACTTTTATCTCTTATCTCTCCAGACGTCGATAAGCATATTTATTGTTCTATAATAATCAATACAAAATACAAAGTAATTGAAAAATATAATAAGGATTTCTAATTTAAGCACAAGGCCAGCAATTTTGAAGGAAAAGAAAAGTCGATTATATCGATCCAAGTACTTGACCGGCACTTTATTTTATCGACACCGGAAAGATGAAAGGCAAAGTTGATTTCGATGGGATTTAAACTCAGAACATAATATGAAAATACATATAACTGTTTCTACTTTTGGCACAAGGCCACCAAATACCCCAGTGCATTACTGGTGTTTTATTTTATCGACCCCGTAAGGATGAAAGGCAAAACTAACCTTGACGGAATTTGAACTCAGAACATAAAGGGCTGCAAAGCATGGTGTCTGAAGCTCTACCGATACTGCCAATCCACCGCTAATTTAAGCACAAGGTCAGCAATTTGTGGAGAGGGGGAAGTCGATTAGATCAACTCAGTACTTTACTGGTGCTTTATCTTATCAACCCCATAAGGATGAAAGGCAAAGCTAACCTCGGGTGCATTTGAACTCGGGATCGATATGATGGACAATAACGTTCAATGTGGTGCCCCAGCATGGACGCATTGCCGAAATGCTCGTAGAGTCAGTCTACCTCTGTTCGACACACTCAATTCCAGTCCCGTGCCGGATTATCCGTTAAAACTGAACTATATAATAATACACTAAGGAACATATTACGAAGTCAGAAAACTCTCCCTACCCTTCAACTCTGAAAATATGCAGGCGCGAGTGTTTAAAATTTAATTTAATGCCAAGCGGTAACTTCTTAACAAGCCTGGTGGGTCCTTGAAAATCCCAAATGATGTACCGGACTATCAGTTGCAAGAAAATCAGTGTTGTACCTGTATAACATTGCACTTCATACAGTAAATTATCAGAAATAGTAGGATACTTAACTAAATGCCGGAGTTTGTGTATTTAGTACACTAAGTTAGTTCTACAATGTGTGTCTCTGTATTTAGCACTCTAGGCTAGCTCTACAGTGTGTGTCTATGTATGTGTGCCCTAGGATAACTCTACAGTGTATGTCCATGTATTTAGCACTCTAGGCAAACTCTACAATATGCGCCCTCTCATCCCAGTTATAAGCCCCATTCTCCCAAATATGATTATGTAAAATTACAGTTTTGTAAGCTGACTAACCTAGTTTTAACACTTCTTCCTCTAACAACAATAAGAAAATTACTAAGCAGAGAAGTTCAGTGAACTCGGCCTCGAGATTTTTTAACTTCTTCACCTGCTTCAGTGCAATTCCTTTCACATGTAGAGTGCACTGCGCATGTTTCCTTGAGAGGATGAGAACTCAGTCTTCGCATCACTGATTTTCATTCCAGCCATGCAGCACTTGGCATCAAGCCTTTCAAATGCATGTCGGAGATCACTTTCCGACGAGTTGAGTAATACCATGTCGTCTGCAAATTCCAGCTGAATATCACTTCCAGATATCACCTGATATCACTTCCAGCCCGAAAATCCTATCCATGAAAATTATGAACAGGAGAGGTGGCACTACGCACGCTTGGCACATCTAAATTTATATTTGCTTTTTTGTATACACTAAAAAGGTCTTATAGTTTAGAAGGAGAAAACGAGACATTTCAACGCTTATGTCTTTCTACATGTACACTCACATCATTAAAAGAATTAAAAAGTTTCTACTGCGTCACTACTGCTATTTCAGACCTCTCAACTCTCCCCGTCGGACGGGGAGATCTCCCACCCACTTTGGGGTGGATGAGAGATGTTTTCTCTTGTGAAAATGGGTATAGCTTTCATTATGTAAAATCTCCCCGGTGGATTGGCAGTATCGGTAGAGGGTCGGACGCCATGCTTTCCAGCATAGTTACGTCCCTTTACGATCTGAGTTCAAATCCCGCCGAGGTTGACTTTGCCTTTCATCCTTACGGGGTCGATAAAATAAAGTACCAGTAATGCACTGGGTAATTGCTGGCCTTGTGCCTAAAGTCGAAACAATTATGTAAAATCTCCCCATTTTGTCTCATTTCTCCCCGTTTTGAGACACTTTTTTTTCATGGTACTCCCCATTTGGGTTTTTAGAGGTTGGCAGGCTTGCTATTTGTTGAGACGTGGCTAAACATTTTAAAGCGGTGTCTAAATCTTAGAGAGTCGAGTAGCTCATATTTTAATTTACTTCTTGACTAGAGCTAAACATATTCCTTTATTATTTTACTTGTTTTACTCATTAAACTGCGGCCAAGCTGGAGTACGACCTTAAAGGGATTTAGTCGATCATATCAACCTCAGTATATTTATTTTTCAAGTCTGGTATTTATCCATCGTTTTTTTTTTGTAAGTTACGGGACCTGGAGTCGTAGGGGCGCCGGTGTTTCTTGGGTATTTTTTAACTTCGTGGAGTCCATCATTCTCCAGGTCTGAATACAACAGATTTCTTCCAGAAAAGGCTAGAGCGTGAAAGAGAAGAAGTGAGAAAGAGGTATAGAGGAAGAATCGATTTCAGTACTTGACTGGTACTTTTTTTATTGACCTTGAAAGGATTATGTATGTGGGTATGTTCGTATGTATGTATGGGTGTGTGTTTGTACATATATATATATGTATATATAGTGCAAATTTGGACGGGAACAAAACAGAGAGGCAGACAAATAAAGGTTTATTAGGTTCACGCTCTTGAGAGTGAGGGGGGGGGCGTTTCGGGCATAAGCCCTTCTTCAGGAGGAAATAGGTTAGGAAGAGAGTTCCGAGGGTGTGTGGAGGAGAGGTGGAAATACATTTAGAAAAAAGGGGGAAGGAGAACAAATAAAAATAAACGTAAAAATAAACATAAGAATAAACAATAAAATGAACAAGTGGTGGAAGGGTGTGAGGCGTGTAAGGGTGGTAGCGGGTGGAGTTGGGAGAGGGAGGCGGGGGTCGAAGCGGGGAAGGCTGAAGGTGGTGTTTCTGTATGTGTGTAGGTGCGTGTGTATGTGAATGTGAGAGTTGGAGGAAGAACGAGGTTCCATGTTCAGGAAAATGTGCGTGCGTGCGTGGGGTGTAAGTCGGTGTGTGCGTGCGTATATATATATGTGTGTGTGGTGCTATTAAGTTAGATATGGCCTGGCCAATACTGGCTGAAGCTTATCAATGTTATACACACACACACACACATATATATACATGTGTGTATATGTGTGTGTGCCTATATAATACGGCCTGCTGCAGTTTCCGTCTACTCAATTTCACTCACAAGGCACTGGTCAAGTCGAGGCTATAGTAAGAGACACTTGCACAAGGTACCACGCAGTGAGAGTGAACCGGAAACTCCGTGTTTGTGAAACGATCTACTTAACCACACAACTATAGTTGTGTCAGTGTTCCCATATAAACCAGTTTGTTCGTGACTTAGCACGATGTTGATATAAATATCTCTCTGTGGCGATATTTAGCCTCAGGTCAACTTGATCCAGCATTTGTATAATGTTGTTTAACTTCAGGGCAGCCTAATCAAACGTGTTCCATCCATGACCCTCCCCACAAACTCATGTTCCCTTACAAATCAGTATCTTTGTTACATGAAACGGAGTTTATATTTATGTAGATTTATGTAAAAGTGTTGTTAAGCTTTCGTTGGTTACGAGTTGATCAATAAAACAACCTGCTCGTAAAATTTAAATGGAAAATATCTGAGAATTCCACAGGCACCCTTAACGGAGTTCTCGAGGTAATTTAGCTTTTGAAAAGGCTGACCCTTTCAATTATAGGGACAACTCGCTTTTTCCCAGCTGAGTCTACTGAAGCAACGTGAAATAAAGTGTTTTGTTCACGGACACAATGCACCGCCGGGAATTGAACTCACGCCTAACGATCGTGAGTCGAATTCCGTAACCAGTAAACCACGTACCTTCAAGTAATCCCTTACAAATCAGGGTATTCGTGCCTTGACACGGGAGTTGATATTAATTTAAATATTTATGTAATATTGGTGTTTAGTCTCAAGTCAGTTTGATCCAACTAATCTACGGTCAAAGGCGTTCTGACCACGGCTCTCCCCCACTTTCTATATGAGAGCCCTACATTGTCAAGTTTATCCTTCTTTATTTAAAGACAGTCTAACGTGATATTTGGCTGCTATTTCTAGCAGATTGAGACCGAACGAGCAATTATATAGGTATATGTAAATGTGTGTAAAAAAAAAATAGGAACGAGATTACATACTTTTTTGTGTTGGAGAAAGTATGTAGTGGATGAGGATGAAGGTGGAGTCCCGGTACATGACTGGGATAAAATAAGCAATTTATCAACCCTGGAAGAGTGAAAGGTAAAAAAAAATCAACCGCCACAGGATTTGAACTCAATATAAAGGGAGATAACTAAGAACCACAAGTTATAAATTTGTCATCTGCTGTATATATAATCTTATATACTCTCTCTCTCTCTCTCTATATATATATATAGTGGAGGAAGAAAGAGGATGTGAGAAAAGAAGGTTGCTTTACTAATCTAAGGGTGAGATGGGGGTTCGAACTGCATCATCGATTTTGCTTTCAAACCATTTTTGTTTAATAATATTTTTCATTAAATATATAGAGTATAAAACCAAGTATTATTTTTATTTATTAAGGAAGAGAGGAGGTGAATTTTATTATCCAAACCAGTTCTGGTTCTATGAATCATAGCCACCCAAGAGAATTATGTTAAGTTACTATCTTAGTAATGAAGTAATTCATAATTTTAGTTATTCCCTCAAAATTCTTCCTTAATTGAAATAGAGTATATTTAATTAGACAGACGGTCTCAGTGGGGGATATATATAAGGTGTCCCCCAAAATGTATATATATATATTTATTAGAATGCTGTTGAAGTGTGTTTACATTTTTTTTTTGGGGGGGGGGGGACACCCTGTGTGTGCGTGTGTAGAGGCAGGCTTCTCCTTTCGTTTTCTATTTTATTCGAATCTCGTTTCTTCAGGAAACTAATACTACATTTTATATTTTCTTCTGGAAGTTAACGTGACAATGAAAATATACGCACAAATAATACATACAATACTTAATTACATAAATATTTCACATAAAAATATAGAATCAAAACGAAAGAAAATATTAATTCAACACTGTATCAATCGGTCATACAACATACGGGGTGCCGTAGATTCTCTCTAATACTTTTGAAAGCAAACCAACACGCTAGCAGCATTACCTCAGATGTTGGAACAACCAAACAACCTCGCGGGTATCACCTGACGCCTCGGTAAGGCGAGCCGCCAACGATGACAAGAACTTCATTGTCATCGGCACAGCTCCCCCATACAGGCTGAAAGAAATGGTTTGTTGATAATTCCCGGTATTACAGAATTTTATTCCATTCGGCTACAGAAGCAGTGGCCCTCACTTTTACTGTAGCATCCAAGATTGGGGAGGAGTGGAGCGAAATAGTCACTGACTGTGGCGTCTACAGTTTTATCCTATATTAGAAATGTTCAGCTATTTAAAACATTTGCTTGATTTTCTATTTCGACACTTGCTGCATTCTTTCTTCTTTTCTTTCTCCTTCAATTCTGTCTGTCTTTCTAACTGCAAGTTCAAAGGTTGGCTCTCAGGCCGCGACTGTCACGTGTCTTAACTTCTACGTGCCAGCTTGGCCACTACCCAATCAGCGATCCTGCCAAGGCACTTAACTTATCGTCTTGAATAAATACCCCCAGCGCTTTCCAGTCGTCAACATATTCACGTGAAAGTTTAACCACCTACCTATTTACCCCAATCTCTTCACTTATTTGACACCATGCGCTGATGACGATGGGACAGCAACACAATAAGCAGCAAGTCAGCCACTAGCTGTGACACACATATACACTGTGATTTGCTTGTGTGCCCTTCTCTCTCTCTGTCACTTTGGCAAAACAAAAATATTGCAGTCAGTGAAAGTTTTGAGCGAAAGACGCGTTGACATAAAAATAACATAAAAACAACTAAAACGAAGTCTTTCACTTTGAAGGGGTAACAAGAGAGAACCCCCCCCCCAAAAAAAAAAAAACATACTATACAAAACAAACAAACAAAAACACATGATTTACAATTTTTTCTGTCTTATTTACATCTGTGACTATTTCGAAAACCCAGTGTGACCGTTTAAACTACACAAGTTTATAATATTAACTAACAACATTATCGGAGACGTATGTGCTAAATGGAACCGCACATAAAACAAAAAAGTTAAAGAAATAACCCTGGGAGTGAAGGAA
This sequence comes from Eledone cirrhosa, assembly GCA_964016885.1. Lineage (NCBI taxonomy): Eukaryota > Metazoa > Mollusca > Cephalopoda > Octopoda > Eledonidae > Eledone > Eledone cirrhosa. Next base: position 308,084,270 of record OZ024743.1, on the reverse strand, counting down.
AAAAAGAGTGAATTGTGCATGTCTTTTATTGCAGTAAATTAGGAGAAAGACCCAATTTCTTCGTATTGTTGCTGTCGTTCGAGTTAAAAACAACTGTCCATACTGTGACGTCGGAATATTATTCCATGTACAAATACAAACTTGACTGGAGTATATAAAAACTGTCGTATTTTTGTTCATTTTCAAGGAATTTTCAAGGAATTACTATTTCGAAACCATCAACCAGAATTTTTTATATTTTTATTTTTGCTTGATTTTCTTTTTTAAATCACATCCCTCCGGTTTTTTTTTTTTAACATTACACTCTTTAATCTCTCTCTCTCTCTCTACTTTGACCACTTGTTAGTAGTTTTTTTTCCTTTGGATGCATTTCTCTTTCACTCTCTTGCATGTGACATACACATTCTCTCTCTCCTGTTGTCAAGTAAAACGAAAATAACATCCGTCGTACTGGTACCACCACTACTACTACCTCTACTACGACGACTAGTAGTAGTAATAATTCAGTGTGTGTGTGTGACATCAGCTGAGCAGTGAACAAACACCGTTACTGTGTGTGACAGTTGAAAAAAATATTCCATTCCTCTTATTTTCTCCAAATAAAAATTGGAAGAAATACACACAAAAAAAAAAAACGAAACAAACACAATCATCATCGGGAATATATTACTTCAATGTTACTCGAGCTTCATTGATAAAAGCAGAAAAAATCACAGATGCTAAAGAGAAAGAGTCGAAGATTATTATTGTTCTAGAACAAAATAGCATTTTCTTGAAATTTTAGTTTTTTCTTCTTTCCTCTGTCTTCTCTTCCAACAATACTTATTCTCTAATGAAATTAGGTAAATTTTTACTTACAAAGAAATTCAAAGAAAGACGGCACTGATAGCAACATATTCACTTATTTTCACCGATCAACCAAATGTATGTTTAATATATATATATAGACATTGTGTATATACAGAATGCATTTGTGGAGAGTGAATAAAACCAATGCCAAGTTAAGTGTTTGTGTACCAACAACTGGATCGACAAATTTACATTTTTTTGTTTAGTTAAAAAGAAATATTGCATCCTAATCAGCTTGGCAAATCTATGCGTTGTCATACTGTTTAGCTAAACAGGACAACAGGTGGTTGTTTACCGGTGTCGAAACGGTATGATGATGGAAGAGTTTATACCTCTCTGCTCCAGCTTGGCTCGAGAACAGTACACATTACAGAGGTTGAATTCTTCAAAAGAGGAAAACGATGTCAGCACACTAACCGACCTCCGCTGTGCCAGTCCATTAAACAGCTGGAGTCACGATGGACTCGGTGATGACGTTTATTTGGAGTATTTGTTTTCTCAAGGCCTAGCGGATACCATTGACCCAGTACGCTCCCCTACCAATGTTAAATCACGACTGTGTTCGCCGTGTCCTTCCCCCGTGACGTCATCACATTTAGTAGGCCACACGGACGGTTCCCAAAGTTCTTCCTCAAGTTTTTCTGATATTTCCTCCAGTACTTCAGAGTTATCCATGGACTTGTCTAACAGCAACAGCAGTATTAGCAGCAGTTGCTATAGTAACGGAAATGACTCGCTGGACAACTGTGATAGTTTTGATGAAGTATTTTCTTTATCCGACAACGAACTGATAGTTCTTGGAGTTGGTTTGCAAAGTCTGATGCACACTGCACTTGATGGTCACACGCCAGACAAGTATCACACATCGCAAGACCCACATTACTATCATGTTCCACCACAACTGTATAAACTCAACAATAACATCAATAATTCCACCACTCTTTTGACGAACCGTAATAAACGGCAAAATAATTCCCGTCTCAACTCTGCACTGCGCCATAAAATCTTTAACTTTGATGACAACGATATCAACAACAGTAACTTGTCAGAATCGCTAACTAAGTTCATCACATCAAATATCAACTCTTCAAGTAAAGGCAGCAAAACCTCTACGATCAACTCTTGTAAGAAAAATGAACAAAACAACATAACGAACGCCAACAAAAACCAAAATAAAGCTAACAATGCAACAAAAAATCGTGGGTCAAAAGTGAACAATGCAGGAAACGTCTCTTCACGTAGCTCCGGTGAAATTTCGAATCGTTCAACCGGCAGTAACAGCAAGGAGGCAAAAAACGAGGAGAAGATATATCATTGTACATTTGATGGTTGTGTGAAAGTATATAGTAAAAGTTCTCACCTGAAAGCTCATTTGCGGCGTCACACGGGTGAGAAACCGTTTGACTGTACATGGCCAGGCTGTGGTTGGCGATTTTCACGATCAGACGAACTTGCTAGGCATAAACGCTCCCATTCAGGAATAAAACCTTACCAAT
>OZ024743.1:307990583-308070583 GCA_964016885.1 Eledone cirrhosa | reverse complement strand
ACAAAGGACATTACTGACTGCATGTAAGAAGTACCGGGTGATGACAATTTACCCTTTACAATATTAAGCTGACCCTATTTTATGTCCGAGAAATGGGGAAAAATCTAAGCCCTATTTATAAGTGGAGGCAACAGTCAATACATTATGTTTAGGTAGTGTGGTTTTGAAATTCTTATGAGTGGAAAATATATTTTTAAAGTTTTAATATTATGATGTTTTAAGTATTGATTATAGTATAGTTTTTGTTCCCCAACTCCATTATGTAATGATATTTTACTAATTTCTGACCGTTTTGATGGCCATATTTATTCAAAACATATAAAAATCAATAAGAAATATGAATTTCCCTTGAGAGTGAAACCAGTGTACTATTTACCTCCAAAGTGAAACCAATGTAATATTTACCTCCATAGTGAAAATATTTCAGCACCTCATTTACACAGAATTTTGAAATTGGTAAAAATATTGACCTTGAATATAAGCACCACCACCACATTATACCATCCATTTTCTGGTAATTACCATATTTCTAATAACGGACACTGCCTAAAGTTTTCAAATGATTTTGAAAATATCAAGAATTTGGGTGAATTTAGTGATAAAACCAATGTTCTAATTATTAGGCTGGTGTTTGGAACATAACTTAAAGGTTCTTACAAGAAATCATGATGGAATGTTTTTAGATAAATAAAAGAAACGGTTTTAAAAGAAACAGTTATGTATTATAGAACTAGAGGACATATCAGTTTCAGAGAATTTGGTATGAAAAGGGTTCATTTGTAAACTGACAGAGTGAAGGCTGATGAAAGCAATGTAAAAACATCATGCAATCATCATCAACATCATTTAACATCTATTTTCCTTGCTAGCATGGGTTTGACAGGTCGTCATGTTATGAGACATGTCATGCTTATACAGATCTGTATTTTAGGGTTGGTCTCTACTGCTGGATATCCTTCTTAACATCAACCACATTACAGTGTGGACTGGGTGCTTTATAAATATTAAATCTATTAAAACTTAATAGAAGTAGTGATGGTGGTGGGATTGGTGGTTGTGGTGGTGATGACGATAGTGATGGTGGTGGTGATGATGACAATGGTGGTGGTGATCGTGATGATGATAATAGTGATGGTGGTGGTAGTGGTAATGGTGATAAAGATGATAATGATGGTGATGGTGATGGCTCTAGATCTGGAGTCTCTTTTTTTATTTTCATGTAAAACAGTATTATAAATAAATATATTCTGAGCACAGTGTTGTCTTGTGACCTGTTCAAGAGGGAAAAAACTAATAAAGAACTGACTAAGACTATAACTACACATCCAAACCATGCAGTCATGTAAAGCAGACATAAAATGATGTTAATGATGATTATATTAGTGGTGATGATACTGTTATTATTGTTACTGCTGGTGATGATATTTTTACTAAAGATAACACTTTTGCCACCATACTTCTAATAAAAGACACTGCGCATGATTTTCAAATAATTTTGAAAATAATCAAGAATTTGGATGGATTTAGTTATGTAACTAACTTTCTCATTATGAAGCTGGTGTTTAGAACATAACTTAAAGGTTCTTACATAAAATTATGATGGAAGCCTTCATATAAATCCAATCCAATCCAATCCAGAGCCTTCTCACTCCTGTTAGAGGAACCGCTCCCTGATTTACCTCCACTACTTTCTGTTTGGTTTTGGTCATGTCAAGGGTGTAGCCATACTCACCACACTTGGCCAATTGTGGGTTAGTGAGGCTATTTTAACCCATAGTTGGATGGATTGGCTGTTTACTCTGAGGAGTTTATCTGCCCCTTTTATGTACTGCTGGGGTTTTACTTACTCTTCTCAACAGACCTTGGGCTTGTGGGTAGACAGGTTAGTTGCCGACTGCGTCATCATGAAGTAGATAAAAATAAATGGTAAAATAAATCTTTGTATTGAAGAACCAGGGAGTGGGAGGGAGGGGGGGGGGGGCAGGCAGTTAAAGAGGTTTAGTGTCAAAAGTGTCAAGTAAGATCAAATAGAGTGTACTCACCAAATTTGGATTTTGGCTACTTTATTATCCATGTTAACTGTTCTCATCTTAAAATCAATACCTGGAATTAATGAAATAACAATCAATACCTGGAATTAAAGAAGCAACAGGGAATAGTTGATATAGATAGTAGAAAAAGAAAGGTGACACAACAAAAAAGTGCCTAGCCTACACTGTAAAGTGATCATGTAGGTGTCACAACAAAAACACCCACCACTTACTCTAAATGTGGTTGGTGTTAGGAAGGGCATCAAGCTGTAGAAACCAAGCCAAAATTAGTTCTGAATGAGCAAGACATTGTCATCTGACCTGGCCTATCTCACAACAGGACAACTCGTCTAACCCATGCTAGTGTGGAAAAATGGATATTAAATGGTGATGACATCTATACACAATATGTAATTTTATATATAAGCAGAAAAATATGAAATATTTCAAATAATGACTGTGGAAGAGGTATTGCAGCCATTTAAAATCACATGAAAGTTGTTAACTTTATCTTATTTTTTTAACAATCAACAAGAACCGATCTCATTTGCTTCCCGAGTGTGGTAGAACTCATCAAATCTGACAAAGGAAACAATGTTTTCATTGGTCTTTCCATTGCTGATATTATCTACTTTACTTTATATATATATATTTATATATATATATATATATATCATTTTATGTCCATCCTTCCACACTAGCATGGGTTAGATGAGTTGTCCAGTTGTGGACAATGTTAGGTCAGGTAACAATGCCCTTGCTTATATATATATATATATATATTACGGCGGCCCTTATTTTTCAACTTTCTAAAAGTTTAGCTCCCACCCACCTATCTTGTTTCAATTAAGAGAAAACCAATCTATGCAAACTTTTAGCTCAAGCAGACGACTGCAAGGTGACCCTCATCGACTGTGAAATTGACGTTTTCGCCCAGAATGTCGTTTTTTCAGATAAACATTTTTTATCTCTTATATAATTTTCTCTTAAATTAAAAACTTGTTCAGACTTATTTTTGGCATTAGAAGGATAAGTGACAATAAATACAATGGGGAAGGCAACTTGCAAAGCTGGGGACAGAGCACATGTATAGGGCAAACACCTATTTTTCGCTGTGGGAGCAGCAAAATTTTAACTTTCGGAAAATTACCTATTGCTAAGGGCCACGCTAATATACATATATCCATGTGGTTGACAGCTGAGAGAAATGAGTACTCGGTATTGAGTAATATATATATATATATATACAAAAGTACAGCATATTCGAAGTTCGAGTAGCAGCTAAGTCAAGCACTCGACAAGGAATAGACCTCAGAGTAATAACATACAGTTTAAAGGGCTTTGCAAATTGAAAATAGCGACCGCTAATTCAGCTGCGTGATCTGTAGCAACGAAAGAACTGACTAGTGAGAAAAAAATACACACACACCCATACACACACATATGTATATATATATACTTGTGTAAAATGGTAGCTATGGTGCTTCCATAGGCAGTATGCCAAAATTAGCACTCAATATTCAACAGAGTATATGTATATATATATATATATATATATATATACATATATATATACACACATGCACATATCTGTATATATAACATACCTGGACCGTGACTTCGAAATTATTGAATATCTAAGTGAGGTTTCTGTAAATACATATATATGTAGAAACAGTAGACAGCTTCTGCTACCTAGGTGACCGAATTAGCAGCGAAGGTGTGTGTTCGGAAAGTACAATAACTAGGGTAAGAACGGGATGGAAGAAGTTCAGGGAGCTTCTGCCACTGTTAGCTGCAAAAGGCTTTTCCCTCAAAATGAAAGACTGTATGATGCATGTATACAAACAGCAATGTTTCATGGTAGTGAGACCTGGGCGCTGAAGGTGGAAGACTTGCGCAGATTAGAAAGAAATGAAGCCTGCATGCTCCGATGCATGTGTAATAGTAATATATGCGAACGACAAAGCATAAACGAATTGAGAGAGAGACTGAGCATAAGAGGAATCAAATGCTGTGTGCAGGAGAGGAGGTTGTGTTGGTAAGGACATGTGATGCATATGAAGGATAACAGCTGCATAAAAAGGTGCAGGGCACTAGAAGTCGATGGAAGCCATGGAGTGGGGAGACCCAAGAAGACCTGGAATGAGGTGATAAAAGCCGACCTTACCCAATTACACCTCTCAAAGGTAATGACACACGACCATGACCTCTGGCATCACGCAGTAATATAGAAGACCTACCTCCCATGGGTACAAGCCGAAGCTGAAGCATATAGACAATATGCCCCCACACCCTCCCACTGCAAAGTGGTCGTGGAGGTGCCACGGCAAAAAAGCACCCAGCCCACACTGTAAAGTGGACGTGTAGGCGCCACAGAAAAAAAGCACCCAGCACTCACTGTAAATGAGGTTGGTGTTAGGAAGGGCATCCAGCTGTAGAAATCAAGCCAGAATCAGTTCTCTTATGAGCAAGACATGGTCAGCCGACTGAACACTGCCCACAACAGGACAACCCGTCTAACCCATGTTAGCATGGAAGAATGGACGTAAAACAGTGTTAATGATGATATATACATATATGATATGTATATATATGTATATATATACTCTCCTTACTATCCTTGCTTTCATATTTCCCCTTGTTCCCCTTTTCTCATTGTATTTGAATATAAACAAGTACATAAATACAAGGAGAAGGGGAGAGCAAATAGGAAAGGAGAGCAAGGAGAAAAGGAGAGCAATGAGAAAAGGAGAGTAAGAAGAAAAGGAGAGCAATGAGAAAAGGCGAGCAAGGAGAGCAATGAGAAAATGAGAAAAGAAAAGCAAGGTGAGCAACAAGAAAAGAAGAGCAAGGAGAGCAGTGAGAAAAGGAGAGCAAGAAAAACAGTAAGAAATGGAGAGCAAGGATAAAAGGAAAGCAGTGACGCAAGGAGAGCAATAAGGAAAGGAGAGCAAGGAGAGCAATAAGAAAAGGAGAGCAAGGAGAGCAATGAGAAAAGGAGAGCAAGGAGAGCAATGAGAAAAGGAGAGCAAGGAGAGCAATGAGAAAGGGAGAGCAATGAGAAAAGGAGAGCAAGGAGAGCAATGAGAAAAAGAAAGAAAGGAGAACAAGGAGAGCAATGAGAAAAGGAGAAAGGGAAAGCAGTGAGAAAAGGAGAGCAAGGAGAGCAGTGAGAAAAGGAAAGCAAGGAGAGCAGTGAGAAAAGGAAAGCAAGGAGAGCAGTGAGAAAAGGAAAGCAAGGAGAGCAGTGAGAAAAGGAGAGCAAGGAGAGGTTAAGGCAAATATTGCTCAAGTTATGCTGGAAGCAGACAAAGGTAAAGAGGAGGAAGAAGAAAACAAAAACAACTGAAGAGGTACATTCTGCACCAAAATGACTTTTCTTCCTTTACAAACATCGAGTTTTCATCTTTTGTAACTCCTGGTACAAAAACTTTCTTCCCGAGAATTTCTATCAGCACCAATTTCCTCAACAAAGACTCTTCAACATGGAAGGATGATCCTGGTTACAAAAGTGGACTTGAAAAACTTGAGAAGACAGTTGTTGTGAATGATGTTGCAGAAAGAGGTGTCAAACTCATTCAGAATTACAAGAAACTGAGAAACAATCTGTTTTTACAGATTGTTACCGAAAACCATAAAACATACCCAACTGCCACTAAATCCTCTCTTATGCAAAAATAATTGTTTCTACTTTTGGCACAAGGCCAGTAATTACCCAGTACATTATGCAAAAATAATGTTCAATATTTAGTGTTCACATTATGTTTTTGATTCTATAGAAATTATTGTTCTAAAAAAATGTTTCTCTTATAAAAGTGGTGTGCTTTATTAAGAAAACCTAATATTTCCTAAGTTTTTCATGTTATTTCAGGAATTTTTCAAATTAACTATTGATAAATTTGATTCAGAGCATTTTAAAACATTTGCTGGGGTTGCCTGAATGTGTCCACATAAATTTCTCTAAGAAGAAAAAAGAAATTAACAGAATTAATCGTTGCATATACTATGTTCCATCTTCAAGGCGTTTGAGGGTTCCCAAACAGTTGTCCGATTGAGCTGAAATTTTGCCCTCTCTGTGTTTTTGTTGATTGAAACAAGGTGGGAGCAGCAGAATTTTAACTTTCAGAAAATTACCTATTGCTAAGGGCCACCCTAATATATATATATTTATTAAAATAAAAGATTATCGAGCCCTCTTTGGATTTTAGTCTTCACATTTATTATTATTATTATTACTACTATATATATATATATATATATAGATATATAATGAAATAATAAAAAAATTAGCAGTCCAAGACATATATAATACAATATGATGAAATATGTGCAAGTGTTACACAATAAAAGTTATTCCTACTCATCTGGATTATGGTGTTTTTAATACTATTTTTGTAATTTTCTATATATATCCACATGTCATTGATGGCTGAGAGAAAGGAGTACTCAATACTGACGTAAAGTGTTTTAATATTCATTTTATTAAGGCTAAATAGTGAGTCTTGTTACTCTGGAGTTTTGCCTGTTTATCACAGGGTCATCAGTCAGGAACTCTTGTTTGGTGACCCTGTGGGCTACATGTTTGTGACCTCTGACCTAAACCAAACTTATTTGAACTTAGAGATATTTTAATACAGTTTTTTTATTTATTATATATTTCTATTTCAATTAATTCTTCCTTTATTATTTTTACTGTTTACAACCACTCAACTGTGGTCATGTTGGAGCACTACTGCAAAAGTATTTAATCAGTCATATCAACTCCTGGACTTATGTTACTAATCTCAATTTGTCAAACCACCAAGTTACAGGACATAAATAAACAGTAAATGTAGACACAGCCATTCAATCACACACACAAACACATTCAAAACATGGGGTATTCACAGGACAAAGACAACAGAAAAAGCAAGAGAAAAACAGACAGTCCCATCCATCTCCGTAGTCAACCTCTGGATATCACTACAGTTTTGGTACACTAAGGTTGACACTGTTTGTTCCAGTGAACATTGGGATGTAACAAAATAGGTAGAGACAAAAACAGGGAAAGTTAAACCTTTTCTACAAATTATTCAAATAAAGACAAAAAAGTATCCCAAGTGCATCAACTGACAAAGAGGACGGTGCACGAGGCCTTAGCTAAAGGAGAAAAACATAGAAAGGAGAGGAATAGTAAAACAGAAAAGAATAATATGGACTGGAGTGCAATGTGGAGACAAAGGATAACAGAGGCATAGAAAAGGTAAGACCTGGTGGTGTGACATCTATTTTCACTGACAAGGCATAGGTGACTCCAAGGCTATAGTAAAAGACATTTGCCCAATGGGACTGAACCTGAAATCACGTGGTTACAAAACAAACACATTAACCACATAGCCATGCTTGCACTTATCTCTCTCTCTCTCTCATATATATATATAATCAGAAATAACAATTTCAAACATTCCTAGTTTGACCTCTTTAGTAAAATAATATTGATTTGCATCGAGACTAGTGACAGAATGTTTGATGTGAGGATGGAAATCTACTTCATACCATAATGGCAGCTGCCTTCATCACATTCTTATACTCAACTGCTTTTTGTGACATTGCTCTGACAGGAGATTAAATTTTACCATATTAAAGCTATTTCTCTAGAAAATTGAAATAAGAATGAATAAATATGAATGTATTAAAGTGAAACAAAATAAAACTCCACCATTTATTGTTGATCAGACTGATAAAGCTCATCCATATCTTGAGTAGGATTTTACTTAAAACTACTTTTACTTATATAGGCTATAAAACAACTGGACAACTGACTTTTAACAGATAAAAAACAACAGTGATGACAGTGAGTGTCACTGTTGTATAACAAAACACTTTGATACTTAATATATAATACTATTATATAATATAATTGTTTCTACTTTTGGCACAAGGCCAGCAATTACCCAGTGCATTACTGGTACTTTATTTTATCGACCCCGTAAGGATGAAAGGCAAAGCTAAACTCAGCAGGATGTGAATTCAGAATGGCAAGGGCCGTAACTCTATACGTCAAAGCATGGCGTCCGACCCTCTACTAATACTGCCAATCCACCATATAATATAATGTTTTAAGTGGTTATGGTTGGCTGTGATGGTTGTGATGGTTATTTATGGCTGTGATGGTTATGATATCCGTGATGGTTCTGATGGTTATGATGGCTGTGATGGTTATGGTGGCTGTGATGGTTATGATGGCTGTGATGGTTATGGTGGCTGTGATGGTTATGGTGGCTGTGATGGTTATGGTGGCTGTGATGGTTATGGTGGCTGTGATGGTTATGGTGGCTGTGATGGTTCTGATGGTTATGATGGCTGTGATGGTTATGATGGTTCTGATGGCTGTGATGGCTGTGATGGTTATGGTGGCTATGATGGCTATGGTGGCTATGATGGCTGTGATGGTTATGGTGGCTATGATGGCTGTGATGGCTGTGATGGTTATGATGGCTGTGATGGTTATGGTGGTTATGATGGCTGTGATGGTTATGGTGGCTGTGATGGTTATGGTGGCTGTGATGGTTATGGTGGCTGTGATGGTTATGATGGCTGTGATGGTTCTGATGGCTGTGATGGCTATGATGGTTATGGTGGCTGTGATGGCTGTGATAGTTATGATGGCTGTGATGGCTGTGATGGTTATGGTGGCTGTGATGGCTATGATGGTTATGGTGGCTGTGATGGCTGTGATGGTTATGATGGTTCTGATGGCTATGATGGCTGTGATGGCTATGATGGCTGTGATGGTTATGGTGGCTGTGATAGTTATGATGGCTGTGATGGTTATGATGGCTGTGATGGTTATGATGGCTGTGATGGTTGTGATGGTGGCTGTGATGGCTGTGATGGTTATGATGGCTGTGATGGTTATGATGGCTGTGATAGTTATGATGGCTGTGATGGTTATGATGGCTGTGATAGTTATGATGGCTGTGATAGTTATGATGGCTGTGATGGTTATGATGGCTGTGATGGTTATGGTGGCTGTGATGGTTATGGTGGCTGTGATGGTTATGATGGCTGTGATGGTTATGGTGGCTGTGATGGTTGTGATGGCTGTGATGGTTATGATGGCTGTGATGGTTATGATGGCTGTGATGGTTATGATGGCTGTGATGGTTATGATGATCTGATGGCTATGATGGCTGTGATAGTTATGATGGCTGTGATGGTTATGATGGCTGTGATGGTTATGATGGCTGTGATGGTTATGATGGTTATGATGGCTGTGATGGCTATGATGGTTATGATGGCTGTGATGGTTATGGTGGCTGTGATGGTTGTGATGGCTGTGATGGTTCTGATGGCTGTGATGGTTATGATGGTTATGATGGCTGTGATGGTTATGGTGGCTGTGATGGTTGTGATGGCTGTGATGGCTATGATGGTTATGATGGCTGTGATGGTTATGGTGGCTGTGATGGTTGTGATGGTTATGATGGCTGTGATGGTTGTGATGGTTATGATGGTTATGATGGCTGTGATGGCTATGATGGTTATGATGGCTGTGATGGTTATGGTGGCTGTGATGGTTGTGATGGCTATGATGGCTGTGATGGTTATGATGGCTGTGATGGTTATGATGGTTGTGATGGCTGTGATGGTTATGATGATCTGATGGCTATGATGGCTGTGATGGCTATGATGGCTGTGATGGTTATGGTGGCTGTGATGGTTATGGTGGCTGTGATAGTTATGATGGCTGTGATAGTTATGGTGGCTGTGATAGTTATGGTGGCTGTGATAGTTATGGTGGCTGTGATGGTTATGATGGCTGTGATGGCTGTGATGGTTATGGTGGCTGTGATGGTTATGGTGGATGTGATGGCTGTGATGGTTATGATGGCTGTGATGGTTATGATGGCTGTGATGGTTATGATGGCTATGATTGTTATGGTGGCTATGATGATTGTGATGGCTGCAATGACTATGATAGTTGTGATGGTTATGAAGGCTGTGATGACTATGATGATTATGATGGCTATGCTGAAATACCATCATTTATAGGTAAATTCATTTTTCAGCCTATTGAATTTGAAATGTTCAGGGTGTGGGGGAGGATCTGCGGTGCTGACAAGAAGGTTTTTGTCATTGCCTATGGTTCTGGCTTCCTATACTGAAGTATAAGGTGATGTTTATGAGGGTAACTCGCTATTATAGCTCCTTAGCTTTGCTATCACCTGTAGTAACGCCATCAATGTCTTGGCTTTTAGAAGGCAACACCAACATTCCCTGTTGTAGTGTGTAATTGAGTATCTACATCTACTCAGATTTTTTCTTTCCCTTTATTTCTCTCTGACCCTTTTTTAAATTCCTTTTGCAAATCATAACCATCTCTCTTTATGTAAAATTCTTCGTCTCTGTCTGTTTTTTTCTGCATTCCAAAACGGCTCAACCAAATCAGATCAAATTTTACATGGTAATAGTGTTAGACTCCAGGAGTAACATCATATTATTTTCAGTTGGGTTAAAACAATATAACACTTTATCTAAAATAATCTACTATAGACAACTATAATTAAACGGATATTTTATAACACGACAACATCATTTTTGTATATGAGTGTGTATGTGTCTGTGAGTGCGTTTGCGTGTTTGTTACATACGTTACGCCTTAGTAAGTTACATACACACATATTTTCACATAAAAACTTAATCAGATACACAGTGAATTAAACACACGATTCGGACGCTGGTTTACACACATACAGGTGCACGTACACACACACACATTTATAAATAATTATCTATGTACATATCTATCATCATCACCACTTTACATCCGTTCTTCCATGCTAGCATGGGTTAGGCGGGTTGTCCTGGTGTGGGCAGTATCCAGTCGGTTGACCTTATCTTGCTCATAAGGGAACTGATTCTGGCTTGATTTCTACAGCTGGATGCCCTTCCTAACAGCAACCTCATTTACAGTGTGGGCTGGGTGCTTTTTTTGCCATGGCACCTCAACGACCACTTTGCAGTGGGAGGGGGTGGGGGCGTATTGTCTATATGCTTGAGCTTCGGCTTGTTCCCGTGGGAAGTCGGGCCTTCTGTATTACTGCGTGATGCCAGAGGTCACGGTCGTGTGTCATCGCCCGTGAGAGGTGCAATTGGGTAAGGTCGACTTTTATCACCTAATCCCAGGTCTTCTTGGGTCTATATCTACATATAATATAAAAGATTTGAACATCCTTTAGAGAAATGTGGACCCATTACTTCTATGCAATGGCACACACTTTATAGCCAGGATGATGATGAACCATCTTATAAAGGTCACTATTCGTGGAGCAATCAAGGAGAAAATGCATTTATTCCCAAGATTCCTCTTATTCCTTCATCTACTGAGCTGCCGTTCAAATTCTCAAGACTTCAGTTCCCTGTTAGAACTATTTTTACTATGACCATAAATAAAGCTCAGGGTCAGAGTCTCAAAGTTGTAGAATAGAAGAGAATTACTTTTTAGCCATGGAGTTATATGTAGGTTGTTCATGAGTGGGACTACCTAGAAATCTTCATATACTATGTACTAACAGTAAAATGAAGAATGTGGTGTATCTGGAAGATTTTTTTACTGTTCATTTTTAGAAGGCAAATCCCACCGAAGTAAACTTTGCCTTTCTTGTACTTGTGTCGACATTAACCCTTGTCCCGACGGCATCCCGAACCATGGCAGCCGACGCACGACGGTCCCGGGCTAGGTCACTGGAGATAGCGAGCTAGTCACGGTTCCATCGGCGCAGGCCGACCACCTGCGAACCTAAGAGTTTGGAGAGGTCCTCCTTGATCGTCGTTGCCCAGGTCTTCAGCTGCCTGCCAACGCGCTTGCGCAAGTTGTGGGAGGAGAACATCGCAGATCAGCTCACCCTCAGGGCGCCGGGCTGCGTGACCAAATCATCTCAAGCGCAGTTGGAGAAGCACTGAAGAAAGGGGTCGGAGATTCAGACGAAGACTGGTGGTAGGTACCTGATCAACGCATCGGCAGCGAAGAACGCAGCGGAAACAGTCATTATCGCAGACCTCCAGCCCCCGTTGATCGACTACCCTCATAGGCCATGTTTCACAGCCATAGAGGAGGATAGTGCGAACGACGGCCTGGTAGATTCGCCCTTTGGTCGCCGAGGTGATCTCTCTTCTGTCCCACAGACACCGCTGGAGGCGCCCAAAAGTGGATCTGGCAACACCTATGTGACGTTTGACCTCGGCTGCACACTGTCCCGTTGGAACCACTGTTGAGCCCAGGTAAACGAAGGACTCCACATCCTCCAGGTCCACGCCCTCGAGAGATATTGGCTGCCAGGCATCAGGCGAGACCAGTGACGTCATGACTTTTGACTTGGCGGCATTGATTCGTAGACCAACAGCGGCGGCTGCAGTGTGCACCCATTCGAGAGCACCTTGTACATCTGTTCCGTTAGCACCCATCAGCACGATGTCATCCACGTAGGCCAGGTCCGTCACCACGACCCCTCTCCCGACCTCTATGCCCGGGTAATCACGGAGCCCTGTGTTGAGAGTGTAGTCAATGGCATAGTTAAAGAGAGTTGGCAATAGTGCACACCCCTGCCAAACACCGGTCCCAACATCGAACGACTCCGTCTCCCCACCATAGACCCTCATTCGAACCCGAGTCGACCAGTAGTAGCCCTGTATGAGACAAAGCAGCTTCAATGGGATACCCTCCGCCTGCATTATACGCCATAGGGCATCCCGATCTACCGAGTCGAAGGCAGCTGCAAAGTCGATGAAGCAGAGGACGGTAGGCTGTTGATGTGCCCACCGTTGTTCCAGGACACGCCGGAGATTGAAGATTTTATCAACGCACCCCCTCCCCGGACGGAAGCCGCCCTGAGAAGGACGGGTACGGACATCACGGATGGCCTGGAACCTCTTCAGCTGAAGAATTGCGAAGGTTTTGGCAGCAACGTCAATTAAACTGATACCCCTGTAGTTGGAACACAGTTTCCTGTCACCTTTTTTGAAGAAGGGTAGGAAAGTTGCCTCGCTCCAGTCACCAGGGAGGCAACCGCTCCGTCGCCCACACTGAGGAGAAAACTCGATGGAGCCAATCTGCGAAGACATCAGGCTCGGCCTTGTAGACCTCAGCTGGAACGCCATCTTCGCCCAGCGCCTTGTTGTTCCAGAGATGTGTCGGGACACTACGTACGTCCTCGACCGTTGGAGGGGCAGTGCTGCACCCGTATCCTTCTCCGGAAAACTTTGCCTTTCATCCATTCATGGTCAATAAAAATGTACCAGTCTAGTACTAGGGTTGATTCTTCTATATTTCTTTCTCACTTCCATTCTTTCACTCCCTATCTTTCTCTGGAAGAAATCTGCTGAAGTCAAACCCAGAGAGGAGATGGGCTCTGCCAGGTTTTAAAAAATGTCTCAGAAAGAATACGATCGGAAATACAAGTGGCCAATATGGGGTTCCTCTGAAGGGTCTTTGATAGAGTGCATAGCTCTGAGAGTCACTCCAGTTGCTACTTCTCCAAATTGAGAGGTCACAACACCAGTACTATAGACATGTGGTTAGGAAAAAATCGTTTGACAGATTTTACAGGCAAAAACCAACTGGTCCTGGTGACCCAGGGTTAAACCCTGAGCAATATAGATGGATAACACCCATGAGCTGGTCTCACTTGGGGATCCAGCCAAATCAATTGGAGATGGTTACTTCTGGCAGGACCTGTTAGGAGGTGTGTTTGAGGATTCTTCCCCCACAACCCTAACAGCAGCAGCAGTAGCAGCAATAGCAGCAGTAGCAGTAGTAGTAGTAGTTTGTATCATAAAATCAGAGGAACATTTCAGGTGGTTTGATATCAGAAGAGTTAAATCATATTTCTACAATCCTCTAAATTGAAAAACACATTGGATAATATAGTCCTAGATGAACTAGGTCTGAGGAAAAAAGGGGTATGGTTATGACTTTCCATGCTAGGAATGTGGCCAATATGACTAAAACACCTAAGAAACTTTCTATGGAGTGCAGCCTCATAGAAAGCCAACTAAATCTATATAGGTCTGAACTGCGACTACAGTAGGCTTTATATCATAAAACAATGGACAGTTTCAGGTGTGTTGCTATATGTGTCATTCTAAATTGTTTCTATTTCCCAATTTTGTAGGTGAATGCCCTTTTAATCTATCTTAGGATTGGGACACGAGACTGATACTTAGAGTCAGCTGGAAATACAGAGGTGAGTAATGTGCCTCACTGAAGAGTTAATTATCTAAATGGCATTGACAAATTCTCCATTGAGACTGTTCCTATAACTATTGGTCTATTGCCAATATATTGATCTTTTCATGTTAATACAGAAAAAAAGCTTAATGATAGGTTGTGATGGATTTTAGCCAACAACTGTCTGCTATTCACCTTTCCTATTCAGAGAAAAGAAAGCCATTCACAACAAAAAATATGAAGACATTCAGAATATATATTTGTAAAGAATGCATGTGTAACAGACTAACAAACAGAGGATCAATTCATTTGAAACTATAGTTCTAGATTCAGATGGTCATGATACCAGTGTATGCCAGAGATCACTTCTGGTTCTATGATACTAAATTGTTTTAAAGTGTTTATATTTATCTAAAAACTTCCCATCATAATTTTATATAAGAACCTTTGTTAAGTTATGCTCCAAGCACCAACTTAATAAGAAAGTTAGTTATATTACTCAATCTACTCCAAATTTTTGATTATTTTCAAAATTACTTGAAAACAAGTTATGTCTTTCATAAGAAATATGGTAAGATAATGAAAGGGTTAAATAAGGTTAATTATTTTTATACCAAACCAACTGAGACTGCTCCTGGTTTTAGGAGACAAAACTGTATATTTTAAAAAATTATACTTATTTTAAAACCTTCCATCATAATTTTATATCAGAAACTTAGTTATGCTCCAAACATCAATTAAAAAATGAGACAGTTTATTATACTGTTAAATACTTACAAATTCTTGATATTTTCAAAATTATTTGAAACTCAATGACTTAGCAAAAATTCCTTGCAAAAAAAAAAAAAGAAGAAATTTAATCTTATACTGCATGGTGGGAAAATAATTGCCACAGGAAGCAGTAGGCAGCCATTTACATGTGGAAGCAAATAACTTAGATTAGATTATGTCATATCACTAGGAGCAACTGGGATGAAAACTTATTTACACAGTACTTTGTAAGAGCTGCAAATAAAGAATCAGAAGATAGGTAAATGATGATATTATCTTTATTTCAGGCGGTGAATTGGCAGTATCGGTAGAGGGTCGGACGCCATGCTTTGACGCATAGAGTTACGGCCCTTGCCATTCTGAGTTCAAATCCCGCCGAGGTTAACTTTGCCTTTCATCCTTACGGGGTCGATAAAATAAAGTACCAGTAATGTACTGGGTAATTGCTGGCCTTGTGCCAATAGTAGAAACAATTCTCTTTATTTCAGGGATCAAATCCCAATATAAAAGAGTACTACCATCATGGAATATTAATGGTGTAAAAAAATGGAAAAACAGATCTTTATATTATGACAAAACAGGCATCAACCAAAAGTCTTAAGCCTGGAGGCTCATCAGTCTAGTGTCTAGTGCTTATCCCAGTTTTCCTGGTGTTAAGTGATTGAGAGTATAAGACTTCTCCCTGGACAGGATGGCTATCTACTGCAGGGTTGGGTAAAGTATATGTATAAAGTTAAGTTAAAGTCTGTCTTAAGCCTGAAGGCTCATCAGGCAGGTGCTTATCCTGATTTCCATGGTGTTAAGCAACTAGGAGCACAAAACTCTTTCCTGGACAGGATGTCAGTCCATCACAGAGTTAAACCTCCAGTTATTGCTAGTACTTATTTTCAGTTCAGTATACTGGAACAATGTGAAATGAAGTGTTTTGCTCAAGAATACAACACACAACCCAGTCCAGGAAACGAACCCATGATATTATGATCATAATTTCAACACACTAACCACTAAGTCATGAAAAAACACACAGAGGACACTATACCGCTGTCACTGCAATTGTCACCTACCCGATCCACCCTGTGAGGCAGTTGCACTGGTGACATGACAAAAAGCACCCAGTCTACCCTGTAATTGTGGTCATGTTAGTGACACAACAAAAGGCATAGAGTTCACCCTGTAGGTGATTGAGCTGGTACCATGCTGAAAAAGCACCCAGTCCACCTAGTGAAATGGTCATTTTGGTAACACAACAAAAAACACTGTCCACAGTGTAATGATGGTCATGCCTGTGACATGACAAAAAGCACCCAGTCCATCCTGTAAAGGTTGTCATGCTTGTGACACGAAAAAAGCACTCAGTTCACCCTGTAATGGTGGTTGTGCTGGTGACATGACAAAAAAGCACCCACTCCACCCAATTAGATGGTCGCTTTGGTATCATGGTAAAAAGTGTCAAGTCCACACTAACATGGTTGACATCCAACTGTAGAAACCAAGCCAGAATACAACTCCATATGAGCAAGACCTGGTCACCTGACCTGACTTCTCTCATGTAGCCATTAAAGAGTGAGTCTAACCTATGCACGTAGCCATTAAAGAGTGAGTATGCTGCTGCTGCCACTGCTGTTGATGATGATGATGCCCTGACAACTATGTTCTGTTGTTAATCATCAAGTTGTCAATTAAAATATTACACCACACAACAAACATCTCATTTTCATGTACATCTATTGCATCATCATCATTATCAACATCATCACCACCACCACCAACAGCACAATCAACACCAACATCATCCCAACTACCACCAACACCACCATCATCACAACCACTACCTACATCACTGCAGCCACCATCACTACCACCACAACCACCATCAACACCACCACCATCATTATCAACATCAACACCACCCTCTCACATTCACCACCAGCCACCACTATCTCCACCATTATCATATTCATCATTACTGTTTTATATCCGTTTTTTTCAGTCATGACACCTGTCCTGAGACTAGACTGGACAGTTGACCACACCTGTCCTGAGACTAGACTGGACAGTTGACCACACCTGTCCTGAGACTAGACTGAACAGTTGACCACACCTGTCCTGAGACTAGACTGAACAGAAGACCACACCTGTCCTGAGACTAGACTGAACAGAAGACCACACCTGTCCTGAGACTAGACTGGACAGTTGACCACACCTGTCCTGAGACTAGACTGGACAGTTGACCACACCTGTCCTGAGACTAGACTGGACAGTTGACCACACCTGTCCTGAGACTAGACTGGACAGTTGACCACACCTGTCCTGAGACTAGACTGGACAGTTGACCACACCTGTCCTGAGACTAGACTGGACAGTTGACCACACCTGTCCTGAGACTAGACTGGACAGTTGACCACACCTGTCCTGAGACTAGACTGGACAGTTGACCACACCTGTCCTGAGACTAGACTGGACAGTTGACCACACCTGTCCTGAGACTAGACTGGACAGTTGACCACACCTGTCCTGAGACTAGACTGGACAGTTGACCACACCTGTCCTGAGACTATACTGGACAGTTGACCACACCTGTCCTGAGACTATACTGGACAGTTGACCACATCTGTCCTGAGACTATACTGGACAGTTGACCACACCTGTCCTGAGACTAGACTGGACAGTTGACCACATCTGTCCTGAGACTATACTGGACAGATGACCACACCTGCCCTGAGACTAGACTGGACAGTTGACCACATCTGTCCTGAGACTAGACTGGACAGATGACCACACCTGTCCTGAGACTAGACTGGACAGATGACCACACCTGTCCTGAGAATAGACTGGACAGATGACCACACCTGTCCTGAGACTAGACTGGACATATGACCACACCTGTCCTGAGACTAGACTGGACAGTTGACCACACCTGTCCTGAGACTAGACTCAACAGATGACCACACCTGTCCCGAGACTCAACAGATGACCACACCTGTCCTGAGACTCAACAGATGACCACACCCTCGTCATATGTTCCAGTTTGATATGGTTTCTACAGCTGGACGACCTTTCTTATGCCAACCACTTTACAGTGTGTGTGTGTGTGTGTGTGTGTGTGTGTGTGTGTGTGTGTATAAATGTTACAGTGTGTATGTGTGTGTGTGTATAAATGTGACAGTGTGTATGTGTGTATAAATGTGACAGTGTATGTATATATAAAATTCAAAAACGGAGTTAAAAACTCACATTAATTTCCTATAATAATAATTGTTTCTACTTTTGGCACAAGACCAGCAATTACCCAGTGTATTACTGGTACTTTATTTTATCGACCCCATAAGGATGAAAGGCAAAGTTAACCTTGGCGGGATTTGAACTCAGATTGGAAAGGGCCGTAACTATGCGTCAAAGCATGGCGTCTGACCCTCTACCGATACTGCCAATCCACCGCCTATAATGTAATGGGCTCAAGGAATAGATTCCAGGCTCTTTACAAGACAGTATATAGAGAAAAATACAGAAAGAGGTATGAGTTTAATGATAGGGGATAGAATACCACCAGAGTAAAAACCATATTGTCTACGAACGGAATGGAGAATACATATCAATTAAAATAATAAATTAAAATGTACAGACCATTCGTTTATAACAATATCTCCTGGACATGCTGTGTTCATGTTACACCGCAAATAAAGTGTAGAATCATACCGTTGACGACTTACATGTCCAGGAGATATAGTTATAAATTAATGGTCTGTAAATTTTAATTTATTCTTTTAATTGATATGTATGCTCCATTCTGTTCGTAGACAATATGGTTTTTCACTCTGGTGGTATCTGTCCCCTGTGATTGAACACATACCTCTTTCTGTATGTTTTCTATATATACTGTCTTTTATATATATATATATATATATATATATATATATATATATATATATATAAGGAGGTTGATGTTTGCTGTATCCAAGAGACCAGGTGGAGGGGCGGGTCTGCTAGATTCATTGTGGGTAAAAAACGTTGCTATAAGCTCTTCTGGGTGGGAAATGACAATGGGATAGGTGGGGTAGGAATCATGTTAGCAGAAAAATGGGTGGATAAGATAATAGATGTAAATAGAGTAAATGACAGAATAATTAAAATAAGACTTGTTCTAAATAGAACTACTGTGACAGTAATATCGGCATACGCGCCCCAATCCGGACTCCCTGGCGCTATAAAAGACAGATTCTATGAGACACTGATGCTCACTACCTCCCAAATAACCGACAGTGACTATATAATTATTGCAGGCGACCTAAATGGCCACGTTGGTCAACATTGTGACGGCTATGACGGAATCCATGGAGGCTATGGGTTTGGCACTAGAAATGAGGAAGGCTCCAGAATCCTGGAATTCTGTGATGCAAATAACCTAACTATCTGTAACACTAACTTCAAAAAACGAGACAATCACTTGATCACCTACAGATCGGGGGAACATACCAGCCAGGTGGATTATATCCTTACCAGAGGACGTGACAGAGTGTCTGTTGTAAACACTAAATCCCTCCCCCATGAGGAATGCACCTCCCAACATAGACTACTAATTAGCGACCTCATAGTCAGGACGAGACGTACTAGACAACAGAAGAGGACTATCCTCAGGAGAAAAATATGGAAGTTAAAGGACCCCACAGCCAGAAATAAATTCCAAAGCATGTTACTCGATGCTTTCGACAGTAAGGAAGAGCAATTAGAGTCAGATAATATAGAGGAACAGTGGGAATTCCTGAAAGCAAACCTGCTGACGGTGGCAGACGAAGTCTGTGGCTGGAGCAGGCCCGTAGGTAGGAGGAGAGTAACATGGTGGTGGAACAGTAAGGTGGAGGAGTCAATTAAGGCCAAAAAGCAGGCTTGGAAAGTATGGCGGGATGGGGGAAGTAGAGAAGACTATCAAGTAGCCAGGAGGGAAGCTAGGAGACAAGTGTACTTCGCAAGAAGAGAAGCAGAGGAAAGAAAGTTCAAGCATGTTCTACAACGTGAGGACCAAAAACGTGAGGTGTTCAGGATTGCTAGGCAATGTGTCAAGGAAAACCGTGATATTGTCGGGGAGAAGTGTGTACTTAATGATGATGGTGTACTTGCCATCACTGACGCTAATAAGGTCGCTTGGAAGTGTCACTACGAAAGGCTTCTAAATGAGGAGAATAAATGGGAGAAAGACAGTCTCCCCCACATCGACCCAATAGAGGGACCGGCAGTGTTAGTCGGAGGTAGTATAATAAGTAAGGCAATCAAAGATATGAAGATGGGTAAGGCGGCTGGGCCTTCGGAAATAGTTGCTGAGATGCTGAAAGCCTCTGGAACGGTGGGACACACCATGGTCACCCGGATAGTAAACCAAGTCATACAGAATGGGGTTGTTCCGAAGGACTGGCGTAGCAGCATCATCATTAACTGTTACCAGGGTAAAGGAGATGCCCTAGATAGGAGTAACTATAGAGGCATTAAATTAATCGACCAGGTCATGAAGGTCACCGAAAAAGTTATAGCGCAACTAATCAGAGAGAGAATTGATCTAGATGAAATGCAGTTCGGTTTTGTGTCAGGCAAAAGTACCACAGACGCTCTTTTAGTGTAAAAGTTGGTGTTCATCAGGGCTCTGTTCTTAGCCCCCTACTATTTATTATTGCCCTCCAGGCTATAACAGTGGAGTTCAAGACCGGCTGCCCATGGGAACTCCTATACGCAGATGATCTAACGCTCATAGCTGAATCAATGGCCGAACTAGAGAAGAAATTCCAAACATGGAAGCATGGCCTAGAATCAAAAGGGCTTAAAATTAACCTGGCTAAGACTAAAGTTCTAGTTTGTAGGAAAGAAAATAAGGCGACGGTCCCTTCCGGGAAATGGCCATGCTCAGTGTGTAGGAAAGGCGTAGGTAGAAACTCCATTTTATGTCCCAAATGCAAAGTATGGGTGCATAAAAGATGTAGTGGGATCACAGGTAAGCTAACTAAGAACATAGATTTTACATGTGGCCGGTGCTCTGGTGCAATAAGTAGCAGCAAATGCCCACAAAATACTAGCTCTTTCAATTGCGCAGAGGGTCCTATAGAAATAGTGGATAGCTTCCGTTACCTGGGTGACAAAATCAGCAGTGGGGGAGGGTGCTCTGAAAGTACAGTAGCTAGAGTCAGAACTGGATGGAAAAAGTTCAGAGAGCTTATACCACTATTAGCCACTAAAGGGTTCTCCCTAAAAATGAAAGGCAGGTTGTATGATGCCTGCATACGAACAGCAATGTTGCATGGCAGTGAGACCTGGGCATTGTGTGCAGAGGATATACGCAGACTAGAGAGGAACGAAGCTTGCATGCTCCGCTGGATGTGTAATAGTAATATACGTGAACAGCAAAGCATAAGCGAACTAAGGAAAAAAATTAGAAATAAGAGGGATCAGATGTTGTTTACTCGAGAGAAGGCTACGTTGGTATGGTCACGTGATGCGCATGAAAGACGACAGCTGTATAACAAAGTGCAGGGCAATAAAGATAGACGGTAGCTACGGTGTAGGCAGACCCAGAAAAACCTGGGACGAGCTGATAAATTCCGACCTCACACACTTAGACCTCTCCAAGACAATATCACTGGACCGAGACCTTTGGCGGTACTCAGTAATAGAGAAGACCCGCCTTACCTAAATACAAAGTAAAACCTACTACAGCAGTAGGCATCTCTAATAAAATACACCCCCGTCCCACCACCCCGACCCCATCCACACCGCCCCTTTCAATGTAAAGTTATGTTGGTGCCACAACATCCAGGCCGAAACAAATGAGATCGTGTAGGGGTCACGACAAAAAACACACAGTCCACGCTGTAATGTGGCCGTGTAGGCAACACGGTAAAAACCTCCCAGTCCCACACTGTAAATGTGGTTGGTGTTAGGAAGGGCATCCAACTGTAGAAAACCTGCCAGACAGTCCTATGCGAGCAAGACAATCACTCTTGCCTCAAGTGGGAAAACCCCCGTCCAAACCCATGCAAGCGTGGAACATGGACGTTAAACGATGATGATGATATATAATTATGGGAGATGAAGGTCTAGGAAAGTTTTGGATGAAATGATAAAAGCTGACCTCAAAAGCGATACTAGGCATTGATATCTCTGGCATTATGCAGTACTACAGAAGACCTGCCTTTCCATGTGCCTTTCCACTAGTATGCATCACTTTTAACTGCCCCTTCCATACACTTCCTACATCTTAATATTCTACACTTCACCAGCTAAGTACCCCCACCATAGACCTAGCTCTCCAATCCCCATCCTGTATACACACACAACCCCCCCCCCTCTCACCACTTTCTACATCTGGTACATATATCTTGTCCAACCCATACATACAAGCATGGAAAGCTGGACATGCTCTCCCTACAATGCTGCTGAAATTATTAAAAGCTTCCTGTAAAGTGTTCATGCTCGTGACACAATAAAAAGTGGTTGTGTTACTGATGTGACAAAAAGCACCTGACCCACCCTGTAATGTGATTGCGTTGGTGACACAATAAAAAGCACACAGTCCACCTTGTAAGGAATGATCATGAAAGCCTACTACAAAAACAAGAACACTCATCACCTGATCTTGTAGGAATGATTATTTTTAGACTACATGGAGTTCTAATAATGTTATTGGCCCTACCATAGACAGGTAGATACCAGTATATATATATGCTAGCATGGAAGGTGGACGTTAAATGATGATGATGATGATGATATATATATATATATATATATATATATATATATATATCATCATCATCATACGTCCGCTTTTCCCTGCTTGCAAGGGTGGGACGGCTATTATTCAGCACAGCATCTCTCTACTCGAAACGGTCCTTCGTCATCTCCACCGTGAGCTTCAATGATCTGAGGTCTGTTCTCACCACCTCCGCCCATGTTTTTTGTGGTCTACCTCTACCACGTCTTCCTTCAACTGCCATTTCCTAGCACTTCTTCACCCATCGGTCATCCTCCATGCGAATCACATGTCCATACCACCTCAGTCTCCTCTCCCGTACACTACATTCTAGCCCTCTCAGACACAGTTTCTCTCTCAACACATTTATGCTGGGTCGTTCACGCACATTTACACTGCACATCCAACGGAGTATGCTTGCCTCATTTCTCTCCAGCCGTCGCATATCCTCTGCAGTTGCTGCCCATGTCTCACTACCATGCAGCATCGCGCTCCTCACACAGGCATCATACAACCGGCCTTTCGTATGCAGGGAGAAACCCTTCTTCGTCAACAGAGGAAGCAGCTCCCTAAACTTCTTCCAACCCGTCCTTATTCTAGATACTATGGCCTCGGAACAACCTCCTCCCATGCTAATCTGATCTCCTAGGTACCGGAAGCTATCCACCACTTCTATAGCGCCCTCCTGCATTTGAAAAATGTGTCTATCAATGCTACTTCTACTGTCTAATTTCCCTGTACATCTACTGCATACATATTTCTCCCTACCTGTTAGTTTGCCTGCTATCCCGTTACATCTCTTGTGTACCCAGGATCTGCATTGTGTGCATTTTATAGAATTTATGCCAGTTCCTTTTCTGCATATCGAACATGGCCATTTACCTGACGGAATCAGAGTTTTGTCCTCTTTTCTACTCATCAACACTTTTGTCTTAGTTAGGTTCACTCTCAGTCCTCTTGCTTCCAACAGTTGTTTCCATAACCAGAATTTATTCTCTAGCTCCTCTACTGATTCTGTAGTTAGAAAAAGCTATCTCACTTACCGCTTTTCACAGGCGCCGCTAAATTCCACTGCAGGTACTCCTCTTCCACGTGCGCCCGACTGCTTAACACCGGGAGCTGCCCAAAACTCGCGTCCACACCGTGTGCTGGTCACCACTAGAGAGAGGCCCTCTGCTGGCCCTTCCAGTCGAGCATCCTTCCGGCCAAAAACCCCTTCCAGTCGAGCACTCAAAAACCCCTTCCGGTCGAGCACTCCCCCCGCCTCCGACCACCGCACGCCACACCATACCCACACGCCCCCCTGATCTCAAGGATCAATTTCCCCCTCGTCCCTCTGCATATGAAAGTCTGCTGTCCAGGTCGGTGGTCTACGACTTCGTTGCGATCTTTGTAGTATTGGGGCAGAGCTCTGGGTTTCCACCTCATCTTGGGTTTCCTCTTCCTCGGAGTCCGTCGACACAGTGATTCTTCTTACATCCAGGACATGATGTGGTACCCCGTCCACGGACACATTGTTCTTTGAATTTACAGCCGTCACCGTTCCCCTTCCCCATTGAGATGTGCAACGTGCATCTGTGGGCTTAACCCAGACTTCTTCGCCCACCTGCACGAATGCACTCTCTCTCCCCACTGGCCGTTGTGGTGGCGTGCACGGGTGCCACCACTCGTATTTGAATACTGCTCTATGTGGCACCGATTCCTTGACCTGTCCAACCCGAGGGGACATATTGTACCAGAACACTGCCTCCATTGGTGAGATATGGCCCCGTTCCGCCATTGCCTTGATCGTCCGGTGGTGTCGCTCCACAATTCCATTCCCGCTCGGCCTGTGCGCCACTCTGAAGAAACGGTCCACCTTCCATCTATCGAGCATCTCCCTCAGTGCCTCCGAGCGGAACGCTGCGCTGTTGTCCATCAGCAGTTCATCCACAGGGTCCCGCTCCAAGAACACATCTCTCAACGTCCGCACGATTTCCTCGGCCGTTCCAGTCTTCATCTCCCTCCATATCGCCATTCGACCTGGTCCACAGTCGACCATCGAGGGGTACGTTCCCTGCCGGTAGTGCGTCACATCCACCGCTAATCGCTTCCAGTCGCGATCCACCGGGAGGCTTCCCGTTTCGTGTACACCCGGGGCGGGATCAATGGACTGACATCGGACGCAGCCTCTAACCACCTCCCGAACACTGTGTCTGCTAACATCCGAGTCGATTCTCCTGGCTAGGAACAGGCTCCTATCCACCCCCATGTGGTGCATGTCATGCAACCCCTTCAGGTCTAACTCGGTCAGCCGACACACGGCAGCTATCTCATCCGCTACCTCCTCCGGCGCTTCCATCCAGGCTTTCTTCACTCTAGTTAAGATGTCCGCCCTATTTTTCTTTGAGGGCACGAACACTACGCTCAGCTTCAGGTCGAACTCGGTGGCCAGCTCTCCTAACGTTCCCAGGCGGCGCTTTATCAGCATCTCCACCGCGCCTCTCGTTCGCACTCTCTTCTCATTGGTGAGCACTGATCTTACCCATCCGAGTACAGTAGCCGAGTCGGTGCGTATCTCGATGGTGCGCAGCCCCCACCGCAGGGCGAGGTTCACCCCTCTCAACACCGCGTCCAGCTCGGCCACATTGATGTGGCTGCAGTCGTCCTTCTTTCTAAGCCAGGCTGCATCCTCGACCTCAACACCTATCTCCAACGTGACACCCAGCGCTATGCTGCTGGCATCGCACCATACGGTCCCGCTCTGTGATTTGGGAACGTACCAGCGTCCCCGCACTGGGTCGTCGGCCTTCACCCTCCCCACGATCTCCTGCATCATGGCCACCATTCTCTCTCCCAATCTGTCACTCCAAGTCACCCCTCCCGCTCGTCTCTTGACATAGCTGCATGCCGTCCGGAGCCACCCAGCGATCGGGTAGTGACCCACCAACTTTCCACACACCGAGAAAAGCTCCCGCCTATTCATACTTGGGCCCAGTTCTGGAACTTCGTTTCCCCTCTGGAACACCAAAACGCCCGTCTTATCTCGCCGTAGCCTAATTCCCAGCGCGGCTCCTCCCTCCAATGCTTCTGATGGCTTCGCAGTCAGTCCAAACCTCCGCAAATGGCTTGTGACCTCCGCCGTCGACACCACCGACTCGTCCACTAGGATGTCGTCAATATAGGAGTTAGCCCTCTTTATCTTGTCAGCCCTCCCCAGAGCAGTCTTGAGGACCGCCGCCATGATCTTCGGTGCGGAGCTCAGCCCAAAACCGAGCCTGGTCAGGCAATATGTCCGGCCCTTATACCTGACCAGCTGATACCGCCAGAGCTTCTCATCTATATGCAACTGCAAGTAAGCCGACTTTAGATCCACGATCGATGAACCCCCCCGTCATGCGTCTCCACTCACGCAGGGTTTCCCCACAGACATCCGTGACCTCGCCACCCGTGTGGCATGACACGTGCTCGTTCAGCTCCCGATAGTCCAGCACCGGCCTCACCTTGCTCTTCGTGGGTTGCACCACCGCCATCAACGGCAATACTCCGCACTTCACCTCCTCCTTCCAGGGAAGCAGTATGCCCTCTTCGATCCATCTCTCTACTTCTCGCTCGAACTCGCTCCTAGCGTTTCCCTTTAATGTGTGTTGATAGCAGCCCACTTTGGTCTTCAGTGTTGGTGGTTCTCCCTTCCAGTACCACTCAACAACCCATCGCTGCCCATCAAACACGGCCTTGAAGTCTTTGTCCTGTACAGTGTAAGCGGGGTATTCCTCCTCGTGGGCCTTCTGGTTCTCATGACGTGCACTCACAGCGCATACCGATGCAGCGGCGCCAAACGACACACCGACATTGTTCACCGTGACGCCCCCTAGACGGCCAATCGCGTCCATGCCCATAACCACGCCGATCCCATCCACCACACTGTCTACCACGATGGCGGAAAGCCTTATCGTCCTTCCCCGTACCGCTATTTCCATCTCGCTGCGACCTCGGCATTCAATTTTCCTGCCGTCGACTGCCCTTACGCTGCTCTTCCCTCCCCACCTTTGCGCCACCCTCGCGGTCACCAGTGTCATCGTACAGCCCGTATCCACGAGGGCTCGCTGTGGCTTCCCCCTCACGAAGACTTCCACCACGGGCAGTGCCGCTACTCGTAAGGGGCAACTACCAGCGCAGTAGTTCCCCTTGGATCGTTTCCCTGGTTGCAGTTAGTAGCGATGTGGCCTGGTCGCTTACACCGGTAGCAAATTATCTCCGGCTTCGACTCTACAGTCTCTAGCCATATGCGGGCCCTGGCACCTAAAACAGCGCCCCCTAAACTCACGCGGACGGCCGCGTGCCGAGGTTGCCTCCCTTTCACCATTTCGGTGACAGGTGTCCTGAGCCTCCGTAGTCGCTATCGCCGCAACACTCTTTTTGGCATCTTCCGCTATGTTCCGGGCTTGTTCCACCAGTGAACGCATTTCCATCTCTTTATACCCCGGGACTTGCTGCAGTTTCACCGCTATGTCGTCCGGAAATCCATTGATGAACGCCAACCACACCGTGCGTTCGCATTCCGCCTGGTAACCGGCCAACATAGCCAACCGCCTTATTTCCGCTGCGAAAATGTCGACGCGCTCACCATTCCACCTGATTCTCACCAGCTTAGCAAAAGCCGCCAACGGTCCCTCGGCGAATGCATCCATCAGACGCCTCTCAATCTTCTGCACATCTCTTTGGCTGTGCTCGTCCAACTCAAGGAAGAGTACCAGCGCGTCGCCCTCGAGGTACAATGCCATGAGGCCGGCCACGTCTTCTATCTTCTGCAAGCTTGCGACCAGCCGAACCTTCCGCAGCCAAGCGACAACATCACCTTCCCCGGTGAATGCCCTGATAGCTTCGTTCATCCGTAGTCTTGTCGCCATCTTCTGATTTGTTTTGCGGCAAGTGTTTTTTTTTTTCAGTTGCCGAAATAGCTTGTAGTTAGAAAAAGCTATCTCACTTACCACTTTTCACAGGCACCGCTAAATTCCACTGCAGGTACTCCTCTTCCACGTGCATCCGACTGCTTAACACCGGGAGCTGCCCAAAACTCGCGTCCACACCGTGTGCTGGTCACCACTAGAGAGAGGCCCTCTGCTGGCCCTTCCGGTCGAGCATCCTTCCGGCCAAAAACCCCTTCCGGTCGAGCACTCAAAAACCCCTTCCGGTCGAGCACTCCCCCCGCCTCCGACCACCGCACGCCACACCATACCCACAGATTCTGCTATAAGAACTAGATCGTCAGCATAGAGAAGTTCCCATGCACAGCCAGTCTTAAACTCCTCTGTTATGGCTTGGAGGACTATAATGAACAAGAGCGGGCTGAGGACCGAACCTTGATGTACTCCTACTTGTATCTGGAATTCCTCACTAAACTCTATTCCTACCCTGACTTTACTGAGATTACCTCTGTACAAAGTTTGCACTGTCC
This sequence comes from Eledone cirrhosa, assembly GCA_964016885.1. Classification (NCBI taxonomy): domain Eukaryota; kingdom Metazoa; phylum Mollusca; class Cephalopoda; order Octopoda; family Eledonidae; genus Eledone; species Eledone cirrhosa. The sequence continues at coordinate 308,042,405 of OZ024743.1, read as the reverse complement.
TCACAAGCCATTCCTCAACACCTAGCTTCCTTAGGGACCACCAGATGACAGATCGGGGTACCCTATCAAAGGCCTTCTCTAGGTCAACAAAGGCTAAGTATAGTGGCTTATTCTTCTCTAAGAACCTCTCTTGCAATTGTCTCACCAAGAAGAGGGCATCTGTTGTACTTTTCCCAGGCACAAAACCAAACTGCATCTCATCTAGTTTGACCCTTTCTCTAATTAGTTGTGCTAATATCCTTTCTGCCACTTTCATAACCTGATCCATCAGTTTTATACCCCTATAATTGCTCCTCTCCAGAGCATCCCCTTTATATATATATATATATATGCTAGCATGGAAGGTGGACGTTAAATGATGATGATGATATATATATATATATATATATTTATTAAAATAACAGATTAAAGTTTAAGCAAAGAATCGCTGCTTTCACCCTTAACGGGATCTTCTGAAACTAACAAAGTCAATCTGTAAACGCAGAAGTGGATATTTCAAAAAACGTTGCAACCGGAGGAACACAGGAAGACAATACTTTGGTTCGTGGAAACGTTTCCTGGCAAAGAACGGGAAAAAACGAATATAACATGTCATTAATATGAGCGGTGAAAAACAATTACACGCAAAGACAGAACCACGTTTATGGTATAAAAGAAGTCGTAGACTAATGTTCTCTTAGGTGGTGCATAGAGACGTTCTCTGGCAATGAACAGAAAAAACGAAGATAATACGTCATATGTGGAGCGTGGAGAACAATTGCACGCAAAGACAAAACCACGTAAATGGTATAGCTGAAGTCGTAGACTAAAATTCTAACTAGGAAACCGAATGAATCTCCGCTTCAGAGTTAAGAACAAAGTAAATAAAATACAATACAGAGGTAATAGAAAATAAATAAATACATACACGCATGCAAATACGTACATACACAAGCATACGCGAAAACACTTGCCATAGGTATACAAAACCACGCACATATAAATATGTGTGTATGCGTGTGCCTGTATATAAATAAATAAATAATTAAATAAACGTATATAAATAAATAAATAAATACGTATATAACAAGCGCACACACATACCTACATGTAAATACACAAATGTTCGGAGACGACGTCAACCAAAACATGAAGTACACAATACACACACCCTACATACGTACGAACCTGCATACTCACACAGACGCAAAACTCCCGTATATGCATAACCAAACCATATGTACCAGAGTATATAAAAAATTATACGCCATAACATATACAATCAAATATACATACGAGAAAGTATACGTACCTTCACAAAACATACAGGTAATATATACTTACCTATGCAAATAAGTAATGGTATAAACATAACATATACTTAGCTACCACATCAAGACGTAAAATATCCACGTATAGATCGTACTATCCGTTAGGGTATAACGTGGGGCTGTAATACAGGAAAGTTTTGTGCAATTTATGTTTACAAGCCGAAATTGCCTCAGATTTTTTGTTTAAGATGTGGTCTGTGACGTAGAGTATTTCCAGGGCCTCAGCGACGCAGAGGTCACATGGTCTTTTATTACCGTTATACGATCTAGCCCTAGCTAGGATCTCCCAGTGTAACTTATATTGGGTGTGGTTGTCTTTTAGACTCTAGATATAAGCTGAAAGTGACGTCATATTCCTTCTTAGGGGGTAACGAAAAGAATGGGTATGCATGTAAAGAAGCTGCTTGAATCTATTGGTGGTTAACCCTATGTAGGCCCTACGGGACGTGGGTGTTTCAACCTTACATTGATAGGGGGCAATCAACCCGATTCCAACAATTACAGTTAGTACTAACTACAGGGTTGCACGTGTTCCTACGGCTAGGTAGTTTAGCTAAATTTGAAGCCGTGGTGTTATGTGCAAGGTTAGGAGTCGTAGAGTAAGAAATTTTAATAGTATTTCTATTAAAAATGTTACTATATTTATGTGTATATATATATATATATTTATGTGTATATATATATATATATATATATATATATATATATATATATATGCTAGCATGGAAGGTGAACATTAAATGATGATGATGATGATATATATATATGTATATATCATCATCATCATCATTTTACGTCCGCTTTTCCCTGCTTGCAAGGGTGGGATGGGTCTTATTCAGCACAGCATCTCTCCACTCGTCACGGTCCCTCGTCATCTCCACCGTGAGCTTCAATGATCTGAGGTCTGTTCTCACCACCTCCGCCCATGTTTTTCGTGGTCTACCTCTACCACGTCTTCCTTCAACTGGCATTTCCTGGCACTTCTTCACCCATCGGTCATCCTCCATGCGAATCACATGTCCATACCAACTCAGTCTCCTCTCCCGTACACTACATTCTATCCCTCTCAGACACAGTTTCTCTCTCAACACATTTATGCTGGGTCGTTCACGCACATTTACACTGCACATCCAACGGAGCATGCTTGCCTCATTTCTCTCCAGCCATCGCATATCCTCTGCAGTTGCTGCCCATGTCTCACTACCATGCAGCATCGCGCTCCTCACTCAGGCATCATACAACCGGCCTTTCGTACGCAGGGAGAAACCCTTCTTCGTCAACAGAGGAAGCAGCTCCCTAAACTTCTTCCAACCCGTCCTTATTCTAGATACTATGGCCTCGGAACAACCTCCTCCCATGCTAATCTGATCTCCTAGGTACCGGAAGCTATCCACCACTTCTATAGCGCCCTCTCGCATTTGAAAAATGTGTCTATCAGTGCTACTTCTACTGTCTAATTTCCCTGTACATCTACTGCATACATATTTCTCCCTACCTGTTAGTTTGCCTGCTATCCTGCTACATCTCTTGTGTACCCAGGACCTGCATTGTGTGCATTTTATAGAATTTATGCCAGTTCCTTTTCTGCATATCGAACATGGCCATTTCCCTGACGGAATCAGGGTTTTGTCCTCTTTTCTACTCATCAACACTTTTGTCTTAGCTAGATTTACTCTCAGTCATCTTGCTTCCAACTGCTGTTTCCATAGCCGGAATTTATTCTCTAGCTCCTCTACTGATTCTGCTATAAGAGCCAGATCGTCAGCATAGAGAAGTTCCCATGCACAGCCAGTCTTAAACTCCTCTGTTATGGCTTGGAGGACTATAATGAACAAGAGCGGGCTAAGGACCGAACCCTGATGTACTCCTACTTGTATCTGGAATTCCTCACTAAACTCCATTCCTACCCTGACTTTACTGAGAGTACCTCTGTACAAAGTTTGCACTGTCCTCACAAGCCATTCCTCAACACCTAGCTTCCTTAGGGACCACCAGATGACAGATTGGGGTACCCTATCAAAGGCCTTCTCTAGGTCAACAAAGGCTAAGTATAGTGGCTTATTCTTCTCTAAGAACCTCTCTTGCATTTGTTTCACCAAGAAGAGGGCATCTGTTGTACTTTTCCCAGGCACAAAACCAAACTGCATCTCATCTAGTTTGACCCTTTCTCTAATTAGTTGTGCTAAAATCCTTTCTGCCACTTTGATAACCTGATCTATCAGTTTTATACCCCTATAATTGCTCCTCTCCAAAGCATCCCCTTTACCTTTGTAGCAATTTATGAGAATACTGCTGCACCAGTCTTTGGGTATGACACCACCATATATAGCCTGATTGATGATGCGTGCAACCAGTTTAGTGCCTACGTCCCCTGATGCCTTCAGCATCTCAGCAACTATTCCCGATGGTCCGGCCGCCTTACCATTTTTCATTTCCCTAATCGCCTCTTGGACCCTATATTCGTCAATCTCAATAGCTGGTCCCTCTGTCGGATCTACCAAGGGTAATTTCTCTCTCTCCCATTCGTTCTCCACATTCATCAGTCTCTCATAATGACATTTCCAGGCCTCCTTTTTCTGGTCATTCGTGACACTAAGTACACCGGCATCATCCCGGACACATTTATCTCCAACAACATCCTGATTTGCATTGACACACTGCCTTGCAATGTGGAACACCGCACGCCTCTGATCTTCCCGTCGCAGAACATTGGCAAACCTCCTACTCTCTGCCTCCCTGCGTGCTAAGTACACCTGACGTCTAGTTTCTCTCTTAGTGGCTGTATATTCTTCCCTACTCCCACCCTTTTTCCAAGCCTTCCATGCTAGTCTTTTGTCTCTAATGGCCCTATCTACACTGCTGTTCCACCACCAGGTCACTCTCTGTCTGTTTGAAGCTCTGCTCCAGCCACAGGTTTCATCAGTAGCCTGCAGCAAGTTGTCACGTAAGAACTTCCAGTTATTATCTATGTCATACGTCTCTAAATGGTCTTCTTTTTCGTCATATACATCTTGAAGGGCTTTCCTAAATTTGTATTTTAGTGAAAGGTCTTTTAGCTTCCAGACCTTTCTTCTCCACACCTTCCTATATGTCTCATTCCATCTCTTGCTTACTGAGATATCACTAACAACTAACCTATGCTGTGGGGTACATTCTTCCCCAGGGTATGCCTTGGTATTAGACACTATCTGCCTGTCCCGCTGCCTAACTAGCAGGAAGTCAATCTGGCTTATGTGCTCACCAGATTTGTAGGTTATTAGGTGATTGGCAGGTTTCTGGAAGTTTGTGTTGCAAATAGTCAATGTACTCGCATCACAAAATTCAAGAAGTCTCACTCCTTCTTCATTTCTTGAACTGTAACCGTGCCCACCATGTACCCCAGTGTAACCATCCTGGAGCTGTCCAACATGACCATTGAAGTCTCCTGCTAGCATAACGATGTCTCCGTCCTCTGTCATTGTGGTTGTTTGCAAAAGTTGCTCATAAAAGCAGTCTTTCTCATCTTTGCCTAGGCCTGCTTGGGGAGCATAGACCGAGATGATTGTCAGTAGTCTCCTACCTACAACTAATCTAAGCTTAATTATTCGATTACTAACTCGAACTACCTCTATTGTCTTATTATATATATATATATATATATAGATATATATATCATCATCATCATCATCATTTAACGTCCACCTTCCATGCTAGCATATATATATATATAAACACACATACAATATATATATTTATATATTGAAGGCACATGGCTTAGTGGTTAGAGCATTGGCCTTGCAATCGAAAGGTTGTGAGTTCAATTCTCAGACCGGGTGATGTGTTTCCTTGAGCAAGATACTTTATTTCACATTGCTCCAGTTTACTCAGCTGTAGAAATGAGATGATAGGGACTGGGGTTCGTATCATTCCACTGCAAAGTGGTCGTGGAGGCTTGCCGCAAAAAAGCACCCAGCACTCACTGTAAATGAGGTTGGTGTTAGGAAGGGCATCCAGCTGTAGAAATCAAGCCAGAGTCAGTTCCCGTCCCACCCTTGCAAGCAGGGAAAAAGCGGACGTAAAATGAAATGATGATGAAATGATGATGATATATACTTCCATGCTAGCATATACATATATAAACACACACACAAAAACAAGATGGCGTAGGACAGAACAAAGGAGAGGCACAAAAACAAAGAAAAGAATCCCCAGTCACTGAAGAGGTCACAGAATGTGTGACGAAAGAACTTTGACAATATATAAATAACCATCTGGTTGTGGAACCAACCAACCAACCGGAAATTTATAAATTCCTAAATTTATAAATTTATTATAATAAATTGAAGTGAAAGCAACTGGTGCATGTGTTTCTTATTGGCAACATGACCCTCCCAAAGTATAACAATATATACATATATTTATACATATACGAACACTCTAGGCAAAATAGGAAGGGTTTCAGTTGTGGTAGGATTCAGATCATTGACCGGGTTCAGGAGGAAGGACTAAACAAGGTGGAAGGCTAAACAAGAATTACTGGATAAGGGTTATGTGCAATGTGAACTTGCTAGGGTTGAATGATAGAATTACAGGCTCTAGTATAATATCTAAGAGGGAAGATAGTATTAGTGATGTTTATTTTTGTCAGCCTGTACTAAGAAGGAAACTTAGCCACGGTAGCAGGAAGTTAAGAAAAATTAGGAGAGATGAATGCGATATGAATAATGGGTGGAAGAAACTCGTCGGACTCTGTAGGACCAGGGATTTTTACCAATGTTTTGTGTGGCTTAGAGCATGTTCCAAGTGTAAGCTAAAGGATTTGATGAAAAGGTATGAAGAAAGGGGTTATCTGAGGTTAGTTTCTGGTAGATAGTTTCTGCGATAGATTACTTAAGGGCACAAGGGATAAGGATAGAAAGGCCAAAGTGGAATATTTCAGGATTCCATTTAATAAATCACTGGATAGGTGGGGTTTGAACTCAATTATTAGAAATAGGAAGGTACATGGATGCTTGCCTGAGGAGATAAAGAGTAGGAGGATGTGTGTTAGTTATTTATATTGACAAACAATCAGGAGGATTTTTATTTAACTACAATAAGTGTTTAGCAAATATTAATGCCGAGGAATTCAAGAAAGCTTGCAGTAGGTTATATGATTGTGGAAGTTGTTGGTTTGGCTACCAGGAAGTAGGGCACATAATTACTGGTGATCTGGGTATAGCTGAGAACAAGGATTTTAGGGAGCTTATGACAAAGGGAACAAAATTTAGGAAATCTGTAAGGATATACGAGTCCATGGTAGATGAGTTGGTGTTGGAATCAATCGATGATTTCATGATTAAGTTAGGCCTAAAATTTGGTTTTGCTTGTGAGGTGTTCAGGAATGGAAAGAGAGAGTTATTAGCTTGGTAAAAAGTAGGTTAAGCGGGTTGGGCATGATGACGCAAGGGCTATCCCTATTTAATAGGCTTGAGGTGAAGCAGTTTTTAGATGGGTTTCACTATAAGTGCACCGGCAGATGAAGCAGCAGGTAATTTCGCTATAATATGCAAATAATAGTATCTGTTGGATATAACTAGGTAGTTAGGAGATGATGTTTATTATAACTTTAGTGGTAATGGAACTTACAAGCCAAGTCCAGGGAATATTAATCAGCTGATAGTAAAGCTTATGAGTGAAGTAGAGGATCTGAGTGGTTGCCAGTTGAAGGAGGAGAATATGTGTGTTCCTTGAGTCTTCTGGATACCCAAGTTGCACAAAACAACATTTGGGTGTAGATTTATAGCCGGAGCTACTAGGTGCACAAATAGACAAGTAGCTATTTTAGTTAACAAAGCTTTAGCAATAGTTAAAGAGGCTTTTGATAGATATTGTGGTGCAATTCTTTCAAATAGTGGAATAAATATGAGGTGGAGTATAAGATCTACTAATGGTTTTTCTAACTAGATTGAATAGAATAAAGATGATAAAAACAATGCACGTGTATGATTTTCCACCCTTTATACTAGTTCGAAGCTGGATTTAGTTTTAAAAAAAGGGGTTTGTAATATAATAGACCTGGCTTTCGATAATTCAACTGTTTCCTTCAAGAACGGCAAGAGCTTCATGTCTAGAATAAGGTACAACAGATACACTAATTGAACAATGGTTAAGCTCATACAGGCAGTCCCGTTGATAGTAAATAATAGTTACATTACATTCACAGGCAGGTCAGAGGCATACTAATGGGTAGGAGCTGTAGTTCGCTCCTGGTGAATTTATATTTATCCTCCTATGTGAGTTTTACTATCTATAAGGTTTAAGGAAGCTTAAGATAATAGGCCTAATTAGGAAGTTGGGTGGGTATATCGATGATATATATATGTTACTAATTGTAGGCTTTTCAAGGGTTTGCTGCACAATATCTATCTGAAGAGGAATGGATGTGACATTAGTGAGGTTAACTATTTAGACATCACTATCGAAATAGGTGGTGAGACAATAGTTACAAAACTCTACAATAAGACTAAGGACTTTAGCTTTAAAATAGTTTGGATGCCCTTTGCATCTAGCTGTATGTCAATATCTTTAGGATAGAATGTTTTTTTCTAGTCAAGGTATACGTTATGGTAGGATAAGTAGCCTGATGAATGTTTTTACAGAGGTAGGGAATAAACTTTTAAAACATATGATAGGACAAGGAGAAATTTCTGATATGGCATTTTTTTAGGTACCTTGGCACTAATAGGGAGATTCTTGGAAAATTTGAGGTTATTTCTAGTTTGCAGATGAAAGGCATAGGACTTCGAAATTAAATTTACATTAAGGTAGTAGAAGCTTAGCATATTTAAGAAAGAAAGATTCCCCAAATTTGGGGGGTTAGTTTCAGTTTGCTTTGGAATTTAATTTAATTTAACCCGTTAGTATTTACATTACTCTATATTTACTATTGTATTTTCATAGTAAAGGCTTTATCTCATATTTATTTCACATAATATCGAATCTTTGAGATTTTGATATTATTCATTTTGAGAACAATACCTTAACATCAGTATGAGTGGCTGGTTACAGCCACTTTGAACAGAAAGAGGTGAGAGAATTCTGGCCAGATATGGCCGATTTAAAAGTTAAAGAGTTAATCTTAATTTTTATTTTTTTTGCTTTGAGATCTACATAGATTTAGTATATTTGCATTGAAGTAGTAATGGGTGTATAATTTTCCATTGAAAGTGTAGAAATTTAACCTATTTGAACTGGAGTAGTTATTTTAAAGAAGAACTCTAATACTGTCTAGATATGACCTACTTGGGGAGCATATAGCTTTGTTTCAAGGTAATAAAATTCTAAAGGCCTTTGTTAGTCTTTTGTTTTGACCACTAGTTGACCAGAGGGCATCAGCTAGTAGTGCCTTTGTCCTTACTTTCTCACTTTTTCTGCATTCGCCTTGAAGAGTGGTCACATTCTGAAGAACGATCCAGATAGGTAAGAGGTGATTTTGCTAATTTTTGCAAATTTCTGATTATGTGGGTGAATTTTTTTTATACATGTAGGTTTGTGTATATATATTATTTAATCATAATTATGTTTTGCATTCATGTGTATATATATTATATATATATATATATATATATATAATCATCATCATCGTTTTACATCCGTTCTTCCATACTAGCATGGGTTAAACGAGTTGTCCTGTTGTGGGCACAGTGTCCAGTCGGCTGACCTTGTCTTACTCATACAAGAACTGATTCTGGCTTAATTTCTACAGCTGGATGCCCTTCCTAACATCAACCTCATTTACAGTGAGTGCTGGGTGCTTTTTTTTCTGTGACGCCTACACGTCCACTTTACAGTGTGGGCTGGGTGCTTTTTTGCCGTGGCACCTCCACGACCACCTTGCGGTGGGGGAGGTATGTATATATATATATATGTATATATATATATATATATATAGTATGCTTTTTTTGCCATGGCACCTCCACAACCACTTTGCAGTGGAAGGGGGTGGGGCATATTGTCTATATGCTTCAGCTTCGGGCCTTCTGTATTACTGCGCGATGCCAGAGGTCACAGTCGTGTGTCATCACCCTTGAGAGGTGCAATTGGGTAAAGGAAGATTGCTCCTCAGGACTCTAGATGCTAAGAGACAAGTCGAAATCAATCGTGATGGACCTAGATCTCAAAGGAATGGATATGCGTGTTGCAATGGTTGACCAAAGATTCTGGAGCTCGAACTTTGTGAATGTTTCACCCCTGTCTCAAGGCATTGGATAACGCAAAAAGATAAGAAGTGTGAGTATGAAGCTTTGATCTATCATAATATATATATCTTCATTGTACTGTATCCGTTTACCGTGTTGTTTTTTGTTTACTTATCACACACACACATATATAATATCATCATCACCGTTTAATATCCATTTTTCCACACTAGCATGAGTTAGACGAGTTGCTCCGTTATGAGACAAGCCAGGTCCGATGACCATGCCTTGCTCATACAGGACTGATTTTAGCTAGGTTTCTACAGCTGAATGCACTTCCTAACACCAACCATATTTACAGTGTGTGCCGGGTGCTTTTTGTCATGTCACCTACATGATCACTTTGCAGTGTGGGTTGGGGACTTGGGTGAGGAAGGTAGATCTAGGAGGTAAATCTAAATTTAGGACGTGGGAGGTGCAGGAGGGGGAGGGATGTGGAAGCAGGGAGGGGTTTTAGGATGTGGAGGTGTATGAAAGGGGGAGGGGAGGTAATGCATACAAGATGTATGCTTCAGCCTGTGCACATGGGGAGGCAGGTCTTCTGTATTAGTGCATAATGCCAGAGATCTAGATCCTGTGTAATTACCTATATATATATATACACATCTCTATACCCAATCTGCATTGTGTACTCCCATGACTAGTGGTCTTCCCTGTCTCAGCACCACAGACTATATAGTATATATATATATATATATACACACATACAGGGTGTCCCCAAAAAATGTATACACACTTTGATTACCTGTACAGGCAATATTTATCAGAATGCTGTTGAAGTGTGTAGACATTTTTTGGTGACACTCTGTATATATATATATATATATATATGAAAATATGGGTGAGAAGAATACTGCTGGTTGCACATGGATAACATGTTATAAAATGAGTCCCTCATCAGTGATTTACCAAACGATCATGGGTATTTCATCGCATTATATATATATATATCATTCATCATTTCATCATTTCGTTTTAAGTCCGCTTTTTCCACTTGCAAGGGTGGGACGGGAACTGATTCTGGCTTGATTTCTACAGCTGGATGCCCTTCCTAACACCAAACCTCATTTACAGTGAGTGCTGGGTGCTTTTTTGCCGTGGCACCTCCACGACCACTTTGTAGTGGAATGATAGGGACCCTAATCCTATCATCTCATTTCTACAGCTGAGTAAACTGGAGCAATGTGAAATAAAGTGTCTTGCTCAAGGAAACAACACATCACCCGGTCTGAGAATTGAACTCACAACCTTCCGATTGCCAGGCCTATATATATATATATATATATATATATATATATATCCCACCCTTGCAAGCAGGGAAAATCGGACGTATGATGATGATGATGATATATATTATACAGCTTCCTTATTAGTAATAAATGAAAGTACAGCTTTTACATGATTTCAATGTTAACATAATATTCCGTTAATCTGGAATACTACCGCTTTCTACAGGTTGTGTGTTGTTAATAGTCTAGAATATGGTGAGGTGTTTGGTGATTCATATCACACGGATGATTGTGTGTTGTAAACCAGACGTCTGACTGAGTATTGCGGGCTGGAATGACCGTTTGGCAGCCTGTGTGTGTATATATATATTTCTGTGTGTGTGTATGTGTTATTAAATCCGTGTTAGTCTGTGTTGCGTGTGTATGTGTGTTATGTGTGTACGCGCGCGTCTGTTACTGAGTCCCTGTTAAACTGCGTGTGTGTTTGTGTGTCCGTGTGAATCAATGTTGGGTGTCTATGTCGGCGGTAGTCTGTGTATGTGCGTCTGTTATTGCGTCTGTGTTGTGTGGGTGTGTGCGTCCGTGTTAGTCTGTTTATGGGTGTGTATGTGTGTCAGTGATAGTCTGTGTGTGAGTGTGTGGTCCGTTACTGTGTCTGTGTAAGTCTGTGTCCGTGTTAGTTTGTGCCTGTGTAACGTCCATGAATATATAACTATATATACTAATCGATAGATCAGTTAATTGTTTGATAAATACACACACACACGCGCGCGCATATTTGTGTAAGAAGAGAGAAAGAGAAGGGGCGGGGGGATAAATACATTCATATATAAATGAAAGTGTGCGTGTGTGTGTTAAGTGTGTGTATACACTATACACAGGAACAGTTAACGATAGTTACATCCGAGACAGAAAGACTGCGAAAGCTGATAACAGTTCAATATGACAAGTGTTGAAAATAAAGTAAAATAAAAACTCCCTTCCAATCTAAATTCTTTAGAAACAAATTTATAAATGTGATATGTCAATATTGATAGAATTAATAAGATAGGAGACTGAAAAAAAAACCAATAATATAAAGCCCGTCTTATATTATCTAGAGTAGAAAAACTTTAACAAAGAAATCGTGTTTATCCAGAGATGGGTTTAATCATAAGTTAAACCATCAACAGCATTAGGGGCTGAATAATCAAAATACATAATATATGTTTTTAATTTCTGGTGTAATGATTTATTTTAACAAGGGATCACCAATCTTTATAACGATTAGGGTCTCACCGAATCTATATCTGGCATTATGTAAATGTGTGGATGTATGTATTTCGAAAGAGTTAAACTAAATCTCAACCATACACAACATATACTATGTGCACACAAACCCAGAGAAATTATATATATATATATATATATATATATATATATATATATAAACACAGATATATATATGCATAAACAAATAGACATGCACACATTACTGATAGATAAACATCGTTAAATCAATATATATTTATATAGGGAGAGATGGACACAGAGAGGGTAGTAGGTTGACACAAATGTATACACACACATACAGGTAGTTGTTTACACATATACAGGCACACACACATTATATATATATATATATATATATATATATATATATATATATACACAGATATATACACACAAACTTATACAAATAATAGTTTTCAATTATAAAATCGTCAAGACTCAAGAGTAAACTGTAAGTTGTGACATTCATTCCATTCCCAGGAATAACAGACTTCGCTGAAATAATGTATAATCAATCAATCATTATATATATATATATATATATTCATTTATTATAAGTAGAGTCTTGTTACTCTGGAGTTTTACACGCACACACATACATACATAAAGGTTTCTAATTTAAAACTAGTAGATATATCTACCTTATGTTTATGCTAAACATTCAAACATGCATAACAAATATTTATTATATATATATATATCGAACGGCGATTTTTTTAAGTTTTGGAAATGGCGAGTTTAAAATGAAGAAGGATAAGCAGGATGCAATAATTCAGAGGCAAAGGAAAGGAGAAACAGGGGAAAAAAAGGAAATGAATTGGTAAAAAAATATATTTAAATTTAAAGAATGTGACTCACCTATAGTTGATATGTGAGTATCCAAGAACTCGTCGTTGGCATAACGGCACAGGATACAAGACTTGCCAACCCCGGTGTCGCCGAGAAGAAGCAAACGTACTAAGATATCGTAGCACTTGGCCATAACTGGACTTGGAACCGCAATGACCGGTGGTCTGGCAGTGGTGATGTTGATAATAATAATAATGATGATGGTGATGGTGATGATGTTGACTTGAACAACCTCCACAGCGACGACGACGACCACTATCACCACCACGATGGAGGTACTGCAGTATAGAGATTTCTTTGAGTGTGTCTGGGTATCGTGGAGCTCTCTCCATAGGCTTGCAGCCAACAGGCCGAGCCGGGGGTTAAAGGGTTTACTGGAGGTTCTTACTCGGAGTGGTGGTCACGGAATGCGGCAGTGATGGTAGTAGCTGTTTTGGGGGAATGAAATAGGGTTAAAAACCAACCAACAAACAAAAGCACCTGGCAGTATTGGTTGGCAACTGTCGGACAAACGGACGGACGGGACGGATAGAGACAATCCGGGTGGGTAGTCAGTCTGTAGTGAAATGGTTCCCACCACCCCAGCGGCTAGTGTTGTCAACAGTTGGTGGTGACTAGGCCAGTGTGATTCTGAAATAGGAAGTAAATAAACCAAAATGTAAAGGAAGAAAGAATAGTTTGTTTTTTAAGGTTGTGAGGGAAGTCAGTGGTGGAATGTCTGTTGGAAGGGGTGGTCGGAATGACGGAAATATAGGCGCACACACACACACACGTGTGTGTGTGCCTATATTTCCGTCCGTCCATGTGTGTATATATAATGAAAATATAATGAAAATTATTATGTACGGTGCTCAGGTGCACTACAACTCATCAAAGGAGCATGTATAGTTCATAGAATAATGTACAAAGATATATATGCATATATATCCGTATATGGTTGACGGCTGAGAGAAAGGAGTACTCAATACCGAAGTAGGGATAATCAGGCGAAAAAGTAACAAGACTCACTTTTTAGCCTTAATAAAAATGTATATATATATATTTATGTGCGTGTCTGTATGTATATGTGTGTGTATACCTCTGTACATATGTATGATTTTATATGTGTGTGTGAATGTGCATGTATCTGTATGTTTATGTGAGTGTATATATATATGTGTGTACATATAAGTATGCATATATGTTTATGTGTATGTGTGTATCTATATATATATATATATACACACACACACACATACTTATATGCATACACATACACAGATACACACATATATATCACAAGAAGCAGCCAGACGAAAACGACCAAGTTGAAACTTCGAAGTCACTTCTACCTTTTATTTATTTATTTTTTTTACTCATAAAATTAAATTTAAACTCTACTACACGCATTGAGTGCTCATTCAGTTCATGTTTGAATATTTTGAGTACTATGGTATTTTAATCACCCATTCTAATGTATATGTGCGTGTATATTCTTAAATGTATACTAGGGGCGGCTGAAAAGTTCATAGGATGACTATGAAGTAGTGATGCTAGTACTGTCAAATCTTCCATGCATTCATTTCGGCTCTTCTTATTAACAACTGCATTGTTTCTTTCCAGAGTCTATATTGAAAAGTAAACCGCATTTGATAATTCCATGTAAGTATCTTGGTCAGCCTATGAACTTTTCACTCGACCCCCGTATAAAAAGAAAATATTGAATAAACAACATAGATAAAGAACTCAATACATGATGTGTGTGTATAGGGTCTAAAATATTCATTATACTTTTGAATAGTGACTTCGAAGTCTCGCTGGTTGTGGTTTGTTCAAACTGTCAGCTGGTAAAAAAGCCTCCACCCACCGGCGAAACGTCGGAGTTAGTCAACAAAATTATACATACATACACACACACATATAAACATCACACACACATACATACATCTTTTTAATACAAACATACACATACTTGATTTAACCCCATGTCGGCTCTAACTGAGCAGACATAATCAAAAGTATTCCAATCACGACCATCCCGTCTTTTATTCGGGTACAGTATATCTAGGACTACACACTCCAATGTGTCTGTCCGTTTTTTTTTTTAAACAAAAGGGTGCGTGAGGAAAATTTGGCTGCCATTTCTAGGACGTGAACCAACCACATAGAGCGTTTCTATATTTTCAGAATACAATATACTTTTTCATTGTACTGTGTATTGTTTGGTTTGCTCTTTCCGTTTACTTTTGTATACACACACAATGTGTGTGTGTGTGCATATATATGTATATATATCTATGTATATATATATATATATATACATACATATGTATGTATTTAAGTGTCCCCCCAAAAATGCATACACACTTCTACAGCATTCTAATAAAAGTATGTATACATTTTTTCGGGACACCGTGTGTGTGTGTGTGTGTATCATCGCCTTTTACCATCTATTTTTTCTGCTTGCATGTCATCTATCACATGTACATATATATATATATATATATATATGCGTGTGTGTGTGTGTATGTGTGCGTGTTTGTATGTTTATTAAGCATACATCTTAATACATGTGTATCGTAGGCTTAATACATTGGCTAATTCTTCTATTAAATGTACATGCATAAGTAAATATACTCAAATATATTTGCATTGATACGGTGTTACAGCCGTACACATGATTACATATATACACAGACATCATTACATACACACACGTAATGACATAACGAGACATGATTACATACATACACAATAACGTCTACAGACACATGATTACATATATACACACAGACATAACAGGCATATATTTTATTCATCCTTCGTTTACACACGCACACATACACACACGTGTGTACGCACACATATATGCACACCATACACGATGACACTACTACTGACACACTGACCATGACAAATACATAGTGACACTAGCACATACACACACTCATACATACGCAAGCACTACGCGAACACAAACATACACACACAAGGCAGGCAGGCAGACGACGAGGTGTTCGCATAATAAATATATACAAGGTTTTTTGTGTGTTTAGTTAAGTTTAACAAACATTTAGAAAGACGAGTACCTTACCTGCAGATGTGTTTTATTGCTAAGGGTGTCTTGTGATATCTTCTATATCACATTCCATTACGTTAACACGTGTCCGTCTAACGATGTATATATATATATGTGTGTGTATATGTACTCCAAAGACATCAGTGAGTGAATGTTGGAGAACAAACCTTATTTATTCCGACCCTACTACATTTCTTTGAATGAGCTGTGCTGTTTTCTTTCTTCTATGTCCTCTTACATAATTAACATGGTATATATACATAAACATACCCATTTTTTAAAATATATAATCAATTACATATATATATATATATATATATATATATATATATAAGGGCATGTGAAAATGCTGTATAGTAAATATTTTTTGAAAGCAATGGAGATGGAGAGCAGTATCAATCAGAAACTAGGTGACCATGAGGAAACGGAAGACAAGTGATCGAAGGCAAATATTGCTGCTATATTGATAGATTCCGTGTTGTTTAATTGTTAACGAAAGACAACTGCAGCAGAGGGTATGTAAAGAAGACAAGAATGCCGACTGGTCATCTCGGTAGGTGATAATACCTACCTACCTACCCAGCGGTGTTGTAATAATGTCCTTGTTTTGTCAGACAGAATAACGTGAGATCGCTCATGACAAAAGGGGAGCGAAAGATTCCTTCTTTTTTCACGGTCAGCAGCTGACAGTTAAATTTTTCAGCTATATCTGAATATATTGCCGTACCCCTCTAAGTCTTTTCTCTGGTCTGTTGTTAACAAGAAGAAGGAGAAGAATAAGAGTGGTGGTCGTCATTGAACGAGGAGATACTGCGGTCTGCATGATATAGTGGTCCTTGTTGCTGGTGGTGGTAGTGGTGAGGGTAGACGGCGCCATCTATTGATCACTTTACTAACAACCACTTAGCTTTCTTTAGCTTCTTTTCTTTCACAGCCATACTCACTACTTTCTCTCTATCTATCTAGCTATCTCCATTTTCTCTCTATATCCCTTTCTCTGTGTATCTCTCTATCTATCTCTTTCTCTTTTTCTCCCGTTCTCTGAGTATCTTTCTCTATGTACCTCTCTCTCCTTCTGTCTCTCTTTCTCTCTTTATCTACCTCTAACTCCTTATTCTCTCTCTCTAGTTATCTCTTTCACTCATTATCTCTCTTTCTCTCTCACGAGCTCTTTTTCTTTTTCTTTCTCTCCCCCTTTTCTTTCTCTCTCCCTTTATCTATGTATCTCTTTCTTTCTCTCATTTACCATCTCTCTCTCTCTCCCTCTCTCTCTCTCTCTATCTCTTACTTTCCCTCTCTCCCCCTCCCACTTAACGTCTTCACTCTTGGGAGAAAATAGTTATAAGACTGACCACCAATCTCATTAAAATTTATATCTCAGATATCTTTTTAAATCTGCTTTGTTGTATGTTGATTGGAAACGAGTGATAGAGAAGAAAGGACAGGAGAAAAACAGAGATAGATATAAACAAACAGATAGAAAGATATTGAATGAAGGAACTAAATAGATTTAAAGAAGCTGAAAGATAAATCTATTTCTTTATACTCAGAGCTGGTGCTTGTGTATTTAGCACCCTAGAATATCTACATTGTGTGTCTGTTTTTAGTACCCTAGGTTAGCTCTACAATATGTGTCTATGTATTTATCACCCTAGGCTAGCTCTACAATGTGTAACTGGGTATTTAGCACCCTAAGCTAGCTTTACAAAGTGTGCCCCCCTTCTAACCATACACCCCATTCTCCCAAATAAAGTAATTTCAAGTTTCATCAGCTGACAAACTTAATTTTTAACACTTCTTGTTCTGTCCACACTAACAAAATTACTAAGCTTACATTTTCTACTACACAGTCCACACTCACCCACACCAAATTATGTGACAGGTCATATTACTCTATGACCTTCTCCACCATTTTAGATATTTTCACAATGCTACTTTGCAAAAATGTTTATAGATTAATTTATTGCAGGAAATTATTATATATCTAATTTAATTATAAAAATGTGTATCAAACTGTGATCATTTAAGATTCAGTTAGGTACCTTCCTGAGGTTTACACCCTAGGAGGCTACCTAGTTTGTCTTAATGGTAGCGCCAACTCTCCTTATATGTGAACTTTCAGCCCTATTAACATAAACAAAATATTTTTTCAAAAGTCTATATAGTTTAGTTAATTTAAAATGGTTGTGTTGATGACACAACAAAAAGCACCCAGTCTACTCTATAAAGTGGTCATTTTGGTGCCACAATATAAAGCACCCATTCCAAACTTAGAAAAGGCATCCAGCCATAGAAATCAAGTCAGAAACAGTTCTGTGTGAGCAGGACATGATCATCTGATCTGACTTGTCTCACAATGGGACAACTTGTCTAACCTATGCTAGTGTGGAAAAATGGATGTTAAATGGTGATAATGAATTTAAATAAAGAAAAAATGCTAACAAAAATTTTAAAAAATGTTTAATCTTTAAATGCATTTTTGTCACAAAAAGCTAGTTTAACCATTTTTATTTCAAACAACTTCTTTATTTTATGAAACTAACTGTATGGAAATAATTACCAACTAAACATAAAAAAAAACCTATCAACTTTCAGGCTTAGAATTTAATTCAATTATTATAACAGTGCCCCAGCATCACTGTTGTTAGGTTTATTAATCTCTTCAGCTTATATAATAAATATGATTTACAAAAAAGAAAAATCAATTAAAAATTAGTCAGAGAAAACAAAGGAGAAAATTTAAGCAACCAAGCTTAAGAGACATGCCAAGATAGTCATGGTATTGCTTCTAGTGAATCACTAGTAGTGCTGGATTTAGCATTGTGCTTAGGTGTGTTTAAGCACAGGGCCCTGTTGGCTGGGGAGGGGGGTGGGGCATCTTCCTGCCCCAAAATTTTTTACAATGAATTACCTCCTTCAGGGCCTAAGTAAGGGGCCTCATAACTTAACTAACACAAGGCCTCATTTGTCGTAATCTGGCATTGGTAGTGATAGTGGATCCCTCAGTTACATACTAAAACAGGGAATTCTGGTGTTTCCCTCAAAACAATTTAGAGACATGCCAAGATACTTATGGCATTACAGCTAGTGGTAGTGGGGTCCCTCAGTTACACACTAAAACACGGAATGTTGGTGTTTCCCTCTAAAAATATTTGAGCAAGCTAAAGAAACTCACAGAATTCCTACAGGTGATAGCAGGGCTAGGGTGCTGGAATAGCCAAGCACCCTCACCTATATCACCTGATACTTTAGTAAGGTGAGTCATTAATGATGACAAAAACTGATATCAGAAGCCACAGGCTGAAAAAATGTAATTTATAGATTAAATCACTGTAGTTTAGTAGTTATTGTGTTTGGGTAAGGATTCAATGAGTCCCCCAACCACACACACAGACCACTGCCCACTCCCCTAACTCACCTCACTCCACCTTTGTTGCAGCATTAAGCATTTGAGAAACAGCAAAAGAGTCACTGTGCTCTGTATTGAAATCCTGACGAAATTAACTTTACCTTTCATCCTTTCAGGGTTGATAAGATATTTTTTTCTCGGAGCCTCCAAGACAGTTGTAAGGAAAGAGGGTTTTATACTAAAATTGGAGAATTATCCTGAAATCTTATAACAGTTATGAGGAAAGTGGGTTTTATACTCAAATTAGAGAATTGTCCTCGATACTGACAACAGTTGTGAGGAAAGTGGGTTTTATACTCAAATTGGAGAATTATCCTGAATACTGACTACATAGTGGATTCTGCTAAAGGCACCTAAAGACCATGTGATGGATTAAGTTTATGACCCAAGAACTTAGAAGTAAAAAAGCTGGAATAAATACTAAAAGATATCTTATCCAACACTTGACCAATTCTGCCAATTCACTGCATTGGAACTAGGGTTATATTTACTATTCAAAACAAAATGGTTTGTTTAAAAAAAAACATTTAGTGTGTTATAAAAAATACAAGATTGGATAGAGGAAGCAAACAAGATAATAAGGAATAGAAGCCATGATGGATTTTGATTAGTATACATAATGATGGATTTTGACGATATGCATAAATTTATCATGGCCAGACAGATTCAATTTTAGAAGACATGCAACAAAAGTAAATATGGATTATTGATATGATGGGTTGTATCAGAGAATAGAAGAGAGAGAGAGAGAGAGAGAGAGAGAGAGAGAGAGAGCAAGCGAGAGACAGAGAGAGAGGGAGAGATTATATCTACTATGACTGGTTATTTCAATGTAGGAATGCAGAAGTTCAAAAACAAAGTCGGTTAATTAAAGGAAATAATGCAGTGGAAGAAATATATATTCTGGATTAGCACAATTGTCAGAACTTTGGAGAAAATGCTTTGTGGTGTTTAGTTATATAACCCTTTATATTCTGAGTTCAAATCTCACTGAGGTCAACTTTGGTGTTTTTGTTTTGTTTTTTATTTATTTTGTGTGTGGGGGTGGGGGGCAGTTGACAAAATAATGCATCAAATACTGGGTTAATTTATATTATATTTAGATGTAATTGGATTTATATTAGAAGATTGACAGATCTTTCATTGGTTTCAACTGTGAACATTCAATAGTTCAATAGTTCAATCAACTGAGAACTCTACCCATTAAATTAACATGTAAGTAGCTGAGCATTCCACAGACACGTGTACCCTTAACCTTTTTGTGATCATATTTCTAATGAAATATACTCAACTTTAATTAGTCTCAGGTCCCAAGTATGTTCGTAAATATGGTATTTCTTGAAATGTTCTTTTTTTGTCATATATAATGTTTTTTAATGTAAAATAAAATAATTATTAAATATTCCAGCTGCTGTATAGATATGAATCACTTACAATAAAATTTCACCGGTGATAGATTAGGAAAAGCACGGGGGTGGGGGTGGGGAATCTGAAAAATTAATAACAGGGATTTAGGGGCATTATTCAAGACCTGAGAGTATTTAATATATATTTTTATTCTGAAATAATTGTGAACAATTTGTAATATTATTTCTTAAACTTTTATCTGTAAACGTTTGTTGTTTTGTTGTACTATTTATTATACATATTGAAATAAAACAAATACAAGTTGTTATATTAATTAATTAATTGTTTCTACTTTAGGCACAAGGCCAGCAATTATCCAGTGCATTACTGGTACTTTATTTTACCGACCCCGTAAGGATGAAAGGCAAAGTGAACCTCGGCGGGATTTGAACTCAGATCGTAAAGGGACGTAACTATGCTGGAAAGCATGGCGTCCGACTCTCTACTGATACTGCCAATCCACCGCCCTTATATTAATTAATTAATGAAGAATTTTCAGGGATTTACAAACATTATTAATCTTTTTATTATTAAGATAGTAACTTGTAAAATGATGTTGGAAGATTTTAATTTTATCAAGAACCCTTTGAAATGGTTGGTTTTGTTTCATAGAACCAGAACTGGTTTTGATCAGCTTTGTATGAAAAGGGTCAACCTAATTCTGAAGAAGAATCAGTGTGACAAAGATGGATCTTTGAATTACGGGATCAATTCACCTGAACCATACAGGTATAATTCACTTAACATCTTCCATACAGGTATAATTCACCTGACAGCTTCCCTACAGGTATAATTCACCTGAGCGGCCCCATGGTTCCATATAGATATTATTCACCCGACAGCTTCCGTACAGGTATATTTGTACATTATTCTATGTACAACACATGCACCTTTGATGAGTTGTAGTGCACCTGAGCACTGTACACAATAATTTTCATTATTATAATTCACCTGGCAGCTTCCATACAGGTATAATTCACCTGATAAGCTTCCATAAACAAAAGTTATGGTAAAAGACAATTGTCCAAGATGCCATAAAATGAGATTGAACCCAGAAAACCATGATTGTGAAGCGAACAACTTAACCACTCAGCCAAAAGAAGATTAGCCCTTAAGTATTTAAACTGGCCATATCCAGCCAGAATTCTCTCACCTCTTTCTGTTTAAACCAGCCATAACCGGCCACTCATACTAACGTTAAGGTATTGTTCTCAAAATGAATAATATCAAAATCTTATAGATTATTATGTGAGGTAAAGCCTTTCCCATGAACATATAATAGTATATATAGAGTAATGTGAATGCTAAAGGGTTAAGATGTTAAGATGTAAAAGACAGTCTGTTTGAAAATGAACCAATTTGGAGAACGATATTATCCAGAATCGTCCATAGACGCAGAACCTCCATGCCTTAATCCCTTTATTACCATATTTCTAATAAAAGACATTGTCTATGATGTTTAGATAATTCTGAAAATAATTGAGTATTGTTAGATATCTAGTAACATAAATAACTTTCTTGTTATTTAGCTGGTGTTTGGAACATAACTTACAAAAGTCCTATACATAAATTTATAAAGAAAAAATTTGCATAAATACAAACACTTTTCTATCCTAAAACCATGGAGGATTTTAGGTGAAAATGGTTAAAACAATTTACAAACTTTTGGTAGCCAGACATATTTTAACCTACATTGGAGCCTTTGCTAAATAATAATAATAACAATTGTTTCTACTTTAGTAGCTTCCCAGCAATTTGGAGGGAAGAGGGAAAGTTGATTGAATTGACCCCAGTACATTACTGGTACTTAATCCACCCTGTAATGATGAAAAGCAAAGCTAACCATGGCAGAATTTGAACTCAGAATTTGAACTCTATGTTGCCAATTATGTAATAATGATTCCTTTATTAGACACACAGGTCTCACATTAAGAAAACATTAAGGACGACACAGAGTGGGTTTTTGCATATATAACTATTCAGAGACGTGCAACCAAGTGAATACCCTCCATCAGGCATCTACCATACTCTGAACACCTTACTTCCCTTGGTATGGATACATTGAAGCTCTGACATCTGACAACTGACTTAGTAAACACCCACAAGATTGTTAACCATCTTGCCAACAACAACCCTGAATAGCTTTTTGAATTCCATGTGTCTAACACCTGTGGGCATGCCTACAAAGTCAGAAAACAACACAGTTCCCATGACTTTCGGAAACATTTTTTTTACGCTCAGAGTTGCTGAAGGAACAAACTACCTGCATCAGGTGTTAGCTGTTGGGTCACTGCATCCTTTAAAACTTCCACGCTTCCCAAAATCTGCCAACACTACACCTGATATTCCCCCTCCAAACACATACACACATGTATATCATGACCCATAATCTGTTTACTTTCCTGACATTTGTACATTATTCTATGTACTATACATGTACCTTTTATGAGTTGTAGTGCACCTGAGCACTGTACACAATAATTTCATTATTATTAAAAACTTAAAACAAAAACAATGAAACATGTAAAAATTCAAACAAAATCAAATTCCCCAATAGGGAAGAAACTTCTGCAGGTCACTTGGGGAGAAAGTCCACAAAATCCCCCAACCAGTTGTTCTCTAATCTACAGGCACATACTCAGAGCAGCCCCATTCACACGGACCATGCTTGCCACTCTCACCCACCTTTCAACAAACTGGTTGGAAGGCAACACTTCTCTCTCCACTCATTTTCTTCTTCAAATGAAACCAGAAATAATTAATCAGAGCTTTGCTAATGAGGAAAGTTCTAAACCCTTTTAAATGCATCAATCACATGACCTCTTTTGCCATGGCCACCAGGCAGATAAAAACTGCCTGTCCTTTTTAATTTGTGCACAATTTCAGGAGTGGGAAGGAGTTGATTTTATCAACCCTAGTATCTTGCTGGTATTTTATTGACTTCAGGACAAAAGACAAAGTTGACCCCAAGTAATTTAAGAATCAGAATATAAAGAACTAGGAGTAAATGTTATAAGGAATATGGTCCCAGGTTCTGACAATTCTGCAAAAGCCAATTGCCAGGACTAATCACACCACTGCAGAACTGCATTTAATTATGAAAGTTGCATTGAGTTGCAGAGTGTTGCAGTTGTTTGCAACTGCAGTTAAATGATAATGGTGGGTGTGACATATGAAGATTTCACTGTTATTTCTAGCAGATCAAACAACCACGTAGAGATTCTCTCATTGGCTCATGTATAAATTATTGTATGTATTGTTGCTATTAGGTGGTGTGCAGTATATAACCAGCCACTGGTATAGAAGTATTCATGGTCTGTTGTTGTAGTAGTAGTAGTAGTAGTAGTAGTAGTAGTAGTAGTGGTGGTGGTAGTGGTGGTGGTGGTGGTGGTGGTGATGATGGTAGTAGTAGTAGTTAAAAGTGTATATAACTACTTATAGTATGTTAGAAGTGTATATGTGTGTTTGTGTGTGTGTGTGTGTATGTCCATGTGTGTGTGTGTGTGCCCGTATGTTTGTGTGTGTATGTGTGTTCATGTGTGTCCATGTGTGTGTGTGTGTGCCCGTATGTTTGTGTGTGTATGTGTGCATGTGGTTATGTATGTGTATCCGTATGTTTGTGTGTGTATGTGCGCATGTGGTTATGTGTGTGTAAACCAATGCTGTGAGCTCCCATTTTAGAATAGGTGTGCCCACTATATCCCTACATTTTGTAAGAGGCAAATATAATGACAGTGCCAAAAAGGATAGAAAGGAAATTTTTCTAAAAATATTAATTATTTAGTACTAATTAGAAACTTGACACATAGTTTGTATTTAAAATTGTGTTGGAAAACTTTTAATTTAAATAAAAACCCTTTAAAATGTTGATTTTGTTTCATAGATGGAACCCAAGCCGGTTTTGGCTGGGTTGGAACCAAAAGGGTTAAAATGTTTCTTGTTACTAAGTCAGCTATAGCATAGTTCAGTGTTTATTGTCTATTTGTGTTGTAGTAACAGTGAGTGTGTGCAGCATTGCAGACAGCAGTATATATGTGTATTTAATAACATATAACAGTGTGTGTAGCATTGCAGACAGCTGTATCTATGTGTATTTAATCACATGCTCTGTTGCTCTGCTATTTGTCAATATTGGAAAGATCATGCTAACCAAGTTGAAGAGATAAAATTATGCAATAATGGTAATGCTGGTGCCATGATAAAATATACCCAAACCATTCTGTAAAGTGGCAATTATGGCGCTGCAATGAAATGCACCCAGCTCACTCTGTAAAGTGGTAGTACTAGTGCCATGATAAAATGTACCCAGCCCACTCTGTAAAGTGGTAGTGCTGGTCCATGATAAAATACACCCTGTACACTCTGTGAAGTGGTAGTATTGGTGCCATGATAAAATATACCTAGTCCACTCTGTAAAGCAGTAATGATGGTGCCATGATAAAATACACCCTGTACACTCTGTAAAGTTGTAGTTCTGGTGCCATGATAAAATGTACCAAGCCCACTCTGTAAAGCAGTAGTGATGGTACCATGATAAAATACACCCTGTACACTCTTTAAAGTAGTAGTACTGGTGCCATGATAAAATGTACCCAGTACACTATGTAAAGTGATAGTACTGGTGTCATGATAAAACTAATTCAATCAATAAATGTGTGTGTCTGTTGCTTTATATCTATTTTTCTATCCATTAAGCCATCTTTCTGTTTGTCTGTCTCTTTAGCTCTCTTTTATCTATCTATGTCTGTCTCTCTACCACTATATGTCAGAAATGTAAGATAGTAAGTTCAGGGTAATATATATATCGAGGCCCCCCATTGGTCAATAATGACGATGGTTTTGCACCTAGAGGCAGAAGCATAGGCAATGCTTGTTTGTGAAAGACCAGTAGTCACCCATGCATACCAGCCTCCCCTCTTCACGTCACCGATGTTGTCCAAGGGAAAGGCAAAGGTCAATACAGCTTGGTATCAGTGACATTGCAACTCATTTCTACAGCTGAGTGAACTGGAGCAACGTGAAATAAAGTGTCTTGCTCAAGGACACAACACATCACCCGGTCCGAGACACGAACTCGTAACTTCTCAATTGCAAGCCCAACACCCTAACCACTAAGCCATGCACCTTCACACACACACACACACACACGCACACACATATATATATATATGGATATATAATGGATATATATATATATAATGGATATATATATATATAATGGAGGCACATGGCTTAGTGGTTAGAGCATTGGCCTTGCAATCGAAAGGTTGTGAGTTCAATTCTCAGACTGGGTGATGTGTTGTTTCCTTGAGCAAGACACTTTATTTCACATTGCTCCAGTTTACTCAGCTGTAGAAATGAGATGATAGGGACTGGGGTCCATATCATTCCACTGCAAAGTGATCGTGGAGGTGCCACGGCAAAAAAGCACCCAGCACTCACTGTAAATGAGGTTGGTGTTAGGAAGGGCATCCAGCTGTAGAAATCAAGCCAGAATCAGTTCCCGTCCCACCCTTGCAAGCAGGGAAAAGTGGACGTAAAATGAAATGATGATGATGATAAATGATGATATATTTGAAAAAGTGCCCTGCATGGCTAAGATCATATGAAATGAATAAAAAAAAAAAGATAGTTGAAGACAACAGAAAATGGATGAAACACCAGACAGTCCCTTCTCATCAGTTGACCTCTGGAGGTCCTTGTGGTTTCAGTTCTTTATGTGTATATGTGTATGTGAGTTGGTACATAGAATCCATAAACATGACTACAATTTGGTGAAGAAACCAAACAAACATAAATCAATGTGTTATATCCTAATATAAATAATAGTTTCTATATTTGGCACAAGGCCAGCAATTTCAAAGGAAGGGAAAAGTCAATTACATCGATTCCAGTACGTTACTGGTACTTTATTTTATCAACCCTGTAAGGTTGAAAGGTAAGGATAACCTCAGCAGGCCAAATACTACTAATAATAATAATTGTTTCTACTTTTGGCACAAGGCCAGCAATTACCCCTGTGTATTACTGGTACTTTATTTTATCGACTCCGTAAGGATGAAAGGCAAAGTTAACCCCAGCGGGATTTGAACTCAGATCATAAAGGGCCGTAACTCTATGCCTATTGATCCTCTTAATGGTTTCTTTATTGGTCACAAGGACTTACACAAAGAAAAACATTACAGATGGCACAGGACAATACAAAGTGGGTTTTGGCCATGTAAAAAGGTTATAACAAGAAAATAGAAATGTGTAAAAACAAATTAAAAAATTCAAACAACAAAAATTCCCCAATAGAGCAGAAACCTCCGAGGGTCACTCATGGCAAAAACCACACAAAAGACCATGGCCCTCTCTCAGTTCTCCCACTCTTCAGTCTACAGGCGCATACTCAGAGCAGACCAGACTCGCCACTTTCACCCACCATTCAACAAACTTACTAGAAGACAGCATTTGCCTTTGATCCTCTTGATATCACAAATGAATTAATTCAATCATTATTTTCTGACATGTCAATTTCATTCTTCTTCAATCCCTAGCAAGTGACTGGGAGAAGCTGTCCTTTCAACCAATACACTGCTGTGGGTGCTGCTGGATGATAGACTCCGATGATGATCTTCTTCCAGGCTTTTCTATCCATGGAACTGTCCTTAGCATGGTTAGGGTCAAGGCGCTGTAATTTCAGATCCTCCTCAATTTGTTTTGCCCATGTCTTCTCCAGTGCATAGGTCACTGTCATGACAAAAGGTGGTGTGCTAGTCTTCTTGTGCTCATCCTGCAGATATGGCCAAACCACTGTAGCCTACGTTGCCAGATTTGGTCTTCAATGGTCGGCTGCTACTGGCATTGTTCTTGGATGTTGTTGTTTGAGATTCTGTCGTGTAGAGAAACCCCAAGGATCTGATGAAGACATCACATTTGGAACGCCTCGAGCTTGTCAATTTCATTTAATCTAACTAAGTAGACTTTATAATTTTTAAACCCTTCAAATACCAAAATGTTTTCTTGTTTTCTTCCTGCTGTGATTGTTGTTCAATTCCTTTTAATCTCAATGAAAATGTCAATTCTTTTGGTATTTTCCGAAACAATTCTTCACTATATTGAATTCATAGGAATTTTACAAATGTAAATGTACTTAGTAATTTTTTTCTGGGAAGATTATTTTCCATTATAAGTGTGTTAGATGATTACACCAGTTGGCTCACTGCTGGAAAGTGTTCTTGGAATCCTCCATGACCTTCTGTGGAGAAGGGGGAGGGGAGAGAAGAAGATTTTCAATTAACCTTTTTTGATACTAAACTGACTAAAACCGTTCCTGATTCTAAAGTACAAAACAGTTTGTTTTAAATTGTTTATATTTATCTAACAACCTTCCATCATAATTTTAACTAAGAACCATTGTTAAGTTATGTTCCAAACATCATCTAAAAATGTTTATATTTATCTAGAAACCCCCCATTTTAATTTTATGTAAGAACCTGTAGTATGTTTCAAACACCAGATAGATGATAAGAAAGTTAGTTATATTACTAAATTCCTTGAAAGTCTTGATTATTTGAAAATCACAGGCAGTGAAAAGTTTGGTAGAGAAATGGTTAAGATGATCAACCAATGAAGAAAATGAATGAATAAATGAATGAATGAATGAATGAATGAATATATGTATGTATGTCGGGTCACTCTTGAGTGCTACTGGTAACATGTAACCCAGTACAACTTGTCGCATGGTCGGGTCGTCAGCGACTAAATCAGCAACCCCACCAGGTTTACTTGATGAGGAGGTTGATTTTGGACACCCTGCAGGAAAAAAAACAAAACCTGACAAAGGGTGGAAGAACTCATAAGAGTCAACGGCAATCCAAAAGTGTGTAAATATGTATATACACATGTACTTATGTATGTATATGTATATGTTTATATACATTGGTGCATGTGTATGTATATGCGCGGGGACATAGAAATAGTCGGGCTGGACACCCAATTGCACGGTTAAACCACTGGGAGTGAAGGACCCCTAGCCTTTGTCAGGGCATTCTTCTAGGAGAAGGCAACTCAGGAAACTGGGATAACTCCGATATAAAACCTGCGGCTCAGTAGTTACCGATGATGTTGATCCTTTCTTCTTTTTGGGTTATAGCTACTGTCGCTCAGAGAGTGGGATTGGCTCAGTGCACAGTCTTTCCTCACTTTAAAAAATATCTTCACGCACAGGCATTGCACAATAGAATTAATTAATAATTATTAATAATGGTATATCGTGCAATGGCCATACTCGATAATGAGGGAGCAGCCATCATGTATGTATGTATGTATGTATGTATGTATGTATGTATGTATGTGTGTATATGTGTGCATATATGGATGGAAGGATGTATGTATGTGTGTACATGTATGTATGGATGGATGGATGTATATATATATATATATATATATATATATATATATATATATATATATGTATGTATATGTATGTGTGTATGTATGTATGTTTGAAAAATAAATATTGTAAATTCAGTAAGGCTAGTTGTAGTTGTCTGACATTCCAACTCCACCCATGCCCACCTCCACGAAATTTCCAGAAACACATTGTCAGTCTGTAATCTGTCATTGTAGATCAAATTTGAAGCTACAGTAAAAAAAAAAACATCATACACTTAATTCTACTGTTTTGATAAACTACTACTACCACCACCACTACTACAACCAGTACCACTACTACCACCACCACCACTACTACAGCTACTACTACCATCACCACTACTACTACCACTACCACCACTACTACAGCTACTACTACCACCACCACTACTACTACCACTACCACCATATCCCCCTTCACCACCACTAACACCACCAGCACCACCATCACCATCAAGACCTCTACCACCGTCAGGTCACCATATAATATGTTAGACTACATAAATACATTGTTCCCCTTTTTAAACTTCAGGTCACCATTTAATATGTTAGATGACATAAAAACAATAATTCTGAAGCAGTAACTTTTTATATAATTTTTTTCATACTTGCATGGGTTAGGATCAGCGCTGGACTTACCTCTAAGCTAAATAAACTATAGCTTAGGGCCACGCATCCTCAGCATCCTCGGGAGCCTTGTTTTTAAAATACATTTTTATTTTATCATTAGCTTTTATTCTTTAACACTAAATCAACAAAAGTTATAATAATAATAATAATAATAATAATAATAATAATAATAATGAAATATTGTGTACAGTGCTCAGGTGCACTACAACTCATCAAAAAGTGTATGTATAGTACATAGGGTAATGTACAAACGTCAGGAAAATGAACAGTGCATGAATCATGATATACACATGTGTGCATGTGTATGGAAGGGGTATATCAGGTGTAGTTTTGGCATATTTCGGGAAGCGTGAGTGTTTTAAAGGATGCAGTGTTTCGGCAGCTAACAACTGACGCAGGCAGTTTGTTCCATGAAAAAATGTTTACAAAAGTCATGGGAGCTGTGCTGTTTTCTGATTTTGTAGGTATGTCCACGTGTGTTAAACACATGGAGATCAAAAAGGTGCTCAGGGTTGTTGTTGGCAAGATGATTAATAACTTTGTGGGTGTTTACCAAGTCCATTGCCAGACGTCGGAGCTTCCCAATGCCCAGGGAAGCAAGGCGTTCAGAGTATGGTAGGTGTCTGATGGAGGGTATGCGCTTGGTTGCACGTCTCTGAACAGTTTCCAGGAGGTCAATGTTCTGAGCAAGATGGGGGTTCCAGACTGATGGTGCGAATTCCAAGTGTGGTCGACCATAGCTATATACAGTTTTAAATAGATGGCTGGAGAGTGGCTAACAAAGGTCTTGCTGAGTGATGCCAAGACACCCTCAGCCTTCTTGACAATCTTAGAGACATGCTTTGTCCAATGAAAATTGCTGCTGACAGTAATGCCCAGGTCACGTTCACAAGAGGACTTCTTGATATCAGTGTTGTGGAGGGAGTATGTGGACGCTGGATTTTCCCTCCCAAAATGCATGGTGGTACACTTGTCCACAGCCAGCTTCAGTTGCTAGTCTGTGATCCATTGCTGCATTGTGTCCAGGTCTGATTGTAGGAAAGAGTTGTAGATTTCAGGATCAGTCCTTTTGATTTCAAGGTACAGCTTGATGTCATCTGCATATTTCAGTACCGTGGCATTCTGTAAGTTGGCATCTATGTCATTAATATATGCCACAAACAAAAGGAGACCAAGAACAGATCCCTGTGGTACACCAGATGACATCTCATATGGTGAAGAATGCTGTCCTAGAACCATGACTACCTCTTTTCGGCTGAGAATGAAGGATTTCAACCAGTCGAAAAGATCATCCCTCACACCCATTGCAGAGAGTTTTGCCATAAGTCTTTTGTGTGGCACAGAATTAAAAGCCTTAGCAAAGTCAAGATAAACAACATCCACCCATGAGCCGCTGTCAGTGATCCGGGTAATGTCTTCAAGGAACTCGATAAGCTGATCACAGCAGCTGGAATTAGTGATAAATCCAAACTGCGAGGGCCAGATGAGGCTGTGAGAGCTCCAGAAGTTCCAAAGTGTTTCTCTGACACAGGATTCCATCAGTTTGGCCATACAGCTAGTAAGACTAGATAGTTGACAGGTGACATGCGGTTGCCCTTTTTGAACAGGGGAATGACACTGGCAGTTTTCCACTGCTCCGGAGTAGCACCATTGTTGAGACAGTATTGAAAGAAGAAAGAAAGCTGGCGCAAAAGGAAATACCCGCCACGTTTGAGAAGCAGGTATGTAACACCATCAAGACCAGGGGAGGCATAGTTGCGCTTATTCTTAAGGTGATGTCGCAACATTTTAGGTGTAAATTCCATAGTTCTTATGGAATTTGATGTTAGAGATGGTGGAGATGGTACATTCTGGTTTTCAACAGTAAAAATACTTGCATAGCACTCAGCAATGAGTTCTGCGCATTCTTTGGGATCGTTAGTGATCTGGCTTGTGTGGGGATTGTGAAGAGGACCAACTGGAGAGTGAGGTCTCTTCTTTGAATGAACATATTTCCAGAACACCTTACTGTCAGGATTGGTTGCTATGCACTGTTCAAATTCAAGCACTGCCTTCTTTGTCACTTGCTTGAGATGGTTAGAAGATTTATTCCACTTTTTTCTGTTGGCATCTGATTTATGCAGTTTATATTCCCTTTCAGCGTTCCGACGTTCTTTCCTGGCAAGTCGGACCGCTGAAGTTTCCCAAATTGCACTTTTGGGGTGTTTTTTTTTTCTGCTTAAGTGGCACCGATGCTGCACACGCTATCCATATTGAGTCCAGGATGCTCTGGAGTATAGTGTTCACATCTCCAGAGTTATACATCTCATGCCAGTTTGGGCGCTGTAGCTCAGTGCAGTACAAGTTCCAATCTGCTCTCTTCCAATCAAAGAAAGCAGATTGCAGATGGCTCTGGTTTTTGTTGCTGCCCACAAGAGCCAGATTGGCAATGATCATAGCATGATCAGAGTCGCCTAAAGGTTCATCAGTAGTACAACTGATAACCACTTCAGGAGTAGTGGTGAAGATCAGGTCCAAAGTGTTGTCACCTCTTGTTGGAGAGGTGACTATATGTGACCAGTTTGAGTCCAGCACTAGTTCAAGGAAATCGTTTGCCCACTGTGGCCAACGAAAGGTTTCCCAATCGATCTCAGGATGATTGAAGTCACCTGCAATAAACACATAAGTGGCTGTTTTCCTGGCAGCAACTCTGAGGATATCGCAAAGCTGTGTGTCCTGATGGTAGTTTGGGGGGTGATAAACAACACCAAGCAGAAGTGTTGACATGGTCATACGTATGTCACAAAAAAAAACTTCTTCTTGTGATTCGTTCAAATCAACACAAGGAATTACCGAAAAGTTTGAACGAACATAGACCATCACACCACCACCACGGCGATTAATGCGGTCCTTGCGGAAAAGGTTGTACCCAGTAATGCTGAAAACCCCATCACAGTGTAAGGAATGTGCCCATGTTTCCGTGACTGTGATGAAGTCAAGGTCGATGCTCCTGACGTAGGAGTCAAACAGATGTATCTTGTTGCATAAACTGCGAGCATTTAAGGACAACAATTTGTACCCTGCTTGCAGTTTATGATGGTGTGTAGAGGGTGGCAGGTTGTTCTGGTTTAGTTTCCCAGAGTTGTTGCAGTTTTTTCATTGCCAGTTATTGTGGGTAGAGCATACTCAGACCAGCTGGTATCTCTCTTCCACGTTTCACCAGCCTTAACAAACCTCCAGATCTGCCCATCATCACGCAGACTAAAACTTTCCTGTTGTGCTGAGTTCCGATTCAAAGAAGCTGCAGCACGTAGCTTTGGACGTACATGGGGTGGTAGGCCTGGGCGTGTTCGGAAGGTAATCCGATGTTCACGCCCAGCTTTAGCAGAGGCCAGATGATATGAGATTGCCTCAGCGGGGTCCGAAAAAGACAGCCTGATGAGTCTGGGTTTTGGACCAGGTCGACCAAGGCGGAGAGCACCTTTTGGGGGAACATAGCCTAGGTCTTTGGCTGAGCTGGCAGCAAATGCCTGAAGATCAGCCTCGTCCTCTGGTACCCCAATGGCAATTACTTCATGGGTAGCAGATTCCGCAGTCTTCTCAGTGTGCCCAGATACGGCAAGAGGTACAGGGAGATTCTTTAGCAAGGCATTCCGATAAGGCCCCTCATTGTGGGATCCTACCCGAATGCTTGCCTTTATTCCTGTTACTTCCCTTCTTAAAGCAGAAATCATTAGTTGCAATTCTGCAAAATCTGTACTGGTCGGTTGTTGTTGTTGTTGCTGTTGCTGTTGTTGTTGTTGGTGGCGGTAGTGGTGGTGGTGGTGGTGATGATGATGTTCCTCCACGGGAATGGTAGGGGAAGACACAGTCGCTGGTTGTTGGTGTCGAGATGTACTGGGAGCGGAAGACATGGGTTGTTGTTGTTTCTGATGTTCTCCCACAGGAATAGCAGCAGAAGCCAGTGTCATAGGTTTTTGCCGTTGTTCAGTAACAATGGTAGAGGAAGATACAGTCATCGGGGGTTTTTTTGTTGTTGTTGTTTTTCAATAACATTGGTGGAGGTAGGTACACAGGCCAGGCACTGAAAGGACCAGGATTTTAGCTGGACCATCTCCCAGATTCCATCCATCATAGCATTATGATGTCTCTTTTTTGGCCTGGGATCCTCCAGAAGCCTATGGTGCATTGAAGGCAGACAGGTTCCACATTCGACCCAGCGATTACGGAACGAGTTTTCAGGTTCCGTACAAATGTGGCAGATGTGATTTTCTGGGCAATGTTCTATTTTGGAACATCGACCACTTTTGTCGCATACTTCATCCATGGATATCACCATGGCAATTTTGTTATTTCTACCCATCCGTAGAGAAACACAATGTAAACAATATAGGTTTAGCGCACTTGATTACGATAGAAATAAAATGTCTGTTTTTTGTTTTGTTTTTTTGTGTAGTTTGTTTCCGTTTTTCTAAATGTTGTGTGTACGTACAAAAGAGTCTGCGCATGTAAACAAATAAATATGCTGCGTAAGTTAACGAGATAAATGTTTGTTTATGTTTTGTTTTTGTATTTCTGTTTCTATTTTCCTATGTATTATGTGTGTGTGTATGCAACAAGATCTGCACACGAATATATAATTATATATATATATAATTAAAAGGTGTATGTGGGTTAGAAGCGAAGTCAATGTTCAGAAATATTTTACAAGTGTACGTTAGATTGGCCGGTATAGTGTCTCACACGAAATAGTGTGGTTTCTTTTCACTTGTGTGTATATGCATGTGGTATGTATCTGTATATAGATTTATGTGTATATTGTTGTTTATAGATTTTGTAAAGTACTTACTGCGAACCCTAAGTGATGTAATGATTTGTTGTTTTTCTTTCCCCCGTCCATGTCCACACGTGGTTTGTTGGCGAAAATCAAATCAAATCAAATGTACTTCGTTAAAATAATTCTATGTTGAAACTGGTACTAGTTGTCAGGGAACAGTCAAAGTATTTGTAATAATGAATATTGTAATCCATCTGACATGTGTTTAAAGGCAGTTTTTGGTGAAAATATTATATTTTGTTTGGTCAAGACGTGGTCAAACGTCCTTCCTTGTCGCCATTTTTTATATATGAATGAGTCAGGACCCCGACAGCTGGGCTCTTGCCATTTCAACAGCTAGTTCCAGTGAGGATATATATATATATATATATATATATATATATATATATATTTAGAAGGAAAAAGGGGCTGTGTGGTTACTTGATAAAGTGTATTTAGAAATAAAAGGAAAGCACAAACAAGGAACAGGTCCCCTATTCAGTTGTCCCCGGGGGTCTCGGACGTTTCAACGCGTTAAAGACAATGCTTTGAAATGTCCGAGACCCCCAGCAGACAACTGAAGAGGGGACCTCTCCCTTGTTTGTGCTTTCCTTTTATTTCTATATATATATAGTAAAGAACCGTTTTGGTCACAAATGACCATGGGATTTGCATCTAGAGAGTTCCCCTATGAGGCACAAGTCCAGGGAACGTTGTTTGTGGAAACCAGCAGTTGCCAATGCATACCAGTCTCCCCTCTACACACCACCGATGTTATTAAAGGGAAAGACAATGGCCAATACACCTTAGCACCAGTGACATCACAGCTCATTTCTATCAGTGAGTAAACTAGAGCAACGTGAAATAAAGTGTCTTGCTCAAGGACACAACACATCACCCAGTCCGAGAACCGAACTCACAACCTCCTGATTGCAAGCCAAACGCTCTAACCACTAAGAGTTGCGTATGTATATATATATATATATATATAATAATTGTTTCTACTTTTGGCACTTACCCAGTGTATTACTGGTACTTTATTCTATCGACCCCGTAAGGATGAAAGGCAAAGTTAACCTCGGCGGGATTTGAACTCAGAATCGCAAGGGCCGTAACTCTATACGTCAAAGGAGTTGACGGACCCAGCATATTTATCAATGCCAGTACCGGTTGTATCTCAGCGTACTCAATAGGCAATGTAAGATACATTCCCAGAGTATACACATAGTTATTTGCTTCAACACAACACACGTAAAACGGGTGCCTATAATAGTTCCTGGACTCGAGTTTCGGCCGCACTAATACAGCAGTAAGGTGCACTGCACCATCTGTATGCAACAATGCACAATCGGCTTATGCGGCTTCATCAGCAGGTATCACCTAATCAATAACCAATCGATCAACAGAATCCAAACACCAACCCTCTCTCTATATATATATATATGTATATAGGAAAAGAGTCAGGATCCTGACAGCTGAGCTCCAGCCGTTTCAACAGCTAGTTCAGATCTAGCTGTCAAAACGGCTGGAGCTCAGCCGTTAGGGTCCTGACTCTTTTCCTATTACCCACTCTACTACCCTAAGTATTGAGTACTCTGGTGTGTTATAGTCCACCTGGTTCCTTACTACACTTCCTTCATTATATATATATATATATAAACGTAACACTAACCCTATACATATCGTAATCATCATCATGATTCAGTGTCCATTTTTCTTACATGTGATATATTGATGCAGTCATAAATACACATCCAACACTGGCCAACAAACTATTAAATTGTTAATAGATTATTGTAAATTTCAGTCACAGAAGCTTCTAATATTAAAATTCCTGTAAGAAAGATTTATTGAAAATATTCCTTAGTTCCAGTAGGAATTGGTAATGCATTCAGATAATTGCTAACATTTTTTCAACTGACTA
The DNA here is from genome assembly GCA_964016885.1 of Eledone cirrhosa. Taxonomy (NCBI): domain Eukaryota; kingdom Metazoa; phylum Mollusca; class Cephalopoda; order Octopoda; family Eledonidae; genus Eledone; species Eledone cirrhosa. The sequence goes on along the minus strand of OZ024743.1, from coordinate 308,005,885 downwards.
TTTTGTCTTTGAACAAGATAGATCCATTCAAGAATTGTATCTAAATGAGATCAGTGTGCTAGCATAGCTGTGAGAGTTGAAGGTTTTGATATGTGATATACAACCATGTTTCTGGGTTTATAATCGTAAACCCCAATAAAGAGATGTGTGGGCAGGCATAGCTGTGGGGTTGAAGAGTTCACTGTACAGTCAACACTGTAAGGTGGTCTGATGGTGACAGGAGAAAAAGCAGCCAGTCCACACTATATGGTGGTTGTGTTGGTGATACAATAAAAAGCACTCATTCCACACTGTATGGTGATTGTGTTGGTGACACAACAAAAAGCACCCAGTCCACACTGTAACATATTTGGTGTTCGGAAAGACATCCAGCTAGTGTCACCTTCACATTTTGTCTGCAGGACAAAGCGGAAAGATACCGCTCAGACTAGGGAGTACACACTGTCGCTCCCTCCCACTTCGATTCATTTCATTGTTTAATTTCGTCTTTCATTTTATTTCTTTTCTTTTTCTTCTATTCTTCATTTCCGATGTAAAATTAATAATGAAAAAAATAATAATGAAACAATCAAAAACATGGCAGTCACTATTAAAACTATTGCTTTTCTTTCCAGAATCAGGATAAAAGTATAACATCTGGGGAAGGAATTCCATGACATAAAATGTGGCTGATGAAGTGAGTAATGCTGGCTCTTCTCTTCAGCAATGCTTTTATCCACTTTGCTGTGTAGCTGAGATATACTAGACAGCCAAATGTGAAGAAGTTTCTCTTTTCCATTTTCTCTTCTTCATTGTTTTTGTTTTCTTCCTTTTCTTTCTTTCGATTGTTGTCATTATCATATTGTAAAGAACCCACCCCATTAAGGTGGTAGTACTGGTGCCATGACAAACAGTACTTATGCCACCTAGTAAGGTGGTAGTACTGGTGCCATGACAAAAAGTACTTATGCCACCTAGTAAGGTGGTAGTACTGGTGCCATGACAAAAAGTACTTATGCCACCTAGTAAGGTGGTAGTACTGGTGCCATGACAAAAAGTACTTATGCCACCTAGTAAGGTGTAGTACTGGTGCCATGACAAAAAGTACTTATGCCACCTAGTAAGGTGGTAGTACTGGTGCCATGACAAAAAGTACTTATGCCACCTAGTAAGGTGGTAGTACTGGTGCCATGACAAAAAGTACTTATGCCACCTAGTAAGGTGTAGTACTGGTGCCATGACAAAAAGTACTTATGCCACCTAGTAAGGTGGTAGTACTGGTGCCATGACAAAAAGTACTTATGCCACCTAGTAAGGTGGTAGTACTGGTGCCATGACAAAAAGTACTTATGCCACCTAGTAAGGTGGTAGTACAGGTGCCATGACAAAAAGTACTTATGCCACCTAGTAAGGTGGTAGTACAGGTGCCATGACAAAAAGTACTTATGCCACCTAGTAAGGTGGTAGTACAGGTGCCATGACAAACAGTACTTGCGCCACCTAGTAAGGTGGTAGTACAGGTGCCATACCAAACAGTACTTGCGCCACCTAGTAAGGTGGTAGTACAGGTGCCATGACAAAAAGTACTTATGCCACCTAGTAAGGTGGTAGTACAGGTGCCATGACAAAAAGTACTTATGCCACCTAGTAAGGTGGTAGTACTGGTTCCATGACAAAAAGTACTTATGCCACCTAGTAAGGTGGTAGTACAGGTGCCATGACAAACAGTACTTGCGCCACCTAGTAAGGTGGTAGTACAGGTGCCATACCAAACAGTACTTGCGCCACCTAGTAAGGTCGTAGTACAGGTGCCATGACAAACTACTTATGTCACCTAGTAAGGTGGTAGTACAGGTGCCATGACAAACTACTTATGTCACCTAGTAAGGTGGTATTACTGGTGCCATACCAACAGTACTTATGCCACCTAGTAAAGTAGTAGTACTGGTGCCATGACAAAAAGTACCTATTCCACCTAGTAAGGTGGTAGTACAGGTGCCACAATAAAATGCACCCAGTGCACACTGTAAAGTGATAGGCATTGGGAAGAGCATCCAATTGTGGAAAACCAAGCCACATGTGAGCAAGGCATGATCATGTGACCTGTCTACCTACATAATGTGACAACCCATCTAACCCATGTAAGCATGAAAAATAGATGTTAACTGGTAGCGATGATGATGATGATTTAAAAAATTTGAAATTAAGAGCTGTTACTACTTGAACTTCTCCACCTGCTTCAGTAGAACTCCATTCACATGTAGGGTGCACTACACAGGCTTCCTTGTGAGGACAAGTGCTTCAGTCTTTGCAGCACTGATTTTCATTCCTGCTGTGCAGCACTCAGCAGCAAACCTATCAAGTGCTTGTCGGAGATTACCTTCTGTCGGGTTAAGTAACACCATGTCGTCTACAAATTCCAGCTGTCTGATTCTACACCTGTCAGTCATGATACCACTTCCAACCCACCTGTGCATGTCAATCCTGTTTATGAAAATTATGAAGAGGATCCAGCTAGATCAAGTGGAGTTGGTTGCTTCTGACTGGATTTGCTGGAGGGAATGTTTGAGGACTCTGCCTCCATGACCCTCTCATGAGAAAGAAGAAGAAGAAGAAGAAGAAGAAGAAGAAGAAGAAGAAGAAGAAGAAGAAGAAGAAGAAGAAGAAGAAGAAGAAGAAGAAGAAGAAGAAGAAGAAGAAGAAGAAGAAGAAGAAGAAGAAGAAGAAGAAGAAGAAGAAGAAGAAGAAGAAGAAGAAGAAGAAGAAGAAGAAGAAGAAGAAGAAGAAGAAGAAGAAGAAGAAGAAGAAGAAGAAGTTACTAATAAGATATTATTTAGTCCTGCACTTTATCATTTTGTGCACACATATTTTTTTTATTAATTCCTTTAACTGCTTTCAGTCATTAGACTGTGGCCATGCTGGGGCACTGCCTTCTTTCATTGGTTTCAGTCATTAGACTTTGGCCATGCTGGCGCACTGCCTTCTTTCACTGGTTTCAGTTATTAGACAGTGGCCATCCTGGGACACTTCCTTCTTTCACTGGTTTCAGTTATTAGACTATGGCTATGTTGGAGCATTGCATTAATTTACTAGTTTCAGACATTAGACTGTGACTATGCTGGGACACTGCCTTTTTTTACTAGTTTCAGCCACTCCACCTCACATGGCTTCTTCCTTAGGCAGACAGCCATTTTTCCAATTTTGCAAAGGAAAATGGCTGTTTCAGGGACCTAGAACACCAGAGGTCTTGACAGCAACTACACTTTAATTTAACATTACATTAGATTTAACTTTGTCTTTTTATCACTCCAGTGGCAATAAAATATATACCAGTCATATTCTATACATCAATTACTTGACTACACATTCTCTTCTACAAAAATTGGCATTGTATCAAATATAAAGAAATCAATATATATTTATCTCAGTCAAATGTGATAAACAGAATCAATTGGTTTCCAGTTCTGTACATGTTCAGACTAACAATAGAGAGAAGAATTAACATTTCCCTTACCATAATTCTAATGAAATACATTGCCTATGATTTTCAATGAAGCTTAGAAAAGCTCAAGAATTTGGAGTGATTTAGTAATATAACTAACTTTTCATTTCTAAGCTAGTGTTTGAAACATAACAAAATTTTCTGATATAAATTTATGATGGAAGGTTTAAATTTAAATGGAGTTTCACTGAAGCAGGTAGAGTAGTTCAAGTATCTCTGGGCAGTGTTCACGAGTGATGGAAGGCAGAAGGCTGAATTAAGTGCATGAGTTGCAGGAGCTGGTGCAGTAATGCACCAGCTTCAGCATTCAGTAATCAGAAGAAAGGAGGTAGGCATAAAAATCAAACTCGCTATCTTCAATTTGGTATTCGTGCCAACCCTTACCTAAGGTCATGAATCTTGGGTAATGACCAAAAGAATATGATTGCGGATGCAAGCGGCCAAAATGGGATTCCTCTGAAGGGTCTTTAGAGTAATGTTACTTAATAGAGTGCATAGCTTGGATATCAGAGAGTTACTCCAAGTAGAGCTATTACTTCTCCAAATTCAGAGATCACAGCTCCGATACTTTTTTTACGGGCAAAACCAACAGGCAGGAGACCCAGGGATAGACCCCAAGCAAGATGGTTGGATAACATCCATGAGCTTGGCTGGTCATGCTTGGGCATCCAGCCAGATCAGTTGGAGACAGTTGCTTCTGACAGGAACCACTGGAAAGAGTGTTTGAGGACTCTGCTCACATGACCCTCACAGGAATAAGTGGGCGAAGAAGAATAAAGGTTTTTATTTTAAATATATTATTGGTTTTAAACTATTGAAACGTGAATGGTTCCAGACAAATTGGTATGAAAAGGGTTAAAAGGGAAAGGAGCTGATCATCATATCAGACCAAAGAAACACTATATCATTATGACACATTTTAGAAATTTCTGCTCTAGAGGAGTGTATCACTTAAATATAAAGGAATATGTCAGTTTTACGGCTCTTTTTGGTTTGTTTTTATCTAGCAAAACACTTTATTTAAACATATTGTGTCAACTATATTTTACAAACAGAAGTTATACAATGAATGGAAATATGGAAGAAAATAGATAAAAACAAAATTAAGTAGTGAAAAAAAGGGGGTAGGGGTAAAGAAAGGCTGATCTGGGTGAATAGGAAAGTAGGGGAAAGGACTATAGATGCCATAAATGAGAAGAAAAAGAGGGAAAGAACAAGGACTATCAGGACACGGAAGAAAGAGAGGAGGAAAGGGTGACAGGCTCTATGCCTAGGGTGGGGCAGTGTTTTAGCTGTGCCCCAAGGACTAAACTGCAAAGGCATTTCTGTAGGCAATGGCCGCCAGTGACACCGGCTGCAACAGCCACCCCACCTCATACGGCCCCTACCTCAGATGGGCTACTGACATTCTGATTTTATGGAGGAGCTTGGCTGTATGGGGTCCAAGGACACCTGAGGTCTCATCAGCATCCGATACAAAGAGGAAGTGGCCTGACAAGTCCCAGTATTTGCTTGTCTTCCTGTCCTCTGCATTGCAGGCTGCAATCAGAAACCTGTCTGAACAAGTTGTATTTCATTGTATTATTTTATGTATTTTCATTTCAGGTTTTGGTCTAAAGGTTCCATTAATCCCCTGGGTAGTCTCATCAACCAGCTAGGAATTGATATGAACAATTTTGGAGAACCCTAATTTATAAAATAACAGGTATTCATATTCCATAAGTAAATGGATGGTGCTAGAAAGCACACCTACAATTAGAAAGAATACATGTTACTAGAAAGAACATCTATTATTAGAATGATGTGTTACTAAAAAGATGTGTTATTAGAAAGATGTGTTACTAGAAAGATGTGTTACTAGAAAGATGTGTTACTAGAAAGATGTGTTACAAGAAAGATGTGTTACTAGAAAGATGTGTTACAAGAAAGATGTGTTACTAGAAATATGTGTTACTAGAAAGATGTGTTACAAGAAAGATGTGTTACTAGAAAGATGTGTTACTAGAAAGATGTGTTACAAGAAAGATGTGTTACAAGAAAGATGTGCTACTAGAAATATGTGTTACTAGAAAGATGTGTTACAAGAAAGATGTGTTACAAGAAAGATGTGTTACTAGAAATATGTGTTACTAGAAAAATGTGTTACTAGAAAGATGTGTTACTAGAAAGATGTGTTATTAGAAAGATATGTTACTAGAAAGATGTGTTACTAGAAAGATATGTTACTAGAAAGATGTGTTACTAGAAAGATATGTTACTAGAAAGATGTGTTACTAGAAAGATGTGTTACTAGAAACAAGATGTGTTACTAGAAAAAAGATCTGTTGTGAAAAACAAAACATTTGTTGCTAGAAACAAGATGTGTTACTAGAAAAAAGATCTGTTGTGAAAAACAAAACATCTGTTGCTAGAAATAAGATGTGTTACTAAAAAGATCTGTTGTGAAAAAGAACGTATGTTACTAGAAAGAACATTTTTGCTAGAAAGGACATTTATTGTTAAAAACAACATATGCTACTAAGAAGCACATCTATTGCCAGGAAAAGCAGTTGTGGCTAGAAATAACATTGGTTACTATCAGGACATCTGTTGCTAAAAAGAACAACTGTGGCTAGAAAAATATTTGTTGCTAGGAAGTAGATCTGTTGTTAGGAAGAGCATCAGTTACTAGAAAGAACAACTGTGACTATAATCTCTGAAAGAGAATCTACTGCAAGAGAGAACATCTGCTGCAAGAGAGAATATCTGCTGCAAGAGAGACCATCTGTTGCAAGAGAGAACATCTGTTGCGAGAGAGAACATCTGTTGGTAGAAAGATTATCTGCATTAAAAAGATGAAATGAAAAGTTGTCTCCAATTTATAGTGAAAGAAGATATTTTTTTTTTCATCTAATCTGTCATTAAATAAACAAAGAGTTCCTGAATTCCTGCAGAGAATCTATATTAAATATTTTAGTATTTAGAACAACTAAAAATAAAATATGACAATATAACCAAAAATATAAGAAATAAGCAGCATATAGAAGAATAGAGATGAGAAAATGTCTAGCTGATATTTAGCATAATCATTAGATCAATGACTATTTATATGAATATATCTATCTTAGTAGAAGTTATATCTGATTGATTGAAAAAGAAGCTTTGTTTATTATCTCAAAGATATTTATTGACTTAGGCAGTTTACATATGCTCTGGTGATGCAGCGCAGTGATACGGACCATATCAACCTATTTATTTATTTATTTATTTATTCTTTGAGATAATAGCTCAGTGTCTGCAATATATACTGCAGGTTCTAGCTATTCTCTACATCTTCAACCTAACAATACAGATAAAGTTAAATTTTGTTAATTTTCCCCTAAAATGTAAATTTTATTTTCAAAATACTTTAAACAATATTAGAATGACAAAAAGGGAAAAGAAAAAGAAAGGAAAGGAAGAAAAAGAAAAAAACAGCAAAAAAAAAAATAGGGAGGAGGAGGGAGAAAATCTGATGTCCTTAACTGAAGAGTACTTGTTAGCTGTGTCATGCAGATAATATGGTGAAAGCATTGCTCATCATCACATTGAATGTTCAACCATGACAAAGTCTCTCCTCAATTCACAATTTTCCATTGCTCCTGACAACTGCTCCCTACTGAGGTTTGTATTGTCTGATGGTTGATTGATGAAGGTTTGAGCAGGTCTTCCTTTACTGCATCTCCCATGAGTTGGTTCCCACAATAATGGCTTGATAAAGATGATAAAGCCAGCGATACTCACTGCATTTGTCATGTCATCTCATAGGAGATCCTTCCTAAGTAATGATGCCCTAATCCTGATTTGGTGGAGGAAAATGGCAGTCAGAGGACGGAGGTTGCTGGTGGTCACAATAACAACCAACATGAACAGGAAATGGCCAGTCAATGCCTAGTGTTCAGTCCTCTTCTGTGTCTCTACATTGCAGGTAGTTGTACCTGGGTTTGTTGTCAAAACAATGAGGTTGTCACTGAAGAAAATGTCACATTATACACAAGGTCGGATTTACCAATGGCGGTGGAAAGCAAATGCCCTGTCCCCTACCCTCTCTGAATAGAGCCCCCACTTCAAACAGAGCTCCTGCTAACTTTTAGGTCTTTACTCTCTCTCTTTCTTTTCCTACTTGTCATCTAGAAGGAAGCTGAAGAGGTAATCATACGCTGTAGTTCTATATTTCTCTCTGGTTTATATTCTTCATCCTTTCACCATTATTTTTTATCTTTTGCATTTCTCCAAAAATTTCTACTCCATCTATCTCAAACCCGCTTTTCTCTTCTCCTCTTCTCTCTCTCTATATATAACCCTCTCATTTCTCATCTCATGCCTTAGACCCTCTTTCTTCCATTCACCCCCTCTCTCCATTCTTCCACTGGTTATATTTTAACCCAATAACTGTTTGCTATGCACATAACAATTGGCTGTTTACAGCTATCCACCATGCTGAGATCCCTACAATTTTATGGAAAAATATATATATATATATATACGTATGTATATATATATATATATATAAATATATATATTGTGTGTGTGTGTGTGTTATTTGAAGGGTCCCACCAAACCTGAACTGCTTCGGGCCCTAAAAGATCTAAATCTGGTACAGAGTGTACAGTGTTTCAGATTAGTTACTTAACTCACTCAAACAAGAAAAGGTTTATCTTGTCTAAGCAATTACCATCACTAGGGTTACGTTGTAAATGTAAATTAGTAAAATCTCATCGGAATGAAAAAATCACAATCAGTGTCTCACTTGACTTTCGTAATGTTTTCATATATTTCTTTTCACCCAGTAATTGAATATTTGGCAAATTTTCCAAAAATTACCTCAGTATTTTTTTTTATTTTAAGAAATCAATGTATTACTTACTATTCAACAAAAATACACGTGCTTTTTCTACAGAATACAATTTTAGTTTATAATAAGAAGAAAATAGAACAGAATGATAATAATAATAATTGTTTCTACTTTTGGCACAAGGCCAGCAATTATCCCAGTGCATTACTGGTACTTTATTTTATCGACCTCGAAAGGACGAAAGGCAAAGTTGACCTGGGCGGGATTTGAACACAGAGAGCAGGAATGAATACCATAAAGCATTCTGACGTCCTAATGACTCTGCCAAATAATAATAGTTTCTTATTTAGGCACAAAGTCAGCAATTTTGGGTGAAGGTAAAGTTGATTAAATTGACTCCAGTGTATTACTGGTACTTATTTTATTGATCCCATAAGGATGAAAGTCAAAGCTAACCTCGGCGGAATTTAAACTAAGAATGTAGAGGGCTGCAACTCTATGGCACAAAAAAAATTGTCCAATGCTCTACCAATACTGCCTATCAACCGCCCTAATAATAATAATAATGATTTCTAGTATAGGCACAAGGCCAGTATTTGGAAGAAGGGGAAAGTCGATTAAATTGACCCCAGTACATTACTGGTGCTTTATTTTATCGACCCTCGTAAGGATGAAAGGCAAAGTTAACCTTGGCAGGATTTGAAATCAGATCGTAAAGGGCCAAAACTCTATGCTGCAAAGCATGATGTCTGACGCTCTGCCAATACTGCCAAACCATAATAAAAGGAGGAGGCTGTAGAGAGAGAGAGAGAAAGAGAGGAAACTGTGGCTCACATCATATCTGAGTGTAAACACCTAGCCCAGAATCACTATAAAGGATGGAAACGTGATACTGTAGGAAAATTAATTCACTGGCATTTATAAAAACTGAACAAATTACCTCATTCTAAGAAATGGTACGTGCATAAGCCAGAGTCGGTGATAGAAAATGATCAGGTTATGGTGCTGTAGAATTTCAGGATACAAATAGACAAAGAATTACAACACAATAGGCCTGACTGGGTGGTTTTAGACAAGGAAAAAAGATCTTGCTTGATCATAGATATAGCTTGTCCATTTGACACAAGAGTGAAAGAAAAGGAAGAGGAGGAAATTAACCGGTACCAGGATCTAAAGTGGGAAGTGAAAAGGATTTGGGACTATCATGAGATCAAGGTCATCTCCATTCTCATAAGAGTACTAGGTACTATCTCAAAGAGCTTTCAAGGCTGGTTAAAGAACATTAGCGCAGTCCTCTTTTTGGAACACTCCAGGAGGCATGCCTATTAGGAACAGCAAGGACCCTCCAATATGTCCTGGATATCTGCTGCTGCAGGTAGTGGCTTGATGATCATTAGGGTAAATTATCCAGTAAAATAATGACTGAGATATGAAAGTAATAAGAATAATGATTTCTTTACTGGCCACTAGGGCCTACATATAGGGGGCCATACAAAAAGACAGGTAACAATAGGCCAGCAATTACCCAGTGCATTACTGGTACTTTATTTTATCGACCCTGTAAGGATGAAAGGTAAAGTTAACCTCGGCGGGATTTGAACTCAGAATGGCAAGGGCCGTAACTCTATGGGTCAAAGCATGGCATCCGACCCTCTACCGATACTGCCAATCCACTGCCCTTATAATAATAATAATAATGGTTTCTTATATAATTTGCGGGGAGGGGAAAGTTGATTAAATCGACCCCAGTGCGTGACTGGTACTTTATTTTATCGACCCCATAAGGATGAAAGGCAAAGTTAACCTCGGCGGGATTTGAGCTCAGATCATAAAGAGCCATAACTGTATGCTACAAAGCATGACGTCCGACCCTTTACTGATACTGCCAATCCACCGCCCTTATAATAATAAAGTCAATATAAATTCCAAACGATATATATATCCCAATGAATGTGACCCAACCAATATATATATATATATAACCAGGTAATACTAGAGGGGGCCATACCAAAAGATTGGTGCAGTAGCATCATTGTCAACTGCTACAAAGGTAAAGGCGATGCACTAGATAGAGGAAACTATAGAGGTATAAAGTTGATGGACCAGGTCATGAAAGTAACAGAAAGAGTTATAGCACAGCTGATTAGGGACCGGGTGAATATAGACGAGATGCAATTTGGGTTTGTACCAGGGAAAGGCACCACTGATGCCCTCTTCCTTGTGAGGCAATTACAGGAAAAGTACCTAGCTAAAAGTAAGCCACTCTACTTGGCATTTGTCGACCTTGAGAAAGCCTTTGACAGAGTTCCACGTGCAGTAATCTGGTGGGCTCTTAGAAAACTAGGAGTAGATGAATGGCTTGTGAAAGCGGTACAAGCCATGTATAGGGGAGCAGTCAGCAAAGTTAGGATTGGCAATGAGTATAGCGAGGAATTTAGCGTACAGGTTGGGGTCCACCAGGGCTCTGTTCTTAGCCCTCTCCTGTTCATCATAGTCCTGCAGGCAATAACGGAGGAGTTTAAGACCGGATGCCCATGGGAACTCCTGTATGCTGATGACCTCGCACTCATAGCTGAATCTATGGTAGAACTAGAGAATAAATTCCAAACCTGGAAGCAGGGACTAGAGAGAAAGGGCCTCAAAGTCAACATGACAAAGACTAAGGTCCTTATAAGTAGACGAGAAAACAGAACCCAGATCCCCTCAGGGAAATGGCCTTGCTCAGTATGTAGGAAAGGTGTAGGTAGGAACTCCATTCTCTGCCCCAAATGCAAACAATGGGTACACAAGAGATGTAGCGGGATCTCAGGAAGCTTAATTAAGAATGTAGGATTCACATGCAGCAGCTGTGCTGAAACAGCAAGCAAACAGCCACAGGAAACAAGTACCACCAATCTCTGGGAGGGCCCTGTAGAAACAGTAGACAGCTTCTGCTACCTAGGTGACCGAATTAGCAACGGAGGTGGGTGCTCAGAAAGTACAATAACTAGGGTAAGAACGGGATGGAAGAAGTTTAGGGAACTACTACCACTGCTAGCTGCAAAAGGCTTCTCCCTCAGAATGAAAGGCAGACTGTATGATGCGTGTATCCGAACAGCGATGTTGCATGGTAGTGAGACCTGGGCGCTGAAGGTGGAAGACTTACGTAGATTAGAGAGAAACGAAGCCTGCATGCTCCGATGGATGTGTAACAGTAATATACGTGAACGACAAAGCATAAAGGAATTGAGAGAGAGACTGAGCATAAGAGGAATCAAATGCTGCGTGCAGGAGAGGCGGTTACGCTGGTATGGACATGTGATGCGTATGAAGGATGACAGCTGCATAAAAAGGTGCAGAGCACTAGAAGTTGATGGAAAGCGCGGAGTGGGGAGACCCAAGATGACTTGGGATGAGGTGATAAAAGCCGACCTTACCCAACTACACCTCTCAAAGTCAATGACACACGACCGTGACTTCTGGCGTCACGCAGTAATACAGGGTACCCGACCTCCCATGGGTACATGCTGAAGCATATAAACAATATGCCCCCCCCCCCACCGCAAGGTGGTCGTGGAGGTGCCACGGCAAAAAAGCACCCAGCCCACACTGTAAAGTGGACGTGTAGGCGCCACGAAAAAGCACCCAGCACTCACTGTAAATGAGGTTGGTGTTAGGAAGGGCATCCAGCTGTGGAAATCAAGCCAGATCAGTTCCTGTATGAGCAAGGCATGGTCAGCCGACCAGACACTGCACACAACAGGACAACCCGTCTAACCCATGCTAGCGTGGAAGAACGGACGTAAACCGGTGATGATGATGATGATATCCCAATGAATGTGACCCAACCAATATATATATAGCAGTGAATGTGACCCAACCAATGTATATATACCAGTGAATGTGACCCAACCAATATATATATATATATCCCAATGAATGTGACCCAACCAATATATATATAGCAGTGAATGTGACCCAACCAATGTATATATACCAGTGAATGTGACCCAACCAATATATATATATATATCCCAATGAATGTGACCCAACCAATATATATATAGCAGTGAATGTGACCCAACCAATGTATATATACCAGTGAATGTGACCCAACCAATATATATATATATATCCCAATGAATGTGACCCAACCAATATATATATAGCAGTGAATGTTACCCAACCAATGTATATATACCAGTGAATGTGACCCAACCAATATATATATATATATCCCAATGAATGTGACCCAGCCAATATATATATAGCAGTGAATGTGACCCAACCAATGTATATATAGCAGTGAATGTGACCCAACCAATATATATATATATCCCAATGAATGTGACCCAACCAATATATATATAGCAGTGAATGTGACCCAACCAATGTATATATAGCAGTGAATGTGACCCAACCAATATATATATAGCAGTGAATGTGACCCAACCAATATATATATAGCAGTGAATGTGACCCAACCAATGTATATATAGCAGTGAATGCGACCCAACCAATATATATATATATCCCAATGAATGTGACCCAACCAATATATATATAGCAGTGAATGTGACCCAACCAATGTATATATAGCAGTGAATGTGACCCAACCAATATATATATAGCAGTGAATGTGACCCAACCAATATATATATAGCAGTGAATGTGACCCAACCAATGTATATATATATAGCAGTGAATGCGACCCAACCAATATATATATATATCCCAATGAATGTGACCCAACCAATATATATATAGCAGTGAATGTGACCCAACCAATGTATATATAGCAGTGAATGTGACCCAACCAATATATATATATATATATCCCAATGAATGTGACCCAACCAATATATATATAGCAGTGAATGTGACCCAACCAATGTATATATAGCAGTGAATGTGACCCAACCAATATATATATATATATATATATACCAATGAATGTGACCCAACCAATATATATATATATATATAGCAGTGAATGTGACCCAACCAATGTATATATAGCAGTGAATGTGACCCAAGCAATATATATATATATATCCCAATGAATGTGACCCAACCAATATATATATAGCAGTGAATGTGACCCAACCAATATATATATAGCAGTGAATGTGACCCAACCAATGTATATATATATAGCAGTGAATATGACCCAACCAATATATATATATATAGCAGTGATTGTGACCCAACCAATATATATAGCAGTGAATGTGACCCAAACAATATATATATATACCAGTGAATGTGACCCAACCAATGTATATATATATAGCAGTGAATGTGACCCAACCAATGTATATATATATATATAGCAGTGAATGTGACCCAACCAATGTATATATATATAGCAGTGAATGTGACCCAACCAATATATATATATAGCAGTGAATGTGACCCAACCAATGTATATATATATAGCAGTGAATGTGACCCAACCAATGTATATATATATAGCAGTGAATGTGACCCAACCAATATATATATAGCAGTGAATGTGACCCAACCAATATATATATATACCAGTGAATGTGACCCAACCAATGTATATATAGCAGTGAATGTGACCCAACCAATATATATATAGCAGTGAATGTGACCCAACCAATATATATATATATATATAGCAGTGAATGTGACCCAACCAATATATATATATATAGCAGTGAATGTGACCCAACCAATATATATATATATAGCAGTGAATATGACCCAACCAATATATATATAGCAGTGAATGTGACCCAACCAATATATATATATATAGCAGTGAATGTGACCCAACTAATATATATATATAGCAGTGAATGTGACCCAACCAATGTATATATACCAGTGAATGTGACCCAACCAATATATATATGTATAGCAGTGAATGTGACCCAATCAATATATATATAGATAGCAGTGAATGTGACCCAACCAATATATATATAGCAGTGAATGTGACCCACCAATGTATATATATATAGCAGTGAATATGACCCAACCAATATATATATATATAGCAGTGATTGTGACCCAACCAATATATATAGCAGTGAATGTGACCCAACCAATATATATATATACCAGTGAATGTGACCCAACCAATGTATATATATATAGCAGTGAATGTGACCCAACCAATGTATATATATATAGCAGTGAATGTGACCCAACCAATGTATATATATATAGCAGTGAATGTGACCCAACCAATATATATATATATAGCAGTGAATGTGACCCAACCAATGTATATATATATAGCAGTGAATGTGACCCAACCAATGTATATATATATAGCAGTGAATGTGACCCAACCAATATATATATAGCAGTGAATGTGACCCAACCAATATATATATATATAGCAGTGAATGTGACCCAACCAATATATATATATATATAGCAGTGAATGTGACCCAACCAATGTATATATAGCAGTGAATGTGACCCAAGCAATATATATATATATATATAGCAGTGAATGTGACCCAACCAATATATATATAGCAGTGAATGTGACCCAACCTATATATATATATATATAGCAGTGAATGTGACCCAACTAATATATATATATAGCAGTGAATGTGACCCAACCAATGTATATATACCAGTGAATGTGACCCAACCAATATATATATGTATAGCAGTGAATGTGACCCAATCAATATATATATATATAGCAGTGAATGTGACCCAACCAATATATATATAGCAGTGAATGTGACCCAACCAATGTATATATATATAGCAGTGAATATGACCCAACCAATATATATATATATAGCAGTGATTGTGATCCAACCACTATATATAGCAGTGAATGTGACCCAACCAATATATATATATACCAGTGAATGTGACCCAACCAATGTATATATATATAGTAGTGAATGTGACCCAACCAATGTATATACATATAGCAGTGAATGTGACCCAACCAATGTATATATATATAGCAGTGAATGTGACCCAACCAATATATATATATATAGCAGTGAATGTGACCCAACCAATGTA
>OZ024743.1:307965583-307985583 GCA_964016885.1 Eledone cirrhosa | reverse complement strand
CCAGACGTCAGAGCTTCAATGTATCCATGCCCAGGGAAGCAAGGCGCTCAGAGTATGGTAGATGCCTGATGGAGGGTATTCGCTTGGTTGCACGTGTCTGAACAGTTTCCAGGCGGTCAATGTTCTGAGCAAGATAGGGGTTCCAGACTGGCGATGCAAATTCTAAGTGTGGCCGCACCATAGCCATGTACAGCCCTAAATAGATATCTGGAGAGCGGCTGACAAAGGTCTTGCTGAGTGATGCTCAATCTACTTCATCTTGTCTTCATCCAAACTGGGTCTTCCACTCCTGTCAAGGTCATGTACTGATCCTGTTTCTTTGAATTTTACAAAGCAAGCTCGTATTGTTTTGTGTGAAGGGGCTGGTGATTTGTGCTGAGTTGACCATTTTCACTGAACAAGTTACAGACTTGTACTCTGCCATTAACAAAACAATTGAAATTCTTTCTTCTGTTGATAACATTTTTTCTTCAGTTCATTACACATATAATAATTGTTTCTACTTTTGGCACAAGGCCAGCAATTATCCCATGCATTACTGGTACTTTATTTTATCAACCCTGTAAGGATGAAAGGCAAAGTTAACCTCGGCGGGATTTGAACTCAAGCTCATAACTCTATGCTGCGAAGCATGGCATCCGACCCTCTACCAATACTGCCAATCCACCACCCTCATTACACAAATAATAATGGTTTCTTATATAGGCACAAGGCCAGTAATTTGGGGAGAAGGGAAAGTCGATTAAATCGAACCCAGTGCGTGACTGGTACTTTATTTTATCGATCCCATAAGGATGAAAGGCAAAGTTAACCTCGGCGGGATTTGAGCTCATATCATAAAAAGCCGTAACTCTATGCTGCAATGCATGGCGTCTGACCCTCTACTGATACTGCCAATCCACCACCCTCTCATTACACATATAATAATGAAAATGAAATCATTATTTGTTTAGATAAAAATTTATGTAATTAGTGAATATTTTTGACCAATCAAATTTCAATATAGATGACGTATGTCATATTTGCATCAAAAATAAACTAGGGAGGGACTTTCTACTCACCCTGTCATCATCATCATCATCATCATCAGGTTTAGCGTCCGTGTTCCACGCTTGCATGGGTTTGGACGGGGGTTTTCCCACTTGAGGCAAGAGTGGTTGTCTTGCTCGCATAGGACTGTCTGGCGGGTTTTCTACAGTTGGATGCCCTTCCTAACACCAACCACATTTACAGTGTGGGGCTGGGAGGTTTTTACCGTGTTGCCTACACGGCCACATTACAGCGTGGACTGTCTGGCGGGTTTTCTACAGCTGGATGCCCTTCCTAACACCAACCACATTTACAGTGTGGGGCTGGGAGGTTTTTACCGTGTTGCCTACACGGCCACATTACAGCGTGGACTGTGTGTTTTTTGTCGTGACACCTACACGATCTCATTTGTTTCGGCCTGGATGTTGTGGGACCAACATAACTTTACATTGAAAGGGGCGGTGTGGGTGGGGTGGAGGTGGTGGGACGGGGGTGTGTTTTGATAGAGGTGCCTACTGACTGTAGTAGGTTTTTACTTTGTATTTAGGTAAGGCGGGTCTTCTCTATTACTGAGTACCGCCAAAGGTCTCGGTCCAGTGACATTGTCTTGGAGAGGTGTAAGCGTGTGAGGTCGGAATTTATCAGCTCGTCCCATGTTTTTCTGGGTCTGCCTACTCCGTGGCTACCGTCTATCTTTATTGCCCTGCACTTTGTTATACAGCTGTCGTCTTTCATGCGCATCACGTGACCGTACCAACGTAGCCTTCTCTCGAGTAAACAACATCTGATCCCTCTTATTTCTAATTTTTTCCTTAGTTCGTTTATGCTTTGCCGTTCACGTATATTACTATTGCACATCCAGCGGAGCATGCAAGCTTCGTTCCTCTCTAGTCTGCGTATATCCTCTGCACACAATGCCCAGGTCTCACTGCCATGCAGCATTGCTGTTCGTATGCAGGCATCGTATAACCTGCCTTTCATTTTTAGGGAGAACCCTCTAGCGGCTAATAGTGGTATAAGCTCTCTGAACTTTTTCCATCCAGTTCTGACTCTAGCTACTGTACTTTCAGAGCACCCTCCCCCACTGCTGATTTTGTCACCCAGATAACGGAAGCTGTCCACTATTTCTATAGAACCCTCTGCGCAGTTGTATATGTACAATGAAGGTGCATGGCTTAGTAGTTAGAGCTTACAATTTTGAGGTTGTGAGTTTGATTTCCTGGGCTGGGTGATGTGTTGCATCCTTGAGAGGTCATATAAGGGGTTCATATTACTGTCTAGCATAGATAATTTTCCTCTGGGGTTAGGATAAGCCTAAGAGAAACGCAACCTTCAGCCTCCAACATTCATGATAGATTTTTTTAGACTTATTTTGGGAAAAAATACCATCTTCGACTCCAGGAAATACGGTAATTGATTTAGTGAAATTATTATTTTATTAATAAGACAGCAACATAACATAAGGTTGATATATAAAAATTGTGTTGGAAAATTTTTAAATGGTAGAGAGGCCTGTTTGAAAAATATATAACTATCTCCACCCAACGCTGCAAAAACTGGCAATAGGCCTACAACCTGTCCTGGGAGGCATGAGATGGAAGCACAAAAGATGTGTATCATGCAACCTTCGAGAGGGTATGGAAGAGAGTAAACATTGACAATTAGTAACTGGAATGACAAATTAAAATGGCTGGTTTTGTTTCATAGAACTAATTAAGGTTGTATAAATAACATTACATAACATTACAAATCGTTTATATTTTTTACAGAATAAAAATATAAACACATATAATAAATACAATTAATTATTGCTAGGAACGTCATGGATATAATACACAAAAACATATGATCCAAGTGAGAGAAAAATAAAGAAAAACGAAAACATCAATTCACCACCAAGTGCGACAATTGGCCACATATCACAAGGGTCAGAGGAAAATTTTGAGACAAGCCAGCACGTTTGCCGCATTATTGTGGGTGATGGCAAGGCTATGGCACTGAAACAACCAGGCACCCCTCACAGACATCAACTGACACCTTGATAAGGTGAGCCGCCAACGATGACAAGAACTACACTGTCAGCAGCTCATCTCTACCAAACATCTTGAATACCACAGGATGGAAAAAATAGTTATTTGATAGTTCCCAATATTTTCGGACCTAATTTTAGCTGGATTGATATTAAGGAAATTGGTTTAGGGAATTCACATTTATATAATTATCTGTTTATGATCACATAAAAAAAAAGCTATGAAAATCTCATGAAACAAACATCTAAATGAAAGGTTGTCAATGTGATTTCATGAAACGAATTTCATCAAACATCTCCCTAAACAGGTTATCAATACAAAGCTGTACAACCAGAGTATAGTATTTTAATTAAAAAAAAAGAATATCACTAATTATTTGCCAAAGCAATCATTTATTGATTTGTACCAACTTTCTTCTATTCCGTCATGGTTCTAAAAATAGTTTTAATAGAATAAGATACTAAGATAGCAACTTTTTACATGCAGTTGCTAGCAAGTGGAATCCAACATATATATAGGCTAAGTTGTTAGATATGGCTAGTAAGAAGCATAAAAACATTTCCTTTCTAAATGTTGTTATCAACTCCAATCTGTTTTCACTAGAAGAAAATGTCTATTTTTGTCTCTCTATCTTGAAGTAACTTCCCCTCTAGAAGAAACTCCCTTCAACAATTAACAATTAACAATTTACTGCTATCTTATTTGTCGATTTTGTTATTTTTCATTTCTTTATCTTCAACATCTTTTTCCCAATGGCTATCACCTTGTTAAAATATACTTGCATGCTGCTCTACAAACTTCTTTTTTAATAATATAACTGATAAAATGCACCCAGTACACTCTGTAAAAGGTAGTGATGGTGCCATGATAAAATGTACCCAATACACTCTGTAAAGTGATTATACTGGTTTTACAATAAAATGCACCCAGTATATTCTGTAAAGTGGCAGTACTGGTGCCACAATAACATGAACCCAGTACACTCTGTAAAGTGGTTGTGCTGGTGTTACAATAAAATGTACCCAGTACACTCTGTAAAGTGTGTAGCATTCCAAAGGACCAAGAATTCATACCAAAACATGGAACACAAGAGAAAGACAGGGTTTACCAACCTGTTTAGTCTTGGACTATGAGGAATTGTCCAGTTCATGCTGGAATAGGTGGTGGATAAGGAGAGACATTCATGTGTTGGACTAAATGCTTTCTGGTATTTACTCTAACTTTCTACACTCTGAGTTTAAATCTTACTGAAATAAACTTGGCTTTCCATTATTTCAGTGTTGATAAATAAAGTACCAGTAATGTACTAAGGTTGATTTAATTGACTTTCCCTTCCCCACAAAATTGTTGGACTTGTGCTTAAATCAGAAAACATTATTTTAGGGTTGATAAATAAAGTACCAGTCTGGGATTTTGATTGGGAAGAATTGGTGATATATCAGATGAGGTGCCTTGTGGTATTTCATCTAACTGTCAGTCTTCTGAGTTCAAATTCCATTTTTCTTCTTCTCCTCCTCCTCCTCCTCCTCCTCAGAGTGGAAGGCAGACTATGATGCCTGTGTGTGAACTGCAATGTTGCATGGAATGAAACCTGGGCCTTAACTGCAGAAGACCTGTGCAGGCTGGAAAGGAGTCAAATATGCTTCTTCTTCTTCTCATTAGAGTCATGGGGGGAGGGGGGAGAGTCCTCAGACACACCTTCTAGAGCTGTAAAAACAGATTGGAGTAGTTAACATAATCAGAAGCAACTGTCTCCAACTGATCCAGCTTGGATCCTCAAGCAAGACCAGCTGAGCTCATGGATATTACCCAACCATCTTGTTTGGAGTCTCCCGCCTATTGGCTTTGGCCATAAAATCTATCCAGTAATTCTTTCCTGAGATATTCTAACCACATGCCCGTAATATCGGAGTTGTGATTTCTCAATTCTGAGAAGTAGCAGCTCTAGCTTGGTTAACTCTCTCATCTCCAAGCTATAAACACTATCAAATAACATTACTCCAGAACCCTTTCAGCCTCTTGCATTCGCAATCATATTCTTTCAATCATTACACAAGATACATGACATTAGATAAAGGTTGGCACGGATACCAAATTGAAGATATCTTGTCATACATCATCATCATCCATCCATATCCAGTTTTGCTTTTTAGGGTGCTGCAGTTGTCCTGGACTCCAAGGTAGGCAACACCAGGCAATGTCTCACAGCCACTCTCCATGAATTTCTGTCCATAGTATCAACATCGGCCAAGTTCCATTTATACAAATCACTCTTCACGCACTCCAACCACGTCTTCCTTGGTCTGCTGCAATCTCTGGTGCCAGGGATTACCAAGTGAGTGATGGAGTTGATGCATGATATGGCTTACTGTACATGCCCGTACCAACGGGGACGTTGTGTGTGAAGAACAGCAGTGATCTCATCCACACCCAGCTTCTGGTGGAGCATGGTCGAAGGGGTCTCATCTTTCAATTTGGCACCACAGATCCACCTAATCATGGCACAATCATTACGCCTGAGCCATTGCAGATCTGAAGCATTCAGAGCCCATGTCACCAGATAAAAATGATATGATAGACTGGGGCACTATCATTTTTTTTTAAATGCTCTAGAAACCTCTTTTAAGATGCAACTTCATAGAAAAGCTGGCTAAACCAACACAGTTGTCAGCTGCAACATCAACAACAAACCTTATTAGAGTCCTCACTGTCAGTGAATTTTGACAGCAAACATTTTTCATGAGGGCATAAACAAAATATGTTTTCTTTTGAATAAAACAAGATATTCAATATTCTACATACAACATGCACAACTGGGCATTTTCTTCCTCAGATGCTGACTGGGTTATCTCAATGATGTTGACACTTCTCAAGAATGATGTCAAACACCATTGATGCAATAAGGAAATGTCTAGGTTTTAAGACCCCTTCTGTAGCACATTTTTCTCTTTCATTAGCCACACAACTATCGCAAGAATTCAGGTGTGGTGGCAACACTTCCAACCCTTCAACAATTATTATGGTATCTGCTCCCAACATTCATCTATCTCTTCAAATACTTCTGCCATATCAATAATTGTTTCTACTTTTGGCACAAGGCCAGCAATTATACCAGTGTATTACTGGTACTTTATTTTATCGACCCCGTAAGGATGAAAGGCAAAGTTAACCTCGGCGGGATTTGAACTCAAACCATAAAGGGCCGTAACTCTTTGCTGCAAAGCATGGCGTCCGACTCTCTACTGATACTGCCAATCCAACGCCCTATCATGAAACCTTTTCTAGATTAAGAAGTATTATTTAAATGATAAGAGTCGGGAATAGTTACAGCAATTAATGTATCATCATCATCATTACTACTATTTAACATTCATTTTTCCACACTAGCATGGGTGAGAAGAATTGTCCTGTTGTGAGACAAGTCAGACCAGATGACCATGTCTTGCTCATACAAAACTGTTTCTGGCTTGGTTTCTATGGCTGGATGCCCTTCCTAAGGCCAACCACATTTACAGTGTGTATTGGGTGCTTTTTGTCATGTCACCAAAATGATTACTTTACAGTATGGAGTAGGTGCTATTTATTGTGGCACCAAAAAGACCACTTTACAGTGTGGACTGGGTGCTTTTTATCATGGCACCAAAATGACCACTTTACAGTGTTGACTGGGTGCCTTTTATTGTGACACCAACACGACCACTTTATAGTGTGGACTGGGTGCTTTTTATCGTGACACCAAAATGACCACTTTACAGTGTGGACTGGGTGCTTTTTATCATGGCACCAAAATGACCACTTTACAGTGTTGACTGGGTGCCTTTTATTGTGACACCAACACGACCACTTTATAGTGTGAACTGGGTGCTTTTTGTTGTGGTACCAAAATGACCACTTTACAGTGTGGACTGGGTGCTTTTTATCGTGGCACCAAAATGACCACTTTATTGTGTGGACTGGGTGCTTTTTGTTGTGACACTAACATGACAACTTTACAATACAAAAGGAGAAATCTAAATTGATATCCAGGAACACTTAATATATATTTAGCTCAATAATTACTGACACACAATTAGCACAACAATTAGACACAACTAAATTTAACTGTATGACAATGAACTAAATAAATAATCACCATGTCCTAGATAAACTTTGACAGTTTGTTATATTTAAATCTTTTATTACCATGTTTCTATCAGAAAAGACAGCCTAAAATTTTGAAATTATTTTTAAAATAATGAATAATTTGGAGGGACTCAATAATGTAATGAACTCTCTCATTATCAAGCTGGTATCTACCTTAACATACCTTAATAAAGGTTGTTACATAAAATTATAATGAAAGGTTTTTAGATAAATATAAACACTTTAAAACAGTCTTACATCATGGAACTAGGGGCAGTTTGTTATGATTTGGTAGAGAAAATGTAAAAACAACAATTTCTGACACAAAATACTCTAATTTAATCAAGTAACTGCTTGCAAATATACCAAATAGATGACTATGTCCTGGATTAACTTTGACAGTTCTCTATATTTAACCTTTAGAGACAATGAATAAGTGCATTTTATCAAAACTAAAAATTCATTATATCTAGCAATGTTACATCTAGTAGTAATAATATCTTATATCAAGTAGTAATAATATGTTATATCTAGCAGTAATATGTTATATCTAGCAATAATATGTTATATCTAGTAATATGATATATCTAGTAATAATATGTTATATCTACCAGTAATATTTTATTTTTAGTAATAATATGTAATATCTAGCAATAATATGTAATATCTAGCAATAATATGTTATATCTAGTAATAATTGTTTCTACTTTAGGCACAAGGCCGGCAATTACCCAGTACATTACTGGTACTTTATTTTATCGACCCCGTAAGGATGAAAGGCAAAGTCAACCTCGGCGGGATTTGAACTCAGATTGTAAAGGGACGTAACTATGCTGGAAAGCATGGCGTCCGACCCTCTACCGATACTGCCAATCCACCTAGTAATAATATATTATATTTAGTAGTAATGTTATATCTAGTAATAATCATTTCTACTTTTGGCACAAGGCCAGCAATAACCCAGTGCATTACTGGTACTTTATTTTATCGACCCAGTAAGGATGAAAGGCAAAGTTAACCTCAGCAGCATTTGAACTCAAAATGGCAAGGGCCATAACTATATGCTGGAAAGCATGGCATCCAACCCTCTACCGATACTGCCAATCCACCGCCATATAACATAGTAATAATATGTTATATCTAGCAGTAATATTTTATTTCTAGTAATATGTTATATCTAGTAATAATTGTTTCTACTTTTGGCACAAGGTCAGCAATTACCCCAGTGCATTACTGGTAATTTATTTTATCAACCCCGAAAGGATGAAAGGCAAAGTTTATTTTGGTGGGATTTGAACACGAACCGTAAAGGGACATAACTTTATGCTGCAAAGCATGACGTCTTACCCTCTACCGATACTGCCTAGCAGTAATATTTTATATCTAGTAATAATTATTTCTACTTTTGGCACAAGGCCAGCAATTATCCCAGTACATTTCTGGTACTTTATTTTATCGACCCCGTAAGGATGAAAGGCAAAGTTAACCTCGACGGGATTTGAACTCAGACTGTAAAGGGACGTAACTATGCTACAAAGCTTGGTGTCCGACCCTCTACTGATACTGCCAATCCACCACCCTTATATCTAGTAATAATGTTATATCTAGTAATAATTGTTTCTACCTTTGGCACAAGGCCAGCAATTACCCAGTGCATTACTGGTACTTTATTTTATCGACCCCGCAAGGATGAAAGGCAAAGTCAACCTCGGCGGGATTTGAACTCAGATCGTAAAGGGACGTAACTATGCTGGAAAGCATGGCGTCCGACCCTCCACCGATACTGCCAATCCACCGCCTTATATCTAGTAATAATATATTATATCTAGTAATAATATATTACATCTAGTAATAATATGTTATATCTAGTAATAATATGTAATATCTAGCTTCCTCCCCCTCCCTCCCTAGTTCCAAGACAAAAAAAGCGCTCAGTCCACACTGTTAAGTGCTTGTGTCGGTGACATGACAAAAAGCACCCAACACATGGTGTAAATGTGGTTGGCATTAAGAAGGGCATCCAACTGTAGAAACCAAGCCAAAATCTGCCCCAGGTGAGCTAAACATGGTCCTCTGACCTAATTCTCTCCCTAAGGGTCAACCTGTGCTACCCATGCTAGCATGCAAGATGGACATTAAACGATGATGATGATGATCTAGTAATAATATGTTATACCTAGTAGTAATATGTTATATCTACTAGTAATATATTATATCTAGCAATAATATGTTATATCTAGTAATGTTATATCTACCAATAATATGTAATGTCTAGCAGTAAAATGTAATATCTAGCAGTAATATGTTATATCTAATAATAATGTTATATCTAGCAATACTATGTAATATCTAGCAATAATATGTTATATCTAGTAATATGTTATATCTAGCAATAATATGTAATATCTAGCAGTAAAATGTAATATCTAGCAGTAATATGTTATATCTAGAAATAATATGTAATATCTAGCAATAATATGTTATATCTAGTAGTATGTTATATCTAATAATAATATGTTATATCTACCAGTAATATGTTATTTTTAGAAATAATATGTAATATCTAGCAATAATATGTAATATCGACCAGTTATATGTTATATCTAGCAATAATGTTATATCTAGTAATAATTGTTTCTACTTTAGGCACAAGGCCAGCAATTACCCAGTGCATTACTGGTACTTTATTTTATCGACCCCGTAAGGATGAAAGGCAAAGTTAACCTCGGCGGGATTTGAACTCAGATCGTAAAGAGCTGTAACTCTTTGCTGCAAAGCATGGCTTCCAACTCTCTACCGATACTGCCAATGTAATAATAAAATGTTATATCTAGCAGTAGTATGGTTCAAAACAAGAATGTGTATTGGCTCCAGTGCTCTTTGCCTTATTCCTCTCAATAGTGCTTCAATATGTTTTCTCAGAAAGTTGTCTTATTGGAATACTGAACTACAGGAAACATCTTCAATCAGTAATGCTTCAAAGCAAAAACTAAAATAGCATATCAAACGTTATGGAATTTGCTCTTTGCAGATGACTGTGCATTACTTGCATACTCCCTACAAGACATGCAGTGCATTGTTGATAAGTTTGCTTCAGCAGCTAAAGCTTTCGGACTAACAAACATAAAGAAGTCAGAACTTATGTTTCAACCAAGGCCAGGAAATAGTCTCAAAACTCTGCCACAGATTTATGTTGAAGGCAAAACTCTAAAGACAGTCAGTTGTTTTACATACCTTGGATCAACTGTAAATAGTGATGCAAACTTTATGGAACACTCAACGTGTGTCAATTAAAACAAAAGTTGATATCTATAAAGCTGTTGTTCATACAACTCTCTTTTATGAGACAGAAGCCTCGATTTCCTATCATAAACACATAAATCAAATGAGCACTTTCCACATGAGGTGTCTAAAGCAGATCTGTGGTGTAAAATGGGATTATAGAGCCAGAA
The DNA here is from genome assembly GCA_964016885.1 of Eledone cirrhosa. Lineage (NCBI taxonomy): Eukaryota > Metazoa > Mollusca > Cephalopoda > Octopoda > Eledonidae > Eledone > Eledone cirrhosa. Next base: position 307,974,950 of record OZ024743.1, on the reverse strand, counting down.
ATGGCGAAATGGTATGGCAATGCAATACTGCTGGAATAGAAACGTTCTTAATTAAATTTCAGATGAGAAGGCGTTGCCATGTTTTGAGAATGAATGATGAGAGAATTCCACAGCAAGTCTTATTCGACTTAAAGGCTCTTGTAGAAAAGTGGGCTGACCAATAGTTCGTTATAAAGACAAGCTTAGGGACAATTTGAAATGTCTGAATATGAATATTAAAAGCTGGGAAAATGTTGCCAATAATAGGAGTGAGTGGAGAAAGCAATGCCATATGAAGCTTGTTAACTCTGAAGAAGAATGTATTTGTCAGACCAGCTGTATATAAGTCAAAGACAAAATTATCAACATAACCTCATTCCTATAAACAATCAATGTTTTCATTGCAACTTTTCATACTGGGATAAAGAGTCATCTCAGGACTCACAATGTTCTTGAAAATTTGGAAAAGTTGACATGCAGTGTCTATAACCATCCCTGTAAAAATGCTACAGGCTTGAAATTAAAGATATATGCTCATCAAATGGATTTGCTAAAATCCACTAATCGGTTCTTGACTGGGAACTGCTTTTGAACACTCACATGTCATTTTCAATGGGACACTCCATTATATATATACATATATATATATACATACATATATATATATATATATATATATATATATATATATATATATATATATATATATATATATATATATATATATATATATACATATATATACATATATATACATACATATTTATATATATATATATATAGTAATAATAATAAATTTGAAGACTAAAATCCAAAGAGGGCTCGATAAGGATAAATATATATACAAATATATAAGAACCATAGAGCAAATATTTATTAAAATAACAGATTAAAGTTTAAGCAAAGAATCGCTGCTTTCATCCTTAACGGGATCTTCTGAAACTAAAAAAATCAATCTGTGAACACAGAAGTAAATATTTCGAAAAACGTTGCAACCAAAGGAAGACAGGAAGACGGTACTTTGATTCGTGGAAACGCTCCCTGGCAAAGAACGGAAAAAAAGCGAAGATAATACGTCATTATTTGGAGCGGTGAGAACAATTACACGCAAAGACAAAACCATATTTATGGTATAAATGAAGTCGTAGACTAATATTCTATTAGGTGGTTCGTGGAGACGTTCTCTAGCAATGAACGGAAAAAACGAAGATAATATGTCATTATGTGGAGTGATGAGAACAATTTCACGCAAAGACAAAACCACGTTTATGGTATAACTGAAGTCGTAGACTAAAATTCTATTTAGGAAACCGAATGATTCTCGGCTTTAGAGTTAAGGATAATGTAAATAAAATACAGAGGTAATTGAAATCAACAATAATTAAATATATACATGCACGCATCCATATACGTACATACACATGCATACACAAAAATACCCGCCATGGGTATGCAAATACAGGCACGTACACACAAACATGCACACACATACAAAACCCACGCAATGCCTGTACCCGCACACATACGAACGTATACATCAAATACACTTAAAACATATATAAAAAATATATATACATGTGTGTGTGCGTGTATACATATAATTATATAAACGTATATAAATATACACACATAAATATGTATATAACGCTCGCACACACAAACCTACATGTAAATACACATATGTTCACTAAACGTACGTTAACCAAAACACAAAGTACATATATACACACACTCTACATACGTGCAAACCCGCATACACACACAAACGCAAAACTCACGTATACACATAACCATATACACATGTACCAGTATATATAATATAATATATACACCTATAACAAATACAAGGGAATATACATACGAGAAAGTATACGTACCTTCACAATACATACAGGTAATATATACTTACTATATATATATATAACCAAAATTCAATTAAGGGTGTCATGTCTATATATAGATATAATGGAGTCTCCTATTGAAAATATATATATATATATAATATATATCTTTTTATATGACGGTATAGTTTGAGTACTCTTGACTTGACAATTGATGTAATTGGTCTAAGTTTGGTAATGTTGAGCAGCTCACTGATACAGATATGGTCGCTGAGTCACTTGCCAGTCATAAGTCTAATGATGTGGTTCTGGAATGTAGAGAGCTTCTGAAGTGACCTGAAGTCTTCCAATTAACACAGTCAAGACCATATAGCACAACTGGTAGGATGTAAGTATCAAAGATCTTAGCCTTCAAATGATAGGAAACTCGTTTTGATGTTAGTACTTCCTTGTTCATGTTGAAAGCTGCCCAACCTAGAGTGATGCGATACTGCGCAGCAAATATTCCCTTGTTGTTTGATGAAAGTTTGTGACTGAGATATACAACTCCGTAACTTGAGCAATTTGCTGGTTGTAGATCGTGAGTTGGAGATTGGCATTGTTTTTATCAGTTGTCATACACTGTGGATGTCATTTCTATATATAAAATAAATATGCTTATATTCTACCAACATATTGAGTAGCTTTTTTTCACTTTTTTAACTGTGGTTATCCCCCATCACAACTCGGGAATCTATATACATATATATATATATATACATATATATATATACATATATATACAAAACCCTGATTCCGTCAGGGAAATGGCCATGTTCGATATGCAGAAAAGGAACTGGCATAAATTCTATAAAATGCACACAATGCAGATCCTGGGTACACAAGAGATGTAGCGGGATAACAGGCAAACTAACAGGTAGGGAGAAATATGTATGCAGTAGATGTACAGGGAAATTAGACAGTAGAAGTCGCATTGATAGACACGTTTTTCAAATGCAGGAGGGCGCTATAGAAGTGGTGGATAGCTTCCGGTACCTAGGAGATCAGATTAACATGGGAGGAGGGTGTTCCGAGGCCATAGTATCTAGAATAAGGAGGGGTTGGAAGAAGTTTAGGGAGCTGCTTCCTCTGTTGACGAAGAAGGGTTTCTCCCTGCGTACGAAAGGCCGGTTGTATGATGCCTGTATGAGGAGCGCGATGCTGCATGGTAGTGAGACATGGGCAGCAACTGCAGAGGATATGCGACGGCTGGAGAGAAATGAGGCAAGCATGCTCCGTTGGATGTGCAGTGTAAATGTGCGTGAACGACCCAGCATAAATGTGTTGAGAGAGAAACTGTGTCTGAGAGGGATAGAATGTAGTGTACGGGAGAGGAGACTGAGGTGGTATGGACATGTGATGCGCATGGAGGATGACCGATGGGTGAAGAAGTGCCAGGAAATGCCAGTTGAAGGAAGACGTGGTAGAGGTAAACCACGAAAAACATGGGCGGAGGTGGTGAGAACAGACTTCAGATCATTGAAGCTCACGGTGGAGATGACGAAGGACCATGACGAGTGGAGAGATGCTGTGCTGAATAAGACCTGTCCCACCCTTGCAAGCAGGGAAAAGCGGACGTAAAATGATGATGATGATGATGATGATATATATATATATATATCGAGAGAGAGAGTTTAGATGTGTCTTTGCTCATATAAACTCACATATCTGACAAGATGTGGAAGAAGAGTTGGGCCCAACCAATACTTTGATTGTATCCTGAGCTGATTGATACTGAAACAATTGTAATATGCCATTAAAGTTTGTACATATGCTGCAACACTAATTTCGATTTTACTTTCTCTCTCTATACACACACACTCACACACACACATATATATATACACACACATGCACACACATATATATATATACATCCCTTCTTACTTTTTCTTCGCCTCATTGTCCGTTCTCTGCACGTTGGACAACAGCCCTTATTTTCTTTTGTTTTACCATTTCTCTCCTTTCTATATTTTTCTCCTTTCACTAAGCCCTTGCACACTCTATATTTATGTAAATTTGTCTAAAGGCATAACTTATCTCTCCCTATTTTGTTATGTCCTAATGTGCACTGGAAAAATGGTTGTGACCTCAATATATCGAAACTGTAGTGATTTCCAGAAGTTGACTGAGGAGATGGGACTGTCCATTTTTATGTTGTCTTTTTCTATTATCTTTGTCATGTGCAATCCCTACTTTGAATATATATACATGTGTGATGGGCTTCTGCAGTTTCTATCTACCAAATTACACTGACAAGACATAAGTCAACCTATCAGCATGGATTGGCAGTATCGGTAGAGGGTCAGACGCCATGCTTTGACGTATAGAGTTACGGCCCTTGCCATTCTGAGTTCAAATCCCGCCGAGGTTAATTTTGCCTTTCATCCTTACGGGGTCGATAAAATAAAGTACCAGTAATACACTGGGTATTTGATGGCCTTGTGCCAAACATAGAAACAATTATATTGATAACTTTATAGTGTTATTAGACTTAAGGAAGAAATGAAAGAAGAGTGAAAGAAAGAAAAAACAAACGAAAGAAAAAATTTGTAGCTTAATGAATTATTTCTATCTTTCACCTGCTTTAATGAATTATTTCCATCTTTCACCTGCTTTAATGAATTATTTCTGTCTTTCACCTGCTTTACTGACTAGTCTTGTGTCTAAATGAGAAACAGTTATTTATCTGGTGTTTGAAACATAAAGGTTCTTACATGAAATTATGATGAAAGGTTTTTAGATAAATATAAACACTTTAAAACAGTTCTGTATCATATAAGTAGGGAAGTGTGAAGCAGGTTGTTAACGAAAGGGGTAAGTTGATGTTCGGAACATAACTTAACAAAGGATTTTACATAAAATTGTGATGGAAGGGTTTTAGATGAAAAAAAAAATGCTCTTTAAGATAAATAGTTTTGTATTGCAAAACTATGGTGTGGTACCTGGGAGTTTGATACCAAAATGGTTAAAATTAGTAAATAGCTACTCGCCACAACCACTACCCTATCACTACTACCTCTACCACCAACATCATCACCACTACTATCACACCACCACTACCATCACCAAAACCACCACCACCATCACACCACCACCAACATCTCACCACCACCACTACCACCACCACACCACCACCACCATCACCACTACCACCTCTACCAACATCACACCACCACCACTAACACCACCACCCCTACCAACATCTCATCCCGCCACTACCACCACCACTAACACCCCCACCCCTACCACCACCACCACCACCACCACCCCTACCACCACCACCACCACCAACACCACCACCCCTACCAACATCTCACCCCCCACCCACCACAAATAAGGCACCAAAATGAGACACATCAATACATCCGGTTATTAGGATTTGTAGATTCTTTCAGTCTTTGAAGAATATTAAAAGTGAAAAGAGACTTTAATTCCCAGAATATCCTAGTTATTGTCCTGTATTGATCCTACTGATCACGAGCAATTCAGGAAATGTTATTTTTACCATTCTAATGGGATTACTTGGTGATATGTAGTTCAACACCAACTGTTTTCTTCTTCTTCTATACACACACACACACACACACACACACACACACACACACACACACACACATATATATATATATATATATATATATATATATATATATATATATATATATACATACATATATATATACACACACACACTCACACATATATATATACACACACACACACACATATATATATACATATTTATATATATACACACACACACACACACACATATGTATATACATATTTATATATACACACACACACACACACACACACATATATATATATACTCACATACACATACACACACACATGTGTGTGTGTGTGTGTGTGTGTGTGTGTGTGTGTGTGTGTGTGTGTGTGTGTGTGTGTGTGTGTGTGTGTGCATGTGTGTATATAGTAATTTTTATCTCTGCTGCTTAATTATTATTATCCTTCGTTTATTCATCTGGAAGGATTAGCCTGCTACTGCTTCTGTTGTACATCTTTACATCCACCACCACATCCCTCCTCATCACATCCCTCATTTCATTCCATTCATTGGTTGCCATCTTCACTAAATGAGGCTAGACAATATGTGTGTGCACGCTCGAACATGGATATACTCAGTTTGGTGCCCGACCATGCAGTTAGCTCTTCAGGAGTGAGAGACCTCTAGTTCTTGTTAGGACATCATTCTAGAAGAAAGAAAACTGTGATGTAAAACTATTGACCTGTTGTTTTGTGTGGATACCTGTCCCCATTGTTCACAGTGGGACTAGTCCAGGACAAGGCCTTTCTTCACTTAAAAAACTTCAAGCACAGACATTACTTGATCGAAATGACTTTTACATATGTTGTGAGAGCATGGCCTTTTCTTTTTTCTTTCACTGCAGCTTATGCAGAAAGGAACCTAAGTCCTTGGAATTGCTAAAAAGATATGTTCGTGCCACTCATGTATGAGAAAAAGGTCAAGGGATGGTAATTCTCAAAACTGAGATGCAGCTATTATGTATGTATATGGATTGGCAGTATCGGTAGAGAGTCGGACACCATGCTTTGCAGCATAGTGTTATGGTCCTTTACAGTCTGAGTTCAAATCCCGGCAAGGTTAACTTTGCCTTTCATCCTTACGGGGTCGATAAAATAAAGCACCAGTAATGTACTGGGGTCGATTTAATTGACTTTCCCCTCCCCCCAAATTACTGGCCTTGTGCCTATACTAGAAATCATTATGTATGTGTGTGTGTATATATATATATATATATATATACACACATGGCAGTGAGACATGGGCATTGTGTGCAGAGGATCTGTGCAGACTAGAGAGGAACGAAGCTTGCATGCTTCGTTGGATGTGTAATAGTAATATACGTGAACAGCAAAGCATAAATGAACCAAGTGAGAAATTAGGAATAAGAGGGATCAGATGCTGTTTACTCGAGAGATGACTACGTTGGTATGGTCACATGATGCGCATGAAAGACGACAGCTGTATAAAAATTGCAGGGCGATCAAAATTGACGGAAGTTACGGAGTAGGCAGATGCAGAAAAACCTGGGATGATTTGATAAATTCCGACCTTACACACTTAGACCTCTCTAAGACAAAACCCGCCTTGCCTAAGTACAAAGCGAAACCTACAGTCAGTAGGCACCTCTTAACCAAAAATACACGCCCATCCCACAACCCCAACTCCCCCACCCCTACCCCCATCAACACCACCCCTTTCTCTGTAAAGTTATGTTGGTACGACAAGATCATGTCTGAAATAAATGAGGTCGTGTAGGTGTCACGACAAAAAAACACAGTCCACTCTGTAATGTAGCCATGTAGGTAACACGGTAAAAACCTCCCAGTCCACACTGTAAACGTGGTTGGTGTTAGGAAGGGAAGGGTATCCAGCCGTAGAAAACCTCCCAGACAGTCCCATACGAGCAAGACGACCAATCTTGCCTCAAGGGGGACAATTCCCATTTAAACCCATGCTAGCATGGAAGATAGACGTTAAACGATGATGATGGTGATGATGATGATACAAATAATGAATCAAAACATATCAAATATGTTAGAATTTTGTGATTCTCAATAAGTGAGCTCAATAGACTTCATCTAGAGCCATAATAACCAAATGAAAATATGTGTATATATAGAAGGAGAAAGAACCATGTCTCTTATAGGAAACACAGTATATTGTATATATACCAAATACATATTCCATAGAAGAATATATGCACAGGTGGAATCGTTAGAGAGATCTTATAGCGCTATTTCAAACTGTATTTCCTATACAATATATGGTTCTTTCTCTCTCTATATATACATATATATCTTTTTCATTTGGTATATATATATATATATGGAGGCACATGGCTTAGTGGTTAGAGCATTGGCCTTGCAATCGAAAGGTTGTGAGTTCAATTCTCAGACCGGGTGATGTGTTGTTTCCTTGAGCAAGACACTTTATTTCACATTGCTCCAGTTTACTCAGCTGTAGAAATGAGATGATAGGGACCGGGGTCCCTATCATTCCACTGCAAAGTGGACGTGTAGGTGCCACGGCAAAAAAGCACCCAGCACTCACTGTAAATGAGGTTGGTGTTAGGAAGGGCATCCAGCTGTAGAAATCAAGCCATAATCAGTTCCCGTCCCACCCTTGCAAGCAGGGAAAAGCGGACGTAAAATGATGATGATGATGATGATGATGATATATAACCAAAATTTAACAAGGTTCATTGATTAATCAATGAATAAAGTTTTACAATAGATTAGAAGCACTCAACAAGTAGGTTTTCTAGAGTTATTAATATTACTTCAAAATATTAATAAATATAGACATTCATGTGATCAAATATATTTTATTATACATATTTCAGAGGTACTGAGCTATTTCATCAGTACATCCTCGTCAGATAAAATAAAGTCTTCCAGTACTGCCAAGACTGGAATTGAACCATCAGCACAGTTGAGGTATGTCAGACATCAATTTATTTTATCTGATGAGGACGTACTGATGAAATAGCTCAGTACCTCTGAAATATGTATAATAAAATATATTTGATCACATGAATGTCTATATTTATTAATATTTTGAAGTAATATATATATATATACAATAAAGATAATTGCGAAGGTTTGATGTAGATATTCCTGATTCCTTTATTCCTAATCAGCTGCGACACATATTTAAAATGGGTGTGCATCCGAGCCATAATATTAGTTGCTATAAAAACTATAGTTGAGAAAGTCAAGTAAAGTGACAATGCTTCTTAAGTCAGTTGCTTTGTTTACACTTCTAGCTAGATGCTTAAAAATCTTTGGTGGTTAATACACCTGAAAGATGCAGAGTTTGATTCCTTGTTGCCAAGATGTTTCAAATCCCAAATCTTCTCCACGCTTCTGAAATCATCTGGATGTTTATGTGTGTGTGTGTGAGTGTGCATGTGTGTGCATGTGTGTGTGTGTGTGTGTGTGTGTGTGCATGTGTGCGTGCATGGGTGTGCATGTCTGTGTGCATGTGCATGTATATGTATATATGTAGAGTGTATATATCTGTCTCTGAGGTCTCATTGACCAATGCACCACTCCTGTATCAATTCTTTGTTTATATTTTGTCGTAATCCAGTAAATGATTACTTAACATTTAAATCTTTTATGTGAATTACACCTAAAGATGTCACCATGTGTCCTGTGTCAAGACTTTATGATATGGGTCTGTTGACCATAGAAATATGTATCATGCTTTTGCAGCATCAAAAGAATATTAGAAATCCAGCCTTCTTTTTTCATTGAAGTATTTAACTGCATTTCTGCACCAAGCACAAGATCACATCTATGATGGATGATATGCATAACATCAAGTGCTTTTGCTTATTGTATCAGAATGACTAGATCTACCCATTAGTTAAACAATCCATATATGTAAACATATATATATATATATATCATCACCACCATTAAACATCTACTTTCCATACTAGCAT
>OZ024743.1:307873083-307960583 GCA_964016885.1 Eledone cirrhosa | reverse complement strand
CCACTATACACCACACACCACCATACACCACAATACACCACCATACAGCACCATACATCACCATACACCACCATACACCACAATACACCACCATACACCACTATACACCACACACCACCATACAGCACCATACAGCACCATACACCACCATACACCACCATACACTACCATACACCAGCATACAGGACCATACACCACCATACACCACCATACACCAGCATACACCACCATACACCACAATACACCACCATACACCACCATACACCACAATACACCACCATATACCACCATACACCACCATACACCACCATACACCACCATACACCACCACACACCACAATACACCACCATACACCACTATACACCACACACCACCATACACCACCATACACCACCATACACCACAATACACCACCATACACCACCATACACCACAATACACCACCATACACCAACATACACCACCATACACCACCATACAGCATACACGACCATACACCACAATACACCACCATACACCACAATACACCACCATACACCACCATACACCACCACACACCACAATCCACCACCATACACCACAATAGACCACCATACACCACCATACACCACAATACACCACCATACACCACCATACACCATCATACACCACAATACACCACAATACACCACCATACACCACAATAGACCACCATACACCACCATACACCACAATACACCACAATACACCACTATACACCACCATACACCACCATACACCACCACACACCACAGTACACTACCATACACCACCATACCCCACAATATAGCACTATACACCACCATACACCACAATACACCACCATACACCATAATACACCACCATACACCACCATACACCACCATACACTACCACGCACCACAATACACCACAATACAGCACCATACACCACAATACCCCACCATACACCACAATACCCCCACAATACACCACCATACACCACAATACACCACCGTTACACCACAATACAGCACCATACACCACAATATAGCACCATACACCACAATACACCACCATACACCACAATACACCACCATACACCACCATACACCACAATACACCACAATACACCACCATACACCACCATACACCACCATACACCACAATACACCACAATACACCACCATACACCACCATACACCACTATACACCACTATACACCATAATACACCACCATACACCACCATACACCACCATACACCACAATACACCACCATACACCACCATATACCACCATACACCACAATACACCACCATACACCACCATACACCACCATACACCACAATACACCACCATACACCACCATACACCACCATACACCACCATACACCACACACAACTATACACCACCATACACCACCATACACCACCATACACCACAATACACCACCATACACCACCATACACCACCATACACCACCATACACCAGCATACACCACCATACACCACCATACACCACCATATACCACCATAAACAACCATACACCACCATACACCACCACACACCACAATACACCACCATACACCACAATACACCACACACCACCATAAACCACCATAAACCACCATACACCACCATACATCACCATACACCACCATACACCACCATACACCAGCATACACCACCATACACCACCATACACCACCATACACCACCATACACCACAATACACCACCATACACCACCACACATCACAATACACCACAATAAACCACCATACACCACCATACATCACCATAAACCACCATACACCACCATACACCACCATCCACCACCATCCATCACAATACACCACAATACACCACCATACATCACAATACACCACCATACACCAACATACACCACCATACACCACCATACAGCATACACGACCATACACCACAATACACCACCATACACCACAATACACCACCATACACCACCACACACCACAATCCACCACCATACACCACAATAGACCACCATACACCACCATACACCACAATACACCACCATACACCACCATACACCATCATACACCACAATACACCACAATACACCACCATACACCACAATAGACCACCATACACCACCATACACCACAATACACCACAATACACCACAATACACCACCATACACCACCATACACCACCATACACCACCATACACCACAATACACCACCATACACCACCATACACCACCATACACCACCATACACCACAATACACCACCATACACCACCATACACCACCATACACCACCATACACCGCACACCACTATACACCACCATACACCACCATACACCACCATACACCACCACACACCACAGTACACTACCATACACCACCATACCCCACAATATACCACCATACACCACCATACACCACAATACACCACCATACACCATAATACACCACCATACACCACCATACACCACCATACACTACCACGCACCACAATACACCACAATACAGCACCATACACCACAATACCCCACCATACACCACAATACACCACCATACACCACAATACACCACCATACACCACAATACACCACCATACAACACAATACACCACAATACACCACCATACACCACCATACATCACCATACACCACAATACACCACAATACACCACCATACACCACCATACACCACCATACACCACAATACACCACAATACACCACCATACACCACCATACACCACTATACACCACTATACACCATAATACACCACCATACACCACCATACACCACCATACACCACAATACACCACCATACACCGCCATATACCACCATACACCACAATACACCACCATACACCACCATACACCACCATACACCACAATACACCACCATACACCACCATACACCACCATACACCACCATACACCACCATACACCACCACACACCACAGTACACTATCATACACCACCATACCCCACAATATACCACCATACACCACCATACACCACAATACACCACCATACACCACAATACACCACCATACACCACCATACACCACCATACACTACCATGCACCACAATACACCACAATACAGCACCATGCACCACAATACCCCACCATACACCACAATACCCCCACAATACACCACCATACACCACAATACACCACCATACACCACAATACACCACCATACACCACAATACACCACCATACACCACAATACAGCACCATACACCACAATACAGCACCATACACCACAATACAGCACCATACACCACAATACACCACCATACGCCACAATACACCACCATACAACACAATACACCACAATACACCACCATACACCACCATACACCACCATACACCACAATACACCACCATACACCACCATACACCACCATACACCACAATACACCACAATACACCACCATACACCACCATACACCACTATACACCACTATACACCATAATACACCACCATACACCACCATACACCACCATACACCACAATACACCACCATACACCACCATACACCACAATACACCACAATACACCACCATACACCACCATACACCACCATACACCACCATACACCACAATACACCACCATACACCACCATACCACACCATACACCACCATACACCACAATACACCACCATACACCACCATACACCACCATACACCACCATACACCAGCATACACCACCATACACCACCATACACCACCATATACCACCATAAACAACCATACACCACCATACACCACCACACACCACAATACACCACCATACACCACAATACACCACACACCACCATAAACCACCATAAACCACCATACACCACCATACATCACCATACACCACCATACACCACCATACACCAGCATACACCACCATACACCACCATACACCACCATACACCACCATACACCACAATACACCACCATACACCACCACACATCACAATACACCACAATAAACCACCATACACCACCATACATCACCATAAACCACCATACACCACCATACACCACCATCCACCACCATCCATCACAATACACCACAATACACCACCATACATCACAATACACCACCATACACCAACATACACCACCATACACCACCATACAGCATACACGACCATACACCACAATACACCACCATACACCACAATACACCACCATACACCACCACACACCACAATCCACCACCATACACCACAATAGACCACCATACACCACCATACACCACAATACACCACCATACACCACCATACACCATCATACACCACAATACACCACAATACACCACCATACACCACAATAGACCACCATACACCACCATACACCACAATACACCACAATACACCACAATACACCACCATACACCACCATACACCACCATACACCACCATACACCACAATACACCACCATACACCACCATACACCACCATACACCACCATACACCACAATACACCACCATACACCACCATACACCACCATACACCACCATACACCGCACACCACTATACACCACCATACACCACCATACACCACCATACACCACCACACACCACAGTACACTACCATACACCACCATACCCCACAATATACCACCATACACCACCATACACCACAATACACCACCATACACCATAATACACCACCATACACCACCATACACCACCATACACTACCACGCACCACAATACACCACAATACAGCACCATACACCACAATACCCCACCATACACCACAATACACCACCATACACCACAATACACCACCATACACCACAATACACCACCATACAACACAATACACCACAATACACCACCATACACCACCATACATCACCATACACCACAATACACCACAATACACCACCATACACCACCATACACCACCATACACCACAATACACCACAATACACCACCATACACCACCATACACCACTATACACCACTATACACCATAATACACCACCATACACCACCATACACCACCATACACCACAATACACCACCATACACCGCCATATACCACCATACACCACAATACACCACCATACACCACCATACACCACCATACACCACAATACACCACCATACACCACCATACACCACCATACACCACCATACACCACCATACACCACCACACACCACAGTACACTATCATACACCACCATACCCCACAATATACCACCATACACCACCATACACCACAATACACCACCATACACCACAATACACCACCATACACCACCATACACCACCATACACTACCATGCACCACAATACACCACAATACAGCACCATGCACCACAATACCCCACCATACACCACAATACCCCCACAATACACCACCATACACCACAATACACCACCATACACCACAATACACCACCATACACCACAATACACCACCATACACCACAATACAGCACCATACACCACAATACAGCACCATACACCACAATACAGCACCATACACCACAATACACCACCATACGCCACAATACACCACCATACAACACAATACACCACAATACACCACCATACACCACCATACACCACCATACACCACAATACACCACCATACACCACCATACACCACCATACACCACAATACACCACAATACACCACCATACACCACCATACACCACTATACACCACTATACACCATAATACACCACCATACACCACCATACACCACCATACACCACAATACACCACCATACACCACCATACACCACAATACACCACAATACACCACCATACACCACCATACACCACCATACACCACCATACACCACAATACACCACCATACACCACCATACCACACCATACACCACAATACACCACAATACACCACCATAAAACCACCATACACCACCATACACCACTATACACCACAATACACCACCATACACCACAATACACCACCATACACCACCATACACCACCATACACCACAATACACCACCATACACCACAATACACCACAATACACCACCATACACCACCATACACCACCATACACCACAATACACCACCATACACCACAATATACCACCATACACCACAATACACCACCATACACCACCATACACCACCATACACCACAATACACCACAATACACCACAATACACCACAATATACCACCATACACCAAAATACACCACCATACACCACCATACACCACCATACACCACAATACACCACAATACACCACCATACACCACCATAACCCACCATACACCACAATACACCGCAATACACTACCATACCCCACCATACACCACCATACCTCACCATACACCTCCATACACCACCATACACCACCATACACCACCATACACCACCATACACCACAATACACCACCATACACCACCATACACCACCATATACCACCATACACCACCATACACCAGCATACACCACCACACACCACCATACACCACAATACACCACCACACACCACCATACACCACCATACACCACCATACACCACCATACACGACCATACACCACTATACACCACTATACACCACCATACACCACAATACAGCACCATACACCACAATACACCACCATACACCACCATACCCCACCATACACCACAATACACCACCATACACCACCATAAAACCACCATACACCACCATACACCACTATACATCACAATACACCACCATACACCACAATACACCACCATACACCACTATACACCACCATACACCACAATACACCACCATACACCACAATACACCACAATACACCACCATACATCACCATACACCACCATACACCACAATACACCACCATACACCACAATATACTACCATACACCACAATACACCACCATACACCACAACACACCACCATACACCACCATAACCCACCATACACCACAATACACCGCAATACACTACCATACCCCACCATACACCACCATACCTCACCATACACCACCATACACCACCATACACCACCATACACCACAATACACCACCATACACCACCATACACCACCATATACCACCATACACCAGCATACACCAGCATACACCACCACACACCACCATACACCACAATACACCACCATACACCACCATACACCACAATACACCACCATACACCACCATACCCCACCGTACACCACAATACACCACCATACACCACCATACACTACCACGCACCACAATACACCACAATACAGCACCATACACCACCATACACCACAATACACCACAATACCCCACCATACACCACAATACCCCCACAATACACCACCATACACCACAATACACCACCATACACCACAATACACCACCATACACCACAATACACCACCATACACCACAATACACCACCATACACCACAATACACCACCATACATCACAATACAGCACCATACACCACAATACACCACCATACACCACAATACACCACCATACACCACCATACACCACCATACACGACCATACACCACAATACACCAGCATACACCACAATACACCACCATACCACACCATACACCACCATAAACAACCATACACCACCATACACCACCACACACCACAATACACCACCATACACCACAATACACCACACACCACCATAAACCACCATAAACCACCATACACCACAATACACCACCATACACCACAATACACCACAATACACCACAATACACCACCATACACCACCATACACCACAATACACCACAATACACCACAATACACCACCATACACCACCATACACCACTATACACCACTATACACCACCATACACCACAATACAGCACCATACACCACAATACACCACCATACACCACAATACACCACCATACACCACAATACACCACAATACACCACAATACACCACCATACACCACCATACACCACCATACACCACAATACACCACAATACACCACCATACACCACCATACACCACAATACACCACCACACATCACAATACACCACAATACACCACAATATACCACCATACACCACAATACACCACCATACACCACCATACACCACCATACCACACCATACACCACAATACACCACAATACACCACCATACACCACTATACACCACAATACACTACAATACACCACCATACACCACAATACACCACAATACACCACCATACACCACCATACACCACCATACACCACAATACACCACCACACACCACAATATACCACCATACACCACAATACACCACCATACACCACCATACACCACAATACACCACCATACACCACAATACACCACAATACACCACCATACACCACCATAACCCACCATACACCACAATACACCGCAATACACTACCATACCCCACCATACACCACCATACCCCACCATACACCACCATACACCACCATACACCACCATACACCACCATACACCACAATACACCACCATACACCACCATACACCACCATATACCACCATACACTACCATACACCAGCATACAGCACCACACACCACCATACACCACAATACACCACCACACACCACCATACACCACCATACACCACCATACACCACCATACACCACCATACAACACAATACACCACCATACACCACCATACCCCACCATACACCACAATACACCACCACACACCACAATACACCACCATACACCACAATACACCATACACCACCATACACCACCATACACCACAATACACCACCATACACCACAATACACCACAATACACCACCACACACCACAATACACCACCATACACCACCATACACCACCATACACCAGCATACACCATCATACACCACCATACACCACAATACACCACCATACACCACAATACACCACCATACACCACCATACACCACAATACACCATCATACACCACAATACACCACCATACACCACAATACACCACCATACACCACCATACACCACCATACACTATACACCACCATACACCACCATACACCACAATACACCACCATACACCACCATACACCACCATACCCCACCATACACCACCATACACCACCATACACCACCATACACCACAATACACCACCATACACCACCATACACCACCATACACCACCATACACCACAATACACCACCATACACCACAATACACCATCATACACCACCATACACCACAATACACCACCATATACCACAATACACCACAATACACCACAATATACCACCATACACCACCATACACCACCATACAACACAATACACCACCATACACCACCATACCCCACCATACACCACAATACACCACCACACACCACAATACACCACCATACACCACAATACACCACAATACACCACCATACACCACCATACACAACAATAGACCACCATACACCACCATACACCACAATACACCACCATACACCACCATACACCACCATACCCCACCATACACCACCATACACCACAATACACCACCATACACCACCATACACCACAATACACCACAATACACCACCATACACCACCATACACCACCATACACCACCATACACCACAATACACCACCATACACCACCATACCACACCATACACCACAATACACCACAATACACCACCATAAAACCACCATACACCACCATACACCACTATACACCACAATACACCACCATACACCACCATACACCACCATACACCACAATACACCACCATACACCACAATATACCACCATACACCACCATACACCACCATACACCACAATACACCACCATACACCACAATATACCACCATACACCACCATACACCACCATACACCACAATACACCACCATACACCACCATACACCACCATACACCACAATACACCACCATACACCACAATATACCACCATACACCACTATACACCACAATACACCACCATACACCACCATACACCACCATACACCACAATACACCACCATACACCACAATATACCACCATACACCACAATACACCACCATACACCACCATACACCACCATACACCACAATACACCACAATACACCACAATACACCACAATATACCACCATACACCAAAATACACCACCATACACCACCATACACCACCATACACCACAATACACCACAATACACCACAATACACCACCATACACCACCATAACCCACCATACACCACAATACACCGCAATACACTACCATACCCCACCATACACCACCATACCTCACCATACACCTCCATACACCACCATACACCACCATACACCACCATACACCACCATACACCACAATACACCACCATACACCACCATACACCACCATATACCACCATACACCACCATACACCAGCATACACCACCACACACCACCATACACCACAATACACCACCACACACCACCATACACCACCATACACCACCATACACCACCATACACCACCATACACGACCATACACCACTATACACCACTATACACCACCATACACCACAATACAGCACCATACACCACAATACACCACCATACACCACCATACCCCACCATACACCACAATACACCACCATACACCACCATAAAACCACCATACACCACCATACACCACTATACATCACAATACACCACCATACACCACAATACACCACCATACACCACTATACACCACCATACACCACAATACACCACCATACACCACAATACACCACAATACACCACCATACATCACCATACACCACCATACACCACAATACACCACCATACACCACAATATACTACCATACACCACAACACACCACCATACACCACCATAACCCACCATACACCACAATACACCGCAATACACTACCATACCCCACCATACACCACCATACCTCACCATACACCACCATACACCACCATACACCACCATACACCACCATACACCACAATACACCACCATACACCACCATACACCACCATATACCACCATACACCAGCATACACCAGCATACACCACCACACACCACCATACACCACAATACACCACCATACACCACCATACACCACAATACACCACCATACACCACCATACCCCACCGTACACCACAATACACCACCATACACCACCATACACCACCATACACTACCACGCACCACAATACACCACAATACAGCACCATACACCACCATACACCACAATACACCACAATACCCCACCATACACCACAATACCCCCACAATACACCACCATACACCACAATACACCACCATACACCACAATACACCACCATACACCACAATACACCACCATACACCACAATACACCACCATACACCACAATACACCACCATACATCACAATACAGCACCATACACCACAATACACCACCATACACCACAATACACCACCATACACCACCATACACCACCATACACGACCATACACCACAATACACCAGCATACACCACAATACACCACCATACCACACCATACACCACCATAAACAACCATAAACCACCATACACCACCACACACCACAATACACCACCATACACCACAATACACCACACACCACCATAAACCACCATAAACCACCATACACCACAATACACCACCATACACCACAATACACCACAATACACCACAATACACCACCATACACCACCATACACCACAATACACCACAATACACCACAATACACCACCATACACCACCATACACCACTATACACCACTATACACCACCATACACCACAATACAGCACCATACACCACAATACACCACCATACACCACAATACACCACAATACACCACCATACACCACCATACACCACCATACACCACAATACACCACAATACACCACCATACACCACCATACACCACAATACACCACCACACATCACAATACACCACAATACACCACAATATACCACCATACACCACAATACACCACCATACACCACCATACACCACCATACCACACCATACACCACAATACACCACAATACACCACCATACACCACTATACACCACAATACACTACAATACACCACCATACACCACAATACACCACAATACACCACCATACACCACCATACACCACCATACACCACAATACACCACCACACACCACAATATACCACCATACACCACAATACACCACCATACACCACCATACACCACAATACACCACCATACACCACAATACACCACAATACACCACCATACACCACCATAACCCACCATACACCACAATACACCGCAATACACTACCATACCCCACCATACACCACCATACCCCACCATACACCACCATACACCACCATACACCACCATACACCACCATACACCACCATACACCACCATACACCACCATATACCACCATACACTACCATACACCAGCATACAGCACCACACACCACCATACACCACAATACACCACCACACACCACCATACACCACCATACACCACCATACACCACCATACACCACCATACAACACAATACACCACCATACACCACCATACCCCACCATACACCACAATACACCACCACACACCACAATTCACCACCATACACCACAATACACCATACACCACCATACACCACCATACACCACAATACACCACCATACACCACAATACACCACCATACACCACAATACACCACAATACACCACCACACACCACAATACACCACCATACACCACCATACACCACCATACACCAGCATACACCATCATACACCACCATACACCACAATACACCACCATACACCACAATACACCACCATACACCACCATACACCACAATACACCATCATACACCACAATACACCACCATACACCACAATACACCACCATACACCACCATACACCACCATACACTATACACCACCATACACCACCATACACCACAATACACCACCATACACCACCATACACCACCATACCCCACCATACACCACCATACACCACCATACACCACCATACACCACAATACACCACCATACACCACCATACACCACCATACACCACCATACACCACAATACACCACCATACACCACAATACACCATCATACACCACCATACACCACAATACACCACCATATACCACAATACACCACAATACACCACAATATACCACCATACACCACCATACACCACCATACAACACAATACACCACCATACACCACCATACCCCACCATACACCACAATACACCACCACACACCACAATACACCACCATACACCACAATACACCATACACCACCATACACCACAATACACCACAATACACCACCATACACCACCATACACAACAATAGACCACCATACACCACCATACACCACAATACACCACCATACACCACCATACACCACCATACCCCACCATACACCACCATACACCACAATAGACCACCATACACCACCATACACCACAATACACCACCATACACCACAATACACCACCATACACCACCATACACCACAATACACCATCATACACCACAATACACCACCATACACCACAATACACCACCATACACCACCATACACCACCATACACCATACACCACCATACACCACCATACACCACAATACACCACCATACACCACCATACACCACCATACCCCACCATACACCACCATACACCACAATAGACCACCATACACCACCATACACCACAATACACCACCATACACCACAATACACCATCATACACCACCATACACCACCATATACCACAATATACCACCATACACCACCACACACCACAATACACCACCATACACCACAATACACCACCATACACCACCATACACCACCACACACCACAATACACCACCATACACCACCATACACCACCATACACCACCATACACCACCATACACCACCATACACCACAATACACCACCATACACCACCATACACCATCATACACCACCATACACCACCATATACCACAATACACCACAACACACCACAATACACCACCATACAGCATACACGACCATACACCACCATACACCACAATACACCACCATACACCACAATACACCACCATACACCACCATACACCACCACACACCACAATCCACCACCATACACCACAATAGACCACCATACACCACCATACACCACAATACACCACCATACACCACAATACACCACCATACACCACCATACACCACCATACACTACCATGCACCACAATACACCATCATACACCACAATACACCACCATACACCACCATACACCACAATACACCATCATACACCACCATATACCACCATACACCACCATACACCATACACCACCATACACCACCATACACCATACACCACCATACACCACCATACACCACAATACACCACCATACACCACCATACACCACCATACCCCACCATACACCACCATACACCACAATAGACCACCATACACCACCATACACTACAATACACCACCATACACCACAATACACCATCATACACCACCATACACCACCATATACCACAATACACCACCATACACCACCACACACCACAATACACCACCATACACCACAATACACCACCACACACCACAATACACCACCATACACCACAATACACCACCATACACCACCATACACCACCACACACCACAATACACCACCATACACCACCATACACCACAATACACCACCATACACCACCATACACCACCATACACCACCATACACCAACATACACCACCATACACCACCATACAGCATACACGACCATACACCACCATACACCACAATACACCACCATACACCACAATCCACCACCATACACCACAATAGACCACCATACACCACCATACACCACAATAGACCACCATACACCACCATACACCACAATACACCACAATACACGACCATACACCACCATACACCACCGTACACCACCATACACCACCATACACCACACACCACTATACACCACCATACACCAGCATAAAACCACCATACACCACCACACACCACAGTACACTACCATACACCACCATACCCCACAATATACCACCATACACCACCATACACCACAATACACCACCATACACCATAATGCACCACCATACACCACCATACACCACCATACACTACCACGCACCACAATACACCACAATACAGCACCATACACCACAATACCCCACCATACACCACAATACCCCCACAATACACCACCATACACCACAATACACCACCATACACCACAATACACCACCATACACCACCATACACCACAATACACCACAATACACCACCATACACCACAATACACCACCATACACCACAATACACCACAATACACCACAATACACCACCATACACCACCATACACCACTATACACCACTATACACCATAATACACCACCATACACCACCATACACCACCATACACCACAATACACCACCATACACCGCCATATACCACCATACACCACAATACACCACCATACACCACCATACACCACCATACACCACAATACACCACCATACACCACCATACACCACCATACACCACCATACACCACGACACACCACAGTACACTACCATACACCACCATACCCCACAATATACCACCATACACCACCATACACCACAATACACCACCATACACCACAATACACCACCATACACCACCATACACCACCATACACTACCATGCACCACAATACACCACAATACAGCACCATGCACCACAATACCCCACCATACACCACAATACCCCCACAATACACCACCATACACCACAATACACCACCATACACCAAAATACACCACCATACACCACAATACAGCACCATACACCACAATACAGCACCATACACCACAATACACCACCATACACCACAATACACCACCATACGCCACAATACACCACCATACAACACAATACACCACAATACACCACCATACACCACCATACACCACCATACACCACAATACACCACCATACACCACCATACACCACCATACACCACAATACACCACAATACACCACCATACACCACCATACCCCACTATACACCACTATACACCATAATACACCACCATACACCACCATACACCACCATACACCACAATACACCACCATACACCACCATACACCACAATACACCACAATACACCACCATACACCACCATACACCACCATACACCACCATACACCACAATACACCACGATACACCACCATACCACACCATACACCACAATACACCACAATACACCACCATAAAACCACCATACACCACCATACACCACTATACACCACAATACACCACCATACACCACAATACACCACCATACACCACCATACACCACCATACACCACAATACACCACCATACACCACAATACACCACAATACACCACCATACACCACCATACACCACCATACACCACAATACACAACCATACACCACAATGTACCACCATACACCACAATACACCACCATACACCACCATACACCACAATACACCACAATACACCACCATACACCACCATACACCACCATACACCACCATACACCACAATACACCACCATACACCACCATACCACACCATACACCACAAGAAACCACAATACACCACCATAAAACCACCATACACCACCATACACCACTATACACCACAATACACCACCACACACCACAATACACCACCATACACCACAATACACCACCATACACCACCATACACCACCACACACCACAATACACCACCATACACCACCATACACCACAATACACCACCATACACCACCATACACCACCATACACCACCATACACCAACATACACCACCATACACCACCATACAGCATACACGACCATACACCACCATACACCACAATACACCACCATACACCACAATCCACCACCATACACCACAATAGACCACCATACACCACCATACACCACAATAGACCACCATACACCACCATACACCACAATACACCACCATACACCACCATACACCACCATACACCACCATACACCACCATACACCACACACCACTATACACCACCATACACCACCACACACCACAGTACACTACCATACACCACCATACCCCACAATATACCACCATACACCACCATACACCACAATACACCACCATACACCATAATACACCACCATACACCACCATACACCACCATACACTACCACGCACCACAATACACCACAATACAGCACCATACACCACAATACCCCACCATACACCACAATACCCCCACAATACACCACCATACACCACAATACACCACCATACACCACAATACACCACCATACACCACCATACACCACAATACACCACAATACACCACCATACACCACAATACACCACCATACACCACAATACAGCACCATACACCACAATACAGCACCATACACCACAATACACCACCATACACCACAATACACCACCAAACACCACAATACACCACCATACAACACAATACACCACAATACACCACCATACACCACCATACACCACCATACACCACAATACACCACAATACACCACCATACACCACCATACACCACCATACACCACCATACACCACAATACACCACCATACACCGCCATATACCACCATACACCACAATACACCACCATACACCACCATACACCACCATACACCACAATACACCACCATACACCACCATACACCACCATACACCACCATACACCACGACACACCACAGTACACTACCATACACCACCATACCCCACAATATACCACCATACACCACCATACACCACAATACACCACCATACACCACAATACACCACCATACACCACCATACACCACCATACACTACCATGCACCACAATACACCACAATACAGCACCATGCACCACAATACCCCACCATACACCACAATACCCCCACAATACACCACCATACACCACAATACACCACCATACACCACAATACACCACCATACACCACAATACAGCACCATACACCACAATACAGCACCATACACCACAATACACCACCATACACCACAATACACCACCATACGCCACAATACACCACCATACAACACAATACACCACAATACACCACCATACACCACCATACACCACCATACACCACAATACACCACCATACACCACCATACACCACCATACACCACAATACACCACAATACACCACCATACACCACCATACACCACTATACACCACTATACACCATAATACACCACCATACACCACCATACACCACCATACACCACGATACACCACCATACACCACCATACACCACAATACACCACAATACACCACCATACACCACCATACACCACCATACACCACCATACACCAGAATACACCACCATACACCACCATACCACACCATACACCACAATACACCACAATACACCACCATAAAACCACCATACACCACCATACACCACTATACACCACAATACACCACCATACACCACAATACACCACCATACACCACCATACACCACCATACACCACAATACACCACCATACACCACAATACACCACAATACACCACCATACACCACCATACACCACCATACACCACAATACACAACCATACACCACAATGTACCACCATACACCACAATACACCACCATACACCACCATACACCACAATACACCACAATACACCAACATACACCACCATACACCACCATACACGACCATACACCACAATACACCAACATACACCACCATACCACACCATACACCACAATACACCACAATACACCACCATAAAACCACCATACACCACCATACACCACTATACACCACAATACACCACCATACACCACAATACACCACCATACACCACCATACACCACAATACACCACCATACACCACAATACACCACCATACACCACCATACACCACCATACACCACAATACACCACCATACACCACCATACACCACCATACACCACAATACACCACAATACACCACAATACACCACCATACACCACCATACACCACTATACACCACTATACACCACCATACACCACAATACAGCACCATACACCACAATACACCACCATACACCACAATACACCACCATACACCACAATACACCACCATACACCACAATACACCACAATACACCACAATACACCACCATACACCACCATACACCACCATACACCACAATACACCACAATACACCACCATACACCACCATACACCACAATACACCACCACACATCACAATACACCACAATACACTACAATATACCACCATACACCACAATACACCACCATACACCACCATACACCACCATACACCACCATACACCACCATACACTACCATACACCACTATACACCACAATACACCACAATACACCACCATACACCACAATACACCACAATACACCACCATACACCACCATACACCACCATACACCACAATACACCACCATACACCACAATACACCACAATACACCACCATACACCACCATAACCCACCATACACCACAATACACCGCAATACACTACCATACCCCACCATACACCACCATACCCCACCATACACCACCATACACCACCATACACCACCATACACCACCATACACCACAATACACCACCATACACCACCATACACCACCATATACCACCATACACCACCATACACCAGCATACAGCACCACACACCACCATACACCACAATACACCACCACACACCACCATACACCACCATACACCACCATACACCACCATACACCACCATACAACACAATACACCACCATACACCACCATACCCCACCATACACCACAATACACCACCACACACCACAATACACCACCATACACCACAATACACCATACACCACCATACACCACCATACACCACAATACACCACCATACACCACAATACACCACAATACACCACCACACACCACAATACACCACCATACACCACCATACACCACCATACACCAGCATACACCATCATACACCACCATACACCACAATACACCACCATACACCACAATACACCACCATACACCACCATACGCCACAATACACCATCATACACCACAATACACCACCATACACCACAATACACCACCATACACCACCATACACCACCATACACTATACACCACCATACACCACCATACACCACAATACACCACCATACACCACCATACACCACCATACCCCACCATACACCACCATACACCACCATACACCACCATACACCACAATACACCACCATACACCACCATACACCACCATACACCGCCATACACCACAATACACCACCATACACCACAATACACCATCATACACCACCATACACCACAATACACCACCATATACCACAATACACCACAATACACCACAATATACCACCATACACCACCATACACCACCATACAACACAATACACCACCATACACCACCATACCCCACCATACACCACAATACACCACCACACACCACAATACACCACCATACACCACAATACACCATACACCACCATACACCACCATACACCACAATACACCACAATACACCACCATACACCACCATACACAACAATAGACCACCATACACCACCATACACCACAATACACCACCATACACCACCATACACCACCATACCCCACCATACACCACCATACACCACAATAGACCACCATACACCACCATACACCACAATACACCACCATACACCACAATACACCACCATACACCACCATACACCACAATACACCATCATACACCACAATACACCACCATACACCACAATACACCACCATACACCACCATACACCACCATACACCATACACCACCATACACCACCATACACCACAATACACCACCATACACCACCATACACCACCATACTCCACCATACACCACCATACACCACAATAGACCACCATACACCACCATACACCACAATACACCACCATACACCACAATACACCATCATACACCACCATACACCACAATACACCACAATACACCACCACACACCACAATACACCACCATACACCACCATACACCACCATACACCAGCATACACCATCATACACCACCATACACCACAATACACCACCATACACCACAATACACCACCATACACCACCATACACCACAATACACCATCATACACCACAATACACCACCATACACCACAATACACCACCATACACCACCATACACCACCATACACTATACACCACCATACACCACCATACACCACAATACACCACCATACACCACCATACACCACCATACCCCACCATACACCACCATACACCACCATACACCACCATACACCACAATACACCACCATACACCACCATACACCACCATACACCACCATACACCACAATACACCACCATACACCACAATACACCATCATACACCACCATACACCACAATACACCACCATATACCACAATACACCACAATACACCACAATATACCACCATACACCACCATACACCACCATACAACACAATACACCACCATACACCACCATACCCCACCATACACCACAATACACCACCACACACCACAATACACCACCATACACCACAATACACCATACACCACCATACACCACAATACACCACAATACACCACCATACACCACCATACACAACAATAGACCACCATACACCACCATACACCACAATACACCACCATACACCACCATACACCACCATACCCCACCATACACCACCATACACCACAATAGACCACCATACACCACCATACACCACAATACACCACCATACACCACAATACACCACCATACACCACCATACACCACAATACACCATCATACACCACAATACACCACCATACACCACAATACACCACCATACACCACCATACACCACCATACACCATACACCACCATACACCACCATACACCACAATACACCACCATACACCACCATACACCACCATACCCCACCATACACCACCATACACCACAATAGACCACCATACACCACCATACACCACAATACACCACCATACACCACAATACACCATCATACACCACCATACACCACCATATACCACAATACACCACCATACACCACCACACACCACAATACACCACCATACACCACAATACACCACCATACACCACCATACACCACCACACACCACAATACACCACCATACACCACCATACACCACCATACACCACCATACACCACCATACACCACCATACACCACAATACACCACCATACACCACCATACACCATCATACACCACCATACACCACCATATACCACAATACACCACAACACACCACAATACACCACCATACAGCATACACGACCATACACCACCATACACCACAATACACCACCATACACCACAATACACCACCATACACCACCATACACCACCACACACCACAATCCACCACCATACACCACAATAGACCACCATACACCACCATACACCACAATACACCACCATACACCACAATACACCACCATACACCACCATACACCACCATACACTACCATGCACCACAATACACCATCATACACCACAATACACCACCATACACCACCATACACCACAATACACCATCATACACCACCATATACCACCATACACCACCATACACCATACACCACCATACACCACCATACACCATACACCACCATACACCACCATACACCACAATACACCACCATACACCACCATACACCACCATACCCCACCATACACCACCATACACCACAATAGACCACCATACACCACCATACACTACAATACACCACCATACACCACAATACACCATCATACACCACCATACACCACCATATACCACAATACACCACCATACACCACCACACACCACAATACACCACCATACACCACAATACACCACCACACACCACAATACACCACCATACACCACAATACACCACCATACACCACCATACACCACCACACACCACAATACACCACCATACACCACCATACACCACAATACACCACCATACACCACCATACACCACCATACACCACCATACACCAACATACACCACCATACACCACCATACAGCATACACGACCATACACCACCATACACCACAATACACCACCATACACCACAATCCACCACCATACACCACAATAGACCACCATACACCACCATACACCACAATAGACCACCATACACCACCATACACCACAATACACCACAATACACCACCATACACCACCATACAGCACCGTACACCACCATACACCACCATACACCACACACCACTATACACCACCATACACCAGCATAAAACCACCATACACCACCACACACCACAGTACACTACCATACACCACCATACCCCACAATATACCACCATACACCACCATACACCACAATACACCACCATACACCATAATACACCACCATACACCACCATACACCACCATACACTACCACGCACCACAATACACCACAATACAGCACCATACACCACAATACCCCACCATACACCACAATACCCCCACAATACACCACCATACACCACAATACACCACCATACACCACAATACACCACCATACACCACCATACACCACAATACACCACAATACACCACCATACACCACAATACACCACCATACACCACAATACACCACAATACACCACAATACACCACCATACACCACCATACACCACTATACACCACTATACACCATAATACACCACCATACACCACCATACACCACCATACACCACAATACACCACCATACACCGCCATATACCACCATACACCACAATACACCACCATACACCACCATACACCACCATACACCACAATACACCACCATACACCACCATACACCACCATACACCACCATACACCACGACACACCACAGTACACTACCATACACCACCATACCCCACAATATACCACCATACACCACCATACACCACAATACACCACCATACACCACAATACACCACCATACACCACCATACACCACCATACACTACCATGCACCACAATACACCACAATACAGCACCATGCACCACAATACCCCACCATACACCACAATACCCCCACAATACACCACCATACACCACAATACACCACCATACACCAAAATACACCACCATACACCACAATACAGCACCATACACCACAATACAGCACCATACACCACAATACACCACCATACACCACAATACACCACCATACGCCACAATACACCACCATACAACACAATACACCACAATACACCACCATACACCACCATACACCACCATACACCACAATACACCACCATACACCACCATACACCACCATACACCACAATACACCACAATACACCACCATACACCACCATACACCACTATACACCACTATACACCATAATACACCACCATACACCACCATACACCACCATACACCACAATACACCACCATACACCACCATACACCACAATACACCACAATACACCACCATACACCACCATACACCACCATACACCACCATACACCACAATACACCACGATACACCACCATACCACACCATACACCACAATACACCACAATACACCACCATAAAACCACCATACACCACCATACACCACTATACACCACAATACACCACCATACACCACAATACACCACCATACACCACCATACACCACCATACACCACAATACACCACCATACACCACAATACACCACAATACACCACCATACACCACCATACACCACCATACACCACAATACATAACCATACACCACAATGTACCACCATACACCACAATACACCACCATACACCACCATACACCACAATACACCACAATACACCACCATACACCACCATACACCACCATACACCACCATACACCACAATACACCACCATACACCACCATACCACACCATACACCACAAGAAACCACAATACACCACCATAAAACCACCATACACCACCATACACCACTATACACCACAATACACCACCACACACCACAATACACCACCATACACCACAATACACCACCATACACCACCATACACCACCACACACCACAATACACCACCATACACCACCATACACCACAATACACCACCATACACCACCATACACCACCATACACCACCATACACCAACATACACCACCATACACCACCATACAGCATACACGACCATACACCACCATACACCACAATACACCACCATACACCACAATCCACCACCATACACCACAATAGACCACCATACACCACCATACACCACAATAGACCACCATACACCACCATACACCACAATACACCACCATACACCACCATACACCACCATACACCACCATACACCACCATACACCACACACCACTATACACCACCATACACCACCACACACCACAGTACACTACCATACACCACCATACCCCACCATACACTACCACGCACCACAATACACCACAATACAGCACCATACACCACAATACCCCACCATACACCACAATACCCCCACAATACACCACCATACACCACAATACACCACCATACACCACAATACACCACCATACACCACAATACACCACAATACACCACCATACACCACAATACACCACCATACACCACAATACAGCACCATACACCACAATACAGCACCATACACCACAATACACCACCATACACCACAATACACCACCATACACCACAATACACCACCATACAACACAATACACCACAATACACCACCATACACCACCATACACCACCATACACCACAATACACCACAATACACCACCATACACCACCATACACCACCATACACCACCATACACCACAATACACCACCATACACCGCCATATACCACCATACACCACAATACACCACCATACACCACCATACACCACCATACACCACAATACACCACCATACACCACCATACACCACCATACACCACCATACACCACGACACACCACAGTACACTACCATACACCACCATACCCCACAATATACCACCATACACCACCATACACCACAATACACCACCATACACCACAATACACCACCATACACCACCATACACCACCATACACTACCATGCACCACAATACACCACAATACAGCACCATGCACCACAATACCCCACCATACACCACAATACCCCCACAATACACCACCATACACCACAATACACCACCATACACCACAATACACCACCATACACCACAATACAGCACCATACACCACAATACAGCACCATACACCACAATACACCACCATACACCACAATACACCACCATACGCCACAATACACCACCATACAACACAATACACCACAATACACCACCATACACCACCATACACCACCATACACCACAATACACCACCATACACCACCATACACCACCATACACCACAATACACCACAATACACCACCATACACCACCATACACCACTATACACCACTATACACCATAATACACCACCATACACCACCATACACCACCATACACCACGATACACCACCATACACCACCATACACCACAATACACCACAATACACCACCATACACCACCATACACCACCATACACCACCATACACCACAATACACCACCATACACCACCATACCACACCATACACCACAATACACCACAATACACCACCATAAAACCACCATACACCACCATACACCACTATACACCACAATACACCACCATACACCACAATACACCACCATACACCACCATACACCACCATACACCACAATACACCACCATACACCACAATACACCACAATACACCACCATACACCACCATACACCACCATACACCACAATACACAACCATACACCACAATGTACCACCATACACCACAATACACCACCATACACCACCATACACCACAATACACCACAATACACCACCATACACCACCATACACCACCATACACGACCATACACCACAATACACCACCATACACCACCATACCACACCATACACCACAATACACCACAATACACCACCATAAAACCACCATACACCACCATACACCACTATACACCACAATACACCACCATACACCACAATACACCACCATACACCACCATACACCACCATACACCACAATACACCACCATACACCACAATACACCACCATACACCACCATACACCACCATACACCACAATACACCACCATACACCACCATACACCACCATACACCACAATACACCACAATACACCACAATACACCACCATACACCACCATACACCACTATACACCACTATACACCACCATACACCACAATACAGCACCATACACCACAATACACCACCATACACCACAATACACCACCATACACCACAATACACCACCATACACCACAATACACCACCATACACCACAATACACCACCATACACCACAATACACCACCATACACCACAATACACCACCATACACCACAATACAGCACCATACACCACAATACACTACCATACCCCACCATACACCACCATACCTCACCATACACCACCATACACCACCATACACCACCATACACCACCATACACCACAATACACCACCATACACCACCATACACCACCATACACCACCATACACCACCATACACCACCATACACGACCATACACCACAATACACCACCATACACCACCATACCACACCATACACCACAATACACCACAATACACCACCATAAAACCACCATACACCACCATACACCACTATACACCACAATACACCACCATACACCACAATACACCACCATACACCACCATACACCACCATACACCACAATACACCACCATACACCACCATACACCACAATACACCACCATACACCACCATACACCACCATACACCACCATACACCACCATACACCACCATACACCACCATACACCACCATACACCACCATACACCACAATACACCACCATACACCACCATACACCACAATACACCACCATACACCACAATACACCACCATACACCACAATACACCACCATACACCACAATACACCACCATACACCACAATACACCACCATACACCACAATACACCACCATACACCACAATACAGCACCATACACCACAATACACTACCATACCCCACCATACACCACCATACCTCACCATACACCACCATACACCACCATACACCACCATACACCACCATACACCACAATACACCACCATACACCACCATACACCACCATATACCACCATACACCAGCATACACCAGCATACACCACCACACACCACCATACACCACAATACACCACCATACACCACCATACACCACAATACACCACCATACACCACCATACCCCACCGTACACCACAATACACCACCATACACCACCATACACCACCATACACTACCACGCACCACAATACACCACAATACAGCACCATACACCACCATACACCACAATACACCACAATACCCCACCATACACCACAATACCCCCACAATACACCACCATACACCACAATACACCACCATACACCACAATACACCACCATACACCACAATACACCACCATACACCACAATACACCACCATACACCACAATACACCACCATACATCACAATACAGCACCATACACCACAATACACCACCATACACCACAATACACCACCATACACCACCATACACCACCATACACGACCATACACCACAATACACCAGCATACACCACAATACACCACCATACCACACCATACACCACCATAAACAACCATAAACCACCATACACCACCACACACCACAATACACCACCATACACCACAATACACCACACACCACCATAAACCACCATAAACCACCATACACCACAATACACCACCATACACCACAATACACCACAATACACCACAATACACCACCATACACCACCATACACCACAATACACCACAATACACCACAATACACCACCATACACCACCATACACCACTATACACCACTATACACCACCATACACCACAATACAGCACCATACACCACAATACACCACCATACACCACAATACACCACAATACACCACCATACACCACCATACACCACCATACACCACAATACACCACAATACACCACCATACACCACCATACACCACAATACACCACCACACATCACAATACACCACAATACACCACAATATACCACCATACACCACAATACACCACCATACACCACCATACACCACCATACCACACCATACACCACAATACACCACAATACACCACCATACACCACTATACACCACAATACACTACAATACACCACCATACACCACAATACACCACAATACACCACCATACACCACCATACACCACCATACACCACAATACACCACCACACACCACAATATACCACCATACACCACAATACACCACCATACACCACCATACACCACAATACACCACCATACACCACAATACACCACAATACACCACCATACACCACCATAACCCACCATACACCACAATACACCGCAATACACTACCATACCCCACCATACACCACCATACCCCACCATACACCACCATACACCACCATACACCACCATACACCACCATACACCACCATACACCACCATACACCACCATATACCACCATACACTACCATACACCAGCATACAGCACCACACACCACCATACACCACAATACACCACCACACACCACCATACACCACCATACACCACCATACACCACCATACACCACCATACAACACAATACACCACCATACACCACCATACCCCACCATACACCACAATACACCACCACACACCACAATTCACCACCATACACCACAATACACCATACACCACCATACACCACCATACACCACAATACACCACCATACACCACAATACACCACCATACACCACAATACACCACAATACACCACCACACACCACAATACACCACCATACACCACCATACACCACCATACACCAGCATACACCATCATACACCACCATACACCACAATACACCACCATACACCACAATACACCACCATACACCACCATACACCACAATACACCATCATACACCACAATACACCACCATACACCACAATACACCACCATACACCACCATACACCACCATACACTATACACCACCATACACCACCATACACCACAATACACCACCATACACCACCATACACCACCATACCCCACCATACACCACCATACACCACCATACACCACCATACACCACAATACACCACCATACACCACCATACACCACCATACACCACCATACACCACAATACACCACCATACACCACAATACACCATCATACACCACCATACACCACAATACACCACCATATACCACAATACACCACAATACACCACAATATACCACCATACACCACCATACACCACCATACAACACAATACACCACCATACACCACCATACCCCACCATACACCACAATACACCACCACACACCACAATACACCACCATACACCACAATACACCATACACCACCATACACCACAATACACCACAATACACCACCATACACCACCATACACAACAATAGACCACCATACACCACCATACACCACAATACACCACCATACACCACCATACACCACCATACCCCACCATACACCACCATACACCACAATAGACCACCATACACCACCATACACCACAATACACCACCATACACCACAATACACCACCATACACCACCATACACCACAATACACCATCATACACCACAATACACCACCATACACCACAATACACCACCATACACCACCATACACCACCATACACCATACACCACCATACACCACCATACACCACAATACACCACCATACACCACCATACACCACCATACCCCACCATACACCACCATACACCACAATAGACCACCATACACCACCATACACCACAATACACCACCATACACCACAATACACCATCATACACCACCATACACCACCATATACCACAATACACCACCATACACCACCACACACCACAATACACCACCATACACCACAATACACCACCATACACCACCATACACCACCACACACCACAATACACCACCATACACCACCATACACCACCATACACCACCATACACCACCATACACCACCATACACCACAATACACCACCATACACCACCATACACCATCATACACCACCATACACCACCATATACCACAATACACCACAACACACCACAATACACCACCATACAGCATACACGGCCATACACCACCATACACCACAATACACCACCATACACCACAATACACCACCATACACCACCATACACCACCACACACCACAATCCACCACCATACACCACAATAGACCACCATACACCACCATACACCACAATACACCACCATACACCACAATACACCACCATACACCACCATACACCACCATACACTACCATGCACCACAATACACCATCATACACCACAATACACCACCATACACCACCATACACCACAATACACCATCATACACCACCATATACCACCATACACCACCATACACCATACACCACCATACACCACCATACACCATACACCACCATACACCACCATACACCACAATACACCACCATACACCACCATACACCACCATACCCCACCATACACCACCATACACCACAATAGACCACCATACACCACCATACACTACAATACACCACCATACACCACAATACACCATCATACACCACCATACACCACCATATACCACAATACACCACCATACACCACCACACACCACAATACACCACCATACACCACAATACACCACCACACACCACAATACACCACCATACACCACAATACACCACCATACACCACCATACACCACCACACACCACAATACACCACCATACACCACCATACACCACAATACACCACCATACACCACCATACACCACCATACACCACCATACACCAACATACACCACCATACACCACCATACAGCATACACGACCATACACCACCATACACCACAATACACCACCATACACCACAATCCACCACCATACACCACAATAGACCACCATACACCACCATACACCACAATAGACCACCATACACCACCATACACCACAATACACCACAATACACCACCATACACCACCATACACCACCGTACACCACCATACACCACCATACACCACACACCACTATACACCACCATACACCAGCATAAAACCACCATACACCACCACACACCACAGTACACTACCATACACCACCATACCCCACAATATACCACCATACACCACCATACACCACAATACACCACCATACACCATAATGCACCACCATACACCACCATACACCACCATACACTACCACGCACCACAATACACCACAATACAGCACCATACACCACAATACCCCACCATACACCACAATACCCCCACAATACACCACCATACACCACAATACACCACCATACACCACAATACACCACCATACACCACCATACACCACAATACACCACAATACACCACCATACACCACAATACACCACCATACACCACAATACACCACAATACACCACAATACACCACCATACACCACCATACACCACTATACACCACTATACACCATAATACACCACCATACACCACCATACACCACCATACACC
This sequence comes from Eledone cirrhosa, assembly GCA_964016885.1. Classification (NCBI taxonomy): domain Eukaryota; kingdom Metazoa; phylum Mollusca; class Cephalopoda; order Octopoda; family Eledonidae; genus Eledone; species Eledone cirrhosa. The sequence continues at coordinate 307,927,869 of OZ024743.1, read as the reverse complement.
ACAATACACCACCATACACCGCCATATACCACCATACACCACAATACACCACCATACACCACCATACACCACCATACACCACAATACACCACCATACACCACCATACACCACCATACACCACCATACACCACGACACACCACAGTACACTACCATACACCACCATACCCCACAATATACCACCATACACCACCATACACCACAATACACCACCATACACCACAATACACCACCATACACCACCATACACCACCATACACTACCATGCACCACAATACACCACAATACAGCACCATGCACCACAATACCCCACCATACACCACAATACCCCCACAATACACCACCATACACCACAATACACCACCATACACCAAAATACACCACCATACACCACAATACAGCACCATACACCACAATACAGCACCATACACCACAATACACCACCATACACCACAATACACCACCATACGCCACAATACACCACCATACAACACAATACACCACAATACACCACCATACACCACCATACACCACCATACACCACAATACACCACCATACACCACCATACACCACCATACACCACAATACACCACAATACACCACCATACACCACCATACACCACTATACACCACTATACACCATAATACACCACCATACACCACCATACACCACCATACACCACAATACACCACCATACACCACCATACACCACAATACACCACAATACACCACCATACACCACCATACACCACCATACACCACCATACACCACAATACACCACGATACACCACCATACCACACCATACACCACAATACACCACAATACACCACCATAAAACCACCATACACCACCATACACCACTATACACCACAATACACCACCATACACCACAATACACCACCATACACCACCATACACCACCATACACCACAATACACCACCATACACCACAATACACCACAATACACCACCATACACCACCATACACCACCATACACCACAATACACAACCATACACCACAATGTACCACCATACACCACAATACACCACCATACACCACCATACACCACAATACACCACAATACACCACCATACACCACCATACACCACCATACACCACCATACACCACAATACACCACCATACACCACCATACCACACCATACACCACAAGAAACCACAATACACCACCATAAAACCACCATACACCACCATACACCACTATACACCACAATACACCACCACACACCACAATACACCACCATACACCACAATACACCACCATACACCACCATACACCACCACACACCACAATACACCACCATACACCACCATACACCACAATACACCACCATACACCACCATACACCACCATACACCACCATACACCAACATACACCACCATACACCACCATACAGCATACACGACCATACACCACCATACACCACAATACACCACCATACACCACAATCCACCACCATACACCACAATAGACCACCATACACCACCATACACCACAATAGACCACCATACACCACCATACACCACAATACACCACCATACACCACCATACACCACCATACACCACCATACACCACCATACACCACACACCACTATACACCACCATACACCACCACACACCACAGTACACTACCATACACCACCATACCCCACAATATACCACCATACACCACCATACACCACAATACACCACCATACACCATAATACACCACCATACACCACCATACACCACCATACACTACCACGCACCACAATACACCACAATACAGCACCATACACCACAATACCCCACCATACACCACAATACCCCCACAATACACCACCATACACCACAATACACCACCATACACCACAATACACCACCATACACCACAATACACCACAATACACCACCATACACCACAATACACCACCATACACCACAATACAGCACCATACACCACAATACAGCACCATACACCACAATACACCACCATACACCACAATACACCACCATACACCACAATACACCACCATACAACACAATACACCACAATACACCACCATACACCACCATACACCACCATACACCACAATACACCACAATACACCACCATACACCACCATACACCACCATACACCACCATACACCACAATACACCACCATACACCGCCATATACCACCATACACCACAATACACCACCATACACCACCATACACCACCATACACCACAATACACCACCATACACCACCATACACCACCATACACCACCATACACCACGACACACCACAGTACACTACCATACACCACCATACCCCACAATATACCACCATACACCACCATACACCACAATACACCACCATACACCACAATACACCACCATACACCACCATACACCACCATACACTACCATGCACCACAATACACCACAATACAGCACCATGCACCACAATACCCCACCATACACCACAATACCCCCACAATACACCACCATACACCACAATACACCACCATACACCACAATACACCACCATACACCACAATACAGCACCATACACCACAATACAGCACCATACACCACAATACACCACCATACACCACAATACACCACCATACGCCACAATACACCACCATACAACACAATACACCACAATACACCACCATACACCACCATACACCACCATACACCACAATACACCACCATACACCACCATACACCACCATACACCACAATACACCACAATACACCACCATACACCACCATACACCACTATACACCACTATACACCATAATACACCACCATACACCACCATACACCACCATACACCACGATACACCACCATACACCACCATACACCACAATACACCACAATACACCACCATACACCACCATACACCACCATACACCACCATACACCACAATACACCACCATACACCACCATACCACACCATACACCACAATACACCACAATACACCACCATAAAACCACCATACACCACCATACACCACTATACACCACAATACACCACCATACACCACAATACACCACCATACACCACCATACACCACCATACACCACAATACACCACCATACACCACAATACACCACAATACACCACCATACACCACCATACACCACCATACACCACAATACACAACCATACACCACAATGTACCACCATACACCACAATACACCACCATACACCACCATACACCACAATACACCACAATACACCACCATACACCACCATACACCACCATACACGACCATACACCACAATACACCACCATACACCACCATACCACACCATACACCACAATACACCACAATACACCACCATAAAACCACCATACACCACCATACACCACTATACACCACAATACACCACCATACACCACAATACACCACCATACACCACCATACACCACCATACACCACAATACACCACCATACACCACAATACACCACCATACACCACCATACACCACCATACACCACAATACACCACCATACACCACCATACACCACCATACACCACAATACACCACAATACACCACAATACACCACCATACACCACCATACACCACTATACACCACTATACACCACCATACACCACAATACAGCACCATACACCACAATACACCACCATACACCACAATACACCACCATACACCACAATACACCACCATACACCACAATACACCACCATACACCACAATACACCACCATACACCACAATACACCACCATACACCACAATACACCACCATACACCACAATACAGCACCATACACCACAATACACTACCATACCCCACCATACACCACCATACCTCACCATACACCACCATACACCACCATACACCACCATACACCACCATACACCACAATACACCACCATACACCACCATACACCACCATATACCACCATACACCAGCATACACCAGCATACACCACCACACACCACCATACACCACAATACACCACCATACACCACCATACACCACAATACACCACCATACACCACCATACCCCACCGTACACCACAATACACCACCATACACCACCATACACCACCATACACTACCACGCACCACAATACACCACAATACAGCACCATACACCACCATACACCACAATACACCACAATACCCCACCATACACCACAATACCCCCACAATACACCACCATACACCACAATACACCACCATACACCACAATACACCACCATACACCACAATACACCACCATACACCACAATACACCACCATACACCACAATACACCACCATACATCACAATACAGCACCATACACCACAATACACCACCATACACCACAATACACCACCATACACCACCATACACCACCATACACGACCATACACCACAATACACCAGCATACACCACAATACACCACCATACCACACCATACACCACCATAAACAACCATAAACCACCATACACCACCACACACCACAATACACCACCATACACCACAATACACCACACACCACCATAAACCACCATAAACCACCATACACCACAATACACCACCATACACCACAATACACCACAATACACCACAATACACCACCATACACCACCATACACCACAATACACCACAATACACCACAATACACCACCATACACCACCATACACCACTATACACCACTATACACCACCATACACCACAATACAGCACCATACACCACAATACACCACCATACACCACAATACACCACAATACACCACCATACACCACCATACACCACCATACACCACAATACACCACAATACACCACCATACACCACCATACACCACAATACACCACCACACATCACAATACACCACAATACACCACAATATACCACCATACACCACAATACACCACCATACACCACCATACACCACCATACCACACCATACACCACAATACACCACAATACACCACCATACACCACTATACACCACAATACACTACAATACACCACCATACACCACAATACACCACAATACACCACCATACACCACCATACACCACCATACACCACAATACACCACCACACACCACAATATACCACCATACACCACAATACACCACCATACACCACCATACACCACAATACACCACCATACACCACAATACACCACAATACACCACCATACACCACCATAACCCACCATACACCACAATACACCGCAATACACTACCATACCCCACCATACACCACCATACCCCACCATACACCACCATACACCACCATACACCACCATACACCACCATACACCACCATACACCACCATACACCACCATATACCACCATACACTACCATACACCAGCATACAGCACCACACACCACCATACACCACAATACACCACCACACACCACCATACACCACCATACACCACCATACACCACCATACACCACCATACAACACAATACACCACCATACACCACCATACCCCACCATACACCACAATACACCACCACACACCACAATTCACCACCATACACCACAATACACCATACACCACCATACACCACCATACACCACAATACACCACCATACACCACAATACACCACCATACACCACAATACACCACAATACACCACCACACACCACAATACACCACCATACACCACCATACACCACCATACACCAGCATACACCATCATACACCACCATACACCACAATACACCACCATACACCACAATACACCACCATACACCACCATACACCACAATACACCATCATACACCACAATACACCACCATACACCACAATACACCACCATACACCACCATACACCACCATACACTATACACCACCATACACCACCATACACCACAATACACCACCATACACCACCATACACCACCATACCCCACCATACACCACCATACACCACCATACACCACCATACACCACAATACACCACCATACACCACCATACACCACCATACACCACCATACACCACAATACACCACCATACACCACAATACACCATCATACACCACCATACACCACAATACACCACCATATACCACAATACACCACAATACACCACAATATACCACCATACACCACCATACACCACCATACAACACAATACACCACCATACACCACCATACCCCACCATACACCACAATACACCACCACACACCACAATACACCACCATACACCACAATACACCATACACCACCATACACCACAATACACCACCATACACCACCATACACAACAATAGACCACCATACACCACCATACACCACAATACACCACCATACACCACCATACACCACCATACCCCACCATACACCACCATACACCACAATAGACCACCATACACCACCATACACCACAATACACCACCATACACCACAATACACCACCATACACCACCATACACCACAATACACCATCATACACCACAATACACCACCATACACCACAATACACCACCATACACCACCATACACCACCATACACCATACACCACCATACACCACCATACACCACAATACACCACCATACACCACCATACACCACCATACCCCACCATACACCACCATACACCACAATAGACCACCATACACCACCATACACCACAATACACCACCATACACCACAATACACCATCATACACCACCATACACCACCATATACCACAATACACCACCATACACCACCACACACCACAATACACCACCATACACCACAATACACCACCATACACCACCATACACCACCACACACCACAATACACCACCATACACCACCATACACCACCATACACCACCATACACCACCATACACCACCATACACCACAATACACCACCATACACCACCATACACCATCATACACCACCATACACCACCATATACCACAATACACCACAACACACCACAATACACCACCATACAGCATACACGACCATACACCACCATACACCACAATACACCACCATACACCACAATACACCACCATACACCACCATACACCACCACACACCACAATCCACCACCATACACCACAATAGACCACCATACACCACCATACACCACAATACACCACCATACACCACAATACACCACCATACACCACCATACACCACCATACACTACCATGCACCACAATACACCATCATACACCACAATACACCACCATACACCACCATACACCACAATACACCATCATACACCACCATATACCACCATACACCACCATACACCATACACCACCATACACCACCATACACCATACACCACCATACACCACCATACACCACAATACACCACCATACACCACCATACACCACCATACCCCACCATACACCACCATACACCACAATAGACCACCATACACCACCATACACTACAATACACCACCATACACCACAATACACCATCATACACCACCATACACCACCATATACCACAATACACCACCATACACCACCACACACCACAATACACCACCATACACCACAATACACCACCACACACCACAATACACCACCATACACCACAATACACCACCATACACCACCATACACCACCACACACCACAATACACCACCATACACCACCATACACCACAATACACCACCATACACCACCATACACCACCATACACCACCATACACCAACATACACCACCATACACCACCATACAGCATACACGACCATACACCACCATACACCACAATACACCACCATACACCACAATCCACCACCATACACCACAATAGACCACCATACACCACCATACACCACAATAGACCACCATACACCACCATACACCACAATACACCACAATACACCACCATACACCACCATACACCACCGTACACCACCATACACCACCATACACCACACACCACTATACACCACCATACACCAGCATAAAACCACCATACACCACCACACACCACAGTACACTACCATACACCACCATACCCCACAATATACCACCATACACCACCATACACCACAATACACCACCATACACCATAATGCACCACCATACACCACCATACACCACCATACACTACCACGCACCACAATACACCACAATACAGCACCATACACCACAATACCCCACCATACACCACAATACCCCCACAATACACCACCATACACCACAATACACCACCATACACCACAATACACCACCATACACCACCATACACCACAATACACCACAATACACCACCATACACCACAATACACCACCATACACCACAATACACCACAATACACCACAATACACCACCATACACCACCATACACCACTATACACCACTATACACCATAATACACCACCATACACCACCATACACCACCATACACCACAATACACCACCATACACCGCCATATACCACCATACACCACAATACACCACCATACACCACCATACACCACCATACACCACAATACACCACCATACACCACCATACACCACCATACACCACCATACACCACGACACACCACAGTACACTACCATACACCACCATACCCCACAATATACCACCATACACCACCATACACCACAATACACCACCATACACCACAATACACCACCATACACCACCATACACCACCATACACTACCATGCACCACAATACACCACAATACAGCACCATGCACCACAATACCCCACCATACACCACAATACCCCCACAATACACCACCATACACCACAATACACCACCATACACCAAAATACACCACCATACACCACAATACAGCACCATACACCACAATACAGCACCATACACCACAATACACCACCATACACCACAATACACCACCATACGCCACAATACACCACCATACAACACAATACACCACAATACACCACCATACACCACCATACACCACCATACACCACAATACACCACCATACACCACCATACACCACCATACACCACAATACACCACAATACACCACCATACACCACCATACCCCACTATACACCACTATACACCATAATACACCACCATACACCACCATACACCACCATACACCACAATACACCACCATACACCACCATACACCACAATACACCACAATACACCACCATACACCACCATACACCACCATACACCACCATACACCACAATACACCACGATACACCACCATACCACACCATACACCACAATACACCACAATACACCACCATAAAACCACCATACACCACCATACACCACTATACACCACAATACACCACCATACACCACAATACACCACCATACACCACCATACACCACCATACACCACAATACACCACCATACACCACAATACACCACAATACACCACCATACACCACCATACACCACCATACACCACAATACACAACCATACACCACAATGTACCACCATACACCACAATACACCACCATACACCACCATACACCACAATACACCACAATAAACCACCATACACCACCATACACCACCATACACCACCATACACCACAATACACCACCATACACCACCATACCACACCATACACCACAAGAAACCACAATACACCACCATAAAACCACCATACACCACCATACACCACTATACACCACAATACACCACCACACACCACAATACACCACCATACACCACAATACACCACCATACACCACCATACACCACCACACACCACAATACACCACCATACACCACCATACACCACAATACACCACCATACACCACCATACACCACCATACACCACCATACACCAACATACACCACCATACACCACCATACAGCATACACGACCATACACCACCATACACCACAATACACCACCATACACCACAATCCACCACCATACACCACAATAGACCACCATACACCACCATACACCACAATAGACCACCATACACCACCATACACCACAATACACCACCATACACCACCATACACCACCATACACCACCATACACCACCATACACCACACACCACTATACACCACCATACACCACCACACACCACAGTACACTACCATACACCACCATACCCCACAATATACCACCATACACCACCATACACCACAATACACCACCATACACCATAATACACCACCATACACCACCATACACCACCATACACTACCACGCACCACAATACACCACAATACAGCACCATACACCACAATACCCCACCATACACCACAATACCCCCACAATACACCACCATACACCACAATACACCACCATACACCACAATACACCACCATACACCACCATACACCACAATACACCACAATACACCACCATACACCACAATACACCACCATACACCACAATACAGCACCATACACCACAATACAGCACCATACACCACAATACACCACCATACACCACAATACACCACCAAACACCACAATACACCACCATACAACACAATACACCACAATACACCACCATACACCACCATACACCACCATACACCACAATACACCACAATACACCACCATACACCACCATACACCACCATACACCACCATACACCACAATACACCACCATACACCGCCATATACCACCATACACCACAATACACCACCATACACCACCATACACCACCATACACCACAATACACCACCATACACCACCATACACCACCATACACCACCATACACCACGACACACCACAGTACACTACCATACACCACCATACCCCACAATATACCACCATACACCACCATACACCACAATACACCACCATACACCACAATACACCACCATACACCACCATACACCACCATACACTACCATGCACCACAATACACCACAATACAGCACCATGCACCACAATACCCCACCATACACCACAATACCCCCACAATACACCACCATACACCACAATACACCACCATACACCACAATACACCACCATACACCACAATACAGCACCATACACCACAATACAGCACCATACACCACAATACACCACCATACACCACAATACACCACCATACGCCACAATACACCACCATACAACACAATACACCACAATACACCACCATACACCACCATACACCACCATACACCACAATACACCACCATACACCACCATACACCACCATACACCACAATACACCACAATACACCACCATACACCACCATACACCACTATACACCACTATACACCATAATACACCACCATACACCACCATACACCACCATACACCACGATACACCACCATACACCACCATACACCACAATACACAACAATACACCACCATACACCACCATACACCACCATACACCACAATACACCACCATACACCACCATACCACACCATACACCACAATACACCACAATACACCACCATAAAACCACCATACACCACCATACACCACTATACACCACAATACACCACCATACACCACAATACACCACCATACACCACCATACACCACCATACACCACAATACACCACCATACACCACAATACACCACAATACACCACCATACACCACCATACACCACCATACACCACAATACACAACCATACACCACAATGTACCACCATACACCACAATACACCACCATACACCACCATACACCACAATACACCACAATACACCAACATACACCACCATACACCACCATACACGACCATACACCACAATACACCACCATACACCACCATACCACACCATACACCACAATACACCACAATACACCACCATAAAACCACCATACACCACCATACACCACTATACACCACAATACACCACCATACACCACAATACACCACCATACACCACCATACACCACCATACACCACAATACACCACCATACACCACAATACACCACCATACACCACCATACACCACCATACACCACAATACACCACCATACACCACCATACACCACCATACACCACAATACACCACAATACACCACAATACACCACCATACACCACCATACACCACTATACACCACTATACACCACCATACACCACAATACAGCACCATACACCACAATACACCACCATACACCACAATACACCACCATACACCACAATACACCACCATACACCACAATACACCACAATACACCACAATACACCACCATACACCACCATACACCACCATACACCACAATACACCACAATACACCACCATACACCACCATACACCACAATACACCACCACACATCACAATACACCACAATACACTACAATATACCACCATACACCACAATACACCACCATACACCACCATACACCACCATACACCACCATACACCACCATACACTACCATACACCACTATACACCACAATACACCACAATACACCACCATACACCACAATACACCACAATACACCACCATACACCACCATACACCACCATACACCACAATACACCACCACACACCACAATATACCACCATACACCACAATACACCACCATACACCACCATACACCACAATACACCACCATACACCACAATACACCACAATACACCACCATACACCACCATAACCCACCATACACCACAATACACAGCAATACACTACCATACCCCACCATACACCACCATACCCCACCATACACCACCATACACCACCATACACCACCATACACCACCATACACCACAATACACCACCATACACCACCATACACCACCATATACCACCATACACCACCATACACCAGCATACAGCACCACACACCACCATACACCACAATACACCACCACACACCACCATACACCACCATACACCACCATACACCACCATACACCACCATACAACACAATACACCACCATACACCACCATACCCCACCATACACCACAATACACCACCACACACCACAATACACCACCATACACCACAATACACCATACACCACCATACACCACCATACACCACAATACACCACCATACACCACAATACACCACAATACACCACCACACACCACAATACACCACCATACACCACCATACACCACCATACACCAGCATACACCATCATACACCACCATACACCACAATACACCACCATACACCACAATACACCACCATACACCACCATACGCCACAATACACCATCATACACCACAATACACCACCATACACCACAATACACCACCATACACCACCATACACCACCATACACTATACACCACCATACACCACCATACACCACAATACACCACCATACACCACCATACACCACCATACCCCACCATACACCACCATACACCACCATACACCACCATACACCACAATACACCACCATACACCACCATACACCACCATACACCGCCATACACCACAATACACCACCATACACCACAATACACCATCATACACCACCATACACCACAATACACCACCATATACCACAATACACCACAATACACCACAATATACCACCATACACCACCATACACCACCATACAACACAATACACCACCATACACCACCATACCCCACCATACACCACAATACACCACCACACACCACAATACACCACCATACACCACAATACACCATACACCACCATACACCACCATACACCACAATACACCACAATACACCACCATACACCACCATACACAACAATAGACCACCATACACCACCATACACCACAATACACCACCATACACCACCATACACCACCATACCCCACCATACACCACCATACACCACAATAGACCACCATACACCACCATACACCACAATACACCACCATACACCACAATACACCACCATACACCACCATACACCACAATACACCATCATACACCACAATACACCACCATACACCACAATACACCACCATACACCACCATACACCACCATACACCATACACCACCATACACCACCATACACCACAATACACCACCATACACCACCATACACCACCATACTCCACCATACACCACCATACACCACAATAGACCACCATACACCACCATACACCACAATACACCACCATACACCACAATACACCATCATACACCACCATACACCACAATACACCACAATACACCACCACACACCACAATACACCACCATACACCACCATACACCACCATACACCAGCATACACCATCATACACCACCATACACCACAATACACCACCATACACCACAATACACCACCATACACCACCATACACCACAATACACCATCATACACCACAATACACCACCATACACCACAATACACCACCATACACCACCATACACCACCATACACTATACACCACCATACACCACCATACACCACAATACACCACCATACACCACCATACACCACCATACCCCACCATACACCACCATACACCACCATACACCACCATACACAACAATACACCACCATACACCACCATACACCACCATACACCACCATACACCACAATACACCACCATACACCACAATACACCATCATACACCACCATACACCACAATACACCACCATATACCACAATACACCACAATACACCACAATATACCACCATACACCACCATACACCACCATACAACACAATACACCACCATACACCACCATACCCCACCATACACCACAATACACCACCACACACCACAATACACCACCATACACCACAATACACCATACACCACCATACACCACAATACACCACAATACACCACCATACACCACCATACACAACAATAGACCACCATACACCACCATACACCACAATACACCACCATACACCACCATACACCACCATACCCCACCATACACCACCATACACCACAATAGACCACCATACACCACCATACACCACAATACACCACCATACACCACAATACACCACCATACACCACCATACACCACAATACACCATCATACACCACAATACACCACCATACACCACAATACACCACCATACACCACCATACACCACCATACACCATACACCACCATACACCACCATACACCACAATACACCACCATACACCACCATACACCACCATACCCCACCATACACCACCATACACCACAATAGACCACCATACACCACCATACACCACAATACACCACCATACACCACAATACACCATCATACACCACCATACACCACCATATACCACAATACACCACCATACACCACCACACACCACAATACACCACCATACACCACAATACACCACCATACACCACCATACACCACCACACACCACAATACACCACCATACACCACCATACACCACCATACACCACCATACACCACCATACACCACCATACACCACAATACACCACCATACACCACCATACACCATCATACACCACCATACACCACCATATACCACAATACACCACAACACACCACAATACACCACCATACAGCATACACGACCATACACCACCATACACCACAATACACCACCATACACCACAATACACCACCATACACCACCATACACCACCACACACCACAATCCACCACCATACACCACAATAGACCACCATACACCACCATACACCACAATACACCACCATACACCACAATACACCACCATACACCACCATACACCACCATACACTACCATGCACCACAATACACCATCATACACCACAATACACCACCATACACCACCATACACCACAATACACCATCATACACCACCATATACCACCATACACCACCATACACCATACACCACCATACACCACCATACACCATACACCACCATACACCACCATACACCACAATACACCACCATACACCACCATACACCACCATACCCCACCATACACCACCATACACCACAATAGACCACCATACACCACCATACACTACAATACACCACCATACACCACAATACACCATCATACACCACCATACACCACCATATACCACAATACACCACCATACACCACCACACACCACAATACACCACCATACACCACAATACACCACCACACACCACAATACACCACCATACACCACAATACACCACCATACACCACCATACACCACCACACACCACAATACACCACCATACACCACCATACACCACAATACACCACCATACACCACCATACACCACCATACACCACCATACACCAACATACACCACCATACACCACCATACAGCATACACGACCATACACCACCATACACCACAATACACCACCATACACCACAATCCACCACCATACACCACAATAGACCACCATACACCACCATACACCACAATAGACCACCATACACCACCATACACCACAATACACCACAATACACCACCATACACCACCATACACCACCGTACACCACCATACACCACCATACACCACACACCACTATACACCACCATACACCAGCATAAAACCACCATACACCACCACACACCACAGTACACAACCATACACCACCATACCCCACAATATACCACCATACACCACCATACACCACAATACACCACCATACACCATAATACACCACCATACACCACCATACACCACCATACACTACCACGCACCACAATACACCACAATACAGCACCATACACCACAATACCCCACCATACACCACAATACCCCCACAATACACCACCATACACCACAATACACCACCATACACCACAATACACCACCATACACCACCATACACCACAATACACCACAATACACCACCATACACCACAATACACCACCATACACCACAATACACCACAATACACCACAATACACCACCATACACCACCATACACCACTATACACCACTATACACCATAATACACCACCATACACCACCATACACCACCATACACCACAATACACCACCATACACCGCCATATACCACCATACACCACAATACACCACCATACACCACCATACACCACCATACACCACAATACACCACCATACACCACCATACACCACCATACACCACCATACACCACGACACACCACAGTACACTACCATACACCACCATACCCCACAATATACCACCATACACCACCATACACCACAATACACCACCATACACCACAATACACCACCATACACCACCATACACCACCATACACTACCATGCACCACAATACACCACAATACAGCACCATGCACCACAATACCCCACCATACACCACAATACCCCCACAATACACCACCATACACCACAATACACCACCATACACCAAAATACACCACCATACACCACAATACAACACCATACACCACAATACAGCACCATACACCACAATACACCACCATACACCACAATACACCACCATACGCCACAATACACCACCATACAACACAATACACCACAATACACCACCATACACCACCATACACCACCATACACCACAATACACCACCATACACCACCATACACCACCATACACCACAATACACCACAATACACCACCTTACACCACCATACACCACTATACACCACTATACACCATAATACACCACCATACACCACCATACACCACCATACACCACAATACACCACCATACACCACCATACACCACAATACACCACAATACACCACCATACACCACCATACACCACCATACACCACCATACACCACAATACACCACGATACACCACCATACCACACCATACACCACAATACACCACAATACACCACCATAAAACCACCATACACCACCATACACCACTATACACCACAATACACCACCATACACCACAATACACCACCATACACCACCATACACCACCATACACCACAATACACCACCATACACCACAATACACCACAATACACCACCATACACCACCATACACCACCATACACCACAATACACAACCATACACCACAATGTACCACCATACACCACAATACACCACCATACACCACCATACACCACAATACACCACAATACACCACCATACACCACCATACACCACCATACACCACCATACACCACAATACACCACCATACACCACCATACCACACCATACACCACAAGAAACCACAATACACCACCATAAAACCACCATACACCACCATACACCACTATACACCACAATACACCACCACACACCACAATACACCACCATACACCACAATACACCACCATACACCACCATACACCACCACACACCACAATACACCACCATACACCACCATACACCACAATACACCACCATACACCACCATACACCACCATACACCACCATACACCAACATACACCACCATACACCACCATACAGCATACACGACCATACACCACCATACACCACAATACACCACCATACACCACAATCCACCACCATACACCACAATAGACCACCATACACCACCATACACCACAATAGACCACCATACACCACCATACACCACAATACACCACCATACACCACCATACACCACCATACACCACCATACACCACCATACACCACACACCACTATACACCACCATACACCACCACACACCACAGTACACTACCATACACCACCATACCCCACAATATACCACCATACACCACCATACACCACAATACACCACCATACACCATAATACACCACCATACACCACCATACACCACCATACACTACCACGCACCACAATACACCACAATACAGCACCATACACCACAATACCCCACCATACACCACAATACCCCCACAATACACCACCATACACCACAATACACCACCATACACCACAATACACCACCATACACCACAATACACCACAATACACCACCATACACCACAATACACCACCATACACCACAATACAGCACCATACACCACAATACAGCACCATACACCACAATACACCACCATACACCACAATACACCACCATACACCACAATACACCACCATACAACACAATACACCACAATACACCACCATACACCACCATACACCACCATACACCACAATACACCACAATACACCACCATACACCACCATACACCACCATACACCACCATACACCACAATACACCACCATACACCGCCATATACCACCATACACCACAATACACCACCATACACCACCATACACCACCATACACCACAATACACCACCATACACCACCATACACCACCATACACCACCATACACCACGACACACCACAGTACACTACCATACACCACCATACCCCACAATATACCACCATACACCACCATACACCACAATACACCACCATACACCACAATACACCACCATACACCACCATACACCACCATACACTACCATGCACCACAATACACCACAATACAGCACCATGCACCACAATACCCCACCATACACCACAATACCCCCACAATACACCACCATACACCACAATACACCACCATACACCACAATACACCACCATACACCACAATACAGCACCATACACCACAATACAGCACCATACACCACAATACACCACCATACACCACAATACACCACCATACGCCACAATACACCACCATACAACACAATACACCACAATACACCACCATACACCACCATACACCACCATACACCACAATACACCACCATACACCACCATACACCACCATACACCACAATACACCACAATACACCACCATACACCACCATACACCACTATACACCACTATACACCATAATACACCACCATACACCACCATACACCACCATACACCACGATACACCACCATACACCACCATACACCACAATACACCACAATACACCACCATACACCACCATACACCACCATACACCACCATACACCACAATACACCACCATACACCACCATACCACACCATACACCACAATACACCACAATACACCACCATAAAACCACCATACACCACCATACACCACTATACACCACAATACACCACCATACACCACAATACACCACCATACACCACCATACACCACCATACACCACAATACACCACCATACACCACAATACACCACAATACACCACCATACACCACCATACACCACCATACACCACAATACACAACCATACACCACAATGTACCACCATACACCACAATACACCACCATACACCACCATACACCACAATACACCACAATACACCACCATACACCACCATACACCACCATACACGACCATACACCACAATACACCACCATACACCACCATACCACACCATACACCACAATACACCACAATACACCACCATAAAACCACCATACACCACCATACACCACTATACACCACAATACACCACCATACACCACAATACACCACCATACACCACCATACACCACCATACACCACAATACACCACCATACACCACAATACACCACCATACACCACCATACACCACCATACACCACAATACACCACCATACACCACCATACACCACCATACACCACAATACACCACAATACACCACAATACACCACCATACACCACCATACACCACTATACACCACTATACACCACCATACACCACAATACAGCACCATACACCACAATACACCACCATACACCACAATACACCACCATACACCACAATACACCACCATACACCACAATACACCACAATACACCACAATACACCACCATACACCACCATACACCACCATACACCACAATACACCACAATACACCACCATACACCACCATACACCACAATACACCACCACACATCACAATACACCACAATACACCACAATATACCACCATACACCACAATACACCACCATACACCACCATACACCACCATACACCACCATACACCACCATACACTACCATACACCACTATACACCACAATACACCACAATACACCACCATACACCACAATACACCACAATACACCACCATACACCACCATACACCACCATACACCACAATACACCACCACACACCACAATATACCACCATACACCACAATACACCACCATACACCACCATACACCACAATACACCACCATACACCACAATACACCACAATACACCACCATACACCACCATAACCCACCATACACCACAATACACCGCAATACACTACCATACCCCACCATACACCACCATACCCCACCATACACCACCATACACCACCATACACCACCATACACCACCATACACCACAATACACCACCATACACCACCATACACCACCATATACCACCATACACCACCATACACCAGCATACAGCACCACACACCACCATACACCACAATACACCACCACACACCACCATACACCACCATACACCACCATACACCACCATACACCACCATACAACACAATACACCACCATACACCACCATACCCCACCATACACCACAATACACCACCACACACCACAATACACCACCATACACCACAATACACCATACACCACCATACACCACCATACACCACAATACACCACCATACACCACAATACACCACCATACACCACAATACACCACAATACACCACCACACACCACCATACACCACAATACACCACCACACACCACCATACACCACCATACACCACCATACACCACCATACACCACCATACAACACAATACACCACCATACACCACCATACCCCACCATACACCACAATACACCACCACACACCACAATACACCACCATACACCACCATACACCAGCATACACCATCATACACCACCATACACCACAATACACCACCATACACCACAATACACCACCATACACCACCATACACCACAATACACCATCATACACCACAATACACCACCATACACCACAATACACCACCATACACCACCATACACCACCATACACTATACACCACCATACACCACCATACACCACAATACACCACCATACACCACCATACACCACCATACCCCACCATACACCACCATACACCACCATACACCACCATACACCACAATACACCACCATACACCACCATACACCACCATACACCGCCATACACCACAATACACCACCATACACCACAATACACCATCATACACCACCATACACCACAATACACCACCATATACCACAATACACCACAATACACCACAATATACCACCATACACCACCATACACCACCATACAACACAATACACCACCATACACCACCATACCCCACCATACACCACAATACACCACCACACACCACAATACACCACCATACACCACAATACACCATACACCACCATACACCACCATACACCACAATACACCACAATACACCACCATACACCACCATACACAACAATAGACCACCATACACCACCATACACCACAATACACCACCATACACCACCATACACCACCATACCCCACCATACACCACCATACACCACAATAGACCACCATACACCACCATACACCACAATACACCACCATACACCACAATACACCACCATACACCACCATACACCACAATACACCATCATACACCACAATACACCACCATACACCACAATACACCACCATACACCACCATACACCACCATACACCATACACCACCATACACCACCATACACCACAATACACCACCATACACCACCATACACCACCATACTCCACCATACACCACCATACACCACAATAGACCACCATACACCACCATACACCACAATACACCATCATACACCACCATACACCACCATATACCACAATACACCACCATACACCACCACACACCACAATACACCACCATACACCACAATACACCACCATACAGCACCATACACCACCACACACCACAATACACCACCATACACCACCATACACCACCATACACCACCATACACCACCATACACCACAATACACCACCATACACCACCATACACCATCATACACCACCATACACCACCATATACCACAATACACCACAACACACCACAATACACCACCATACAGCATACACGACCATACACCACCATACACCACAATACACCACCATACACCACAATACACCACCATACACCACCATACACCACCACACACCACAATCCACCACCATACACCACAATAGACCACCATACACCACCATACACCACAATACACCACCATACACCACAATACACCACCATACACCACCATACACCACCATACACTACCATGCACCACAATACACCATCATACACCACAATACACCACCATACACCACCATACACCACAATACACCATCATACACCACAATACACCACCATACACCACAATACACCACCATACACCACCATACACCACCATACACCATACACCACCATACACCACCATACACCACAATACACCACCATACACCACCATACACCACCATACCCAACCATACACCACCATACACCACAATAGACCACCATACACCACCATACACTACAATACACCACCATACACCACAATACACCATCATACACCACCATACACCACCATATACCACAATACACCACCATACACCACCACACACCACAATACACCACCATACACCACAATACACCACCACACACCACAATACACCACCATACACCACAATACACCACCATACACCACCATACACCACCACACACCACAATACACCACCATACACCACCATACACCACAATACACCACCATACACCACCATACACCACCATACACCACCATACACCAACATACACCACCATACACCACCATACAGCATACACGACCATACACCACCATACACCACAATACACCACCATACACCACAATCCACCACCATACACCACAATAGACCACCATACACCACCATACACCACAATAGACCACCATACACCACCATACACCACAATACACCACAATACACCACCATACACCACCATACACCACCATACACCACCATACACCACAATACACCACCATACACCACCATACACCACCATACACCACCATACACCACACACCACTATACACCACCATACACCACCATAAAACCACCATACACCACCACACACCACAGTACACTACCATACACCACCATACCCCACAATATACCACCATACACCACCATACACCACAATACACCACCATACACCATAATACACCACCATACACCACCATACACCACCATACACTACCACGCACCACAATACACCACAATACAGCACCATACACCACAATACCCCACCATACACCACAATACCCCCACAATACACCAACATACACCACAATACACCACCATACACCACAATACACCACCATACACCACCATACACCACAATACACCACAATACACCACCATACACCACAATACACCACCATACACCACAATACAGCACCATACACCACAATACAGCACCATACACCACAATACACCACCATACACCACAATAAACCACCATACACCACAATACACCACCATACAACACAATACACCACAATACACCACCATACACCACCATACACCACAATACACCACAATACACCACCATACACCACCATACACCACCATACACCACAACACACCACAATACACCACCATACACCACCATACACCACTATACACCACTATACACCATAATACACCACCATACACCACCATACACCACCATACACCACAATACACCACCATACACCGCCATATACCACCATACACCACAATACACCACCATACACCACCATACACCACAATACACCACCATACACCACCATACACCACCATACACCACCATACACCACGACACACCACAGTACACTACCATACACCACCATACCCCACAATATACCACCATACACCACCATACACCACAATACACCACCATACACCACAATACACCACCATACACCACCATACACCACCATACACTACCATGCACCACAATACACCACAATACAGCACCATGCACCACAATACCCCACCATACACCACAATACCCCCACAATACACCACCATACACCACAATACACCACCATACACCACAATACACCACCATACACCACAATACAGCACCATACACCACAATACAGCACCATACACCACAATACACCACCATACACCACAATACACACCATACGCCACAATACACCACCATACAACACAATACACCACAATACACCACCATACACCACCATACACCACAATACACCACCATACACCACCATACACCACCATACACCACAATACACCACAATACACCACCATACACCACCATACACCACCATACTCCACCATACACCACCATACACCACAATACACCACCATACACCACCATACACCACAATACACCACCATACACCACCATACACCACAATACACCACAATACACCACCATACACCACCATACACCACCATACACCACCATACACCACAATACACCACCATACACCACCATACCACACCATACACCACAATACACCACAATACACCACCATAAAACCACCATACACCACCATACACCACTATACACCACAATACACCACCATACACCACAATACACCACCATACACCACCATACACCACCATACACCACAATACACCACCATACACCACCATACACCACAATACACCACCATACACCACCATACACCACCATACACCACAATACACAACCATACACCACAATGTACCACCATACACCACAATACACCACCATACACCACCATACACCACAATACACCACAATACACCACCATACACCACCATACACCACCATACACCACAATACACCACCATACACCACCATACCACACCATACACCACAATACACCACAATACACCACCATAAAACCACCATACACCACCATACACCACTATACACCACCATACACCACCATACACCACAATACACCACCATACACCACCATACACCACCATACACCACCATACACCACCATACAACACAATACACCACCATACACCACCATACACCACCATACACCACCATACACCACAATACACCACCATACACCACAATACACCACCATACACCACCATACACCACCATACACCACAATACACCACCATACACCAAAATACACCACAATACACCACCATACACCACCATACACCACCATACACCACAATACACCACCATACACCACCATACACCACCACACACCACAATACACCACCATACACTACCATACACCACAATATACCACCATACACCACCATACACCACCATATACCACAATACACCACCATACACCACCACACACCACAATACACCACCATATACCACAATACACCACCATACACCACAATACACCACCATACACCACCATACACCACCATACACCACCATACAACACAATACACCACCATACACCACCATACCCCACCATACACCACAATACACCACCACACACCACAATACACCACCATACACCACAATACACCATACACCACCATACACCACCATACACCACAATACACCACCATACACCACCATACACCAGCATACACCACAATACACCATCATACACCACTATACACCACAATACACCACCATACACCACAATACACCACCATACACCACCATACACCACCATACACCACAATACACCATCATACACCACAATACACCACCATACACCACAATACACCACCATACACCACCATACACCACCATACACCACAATACACCACCATACACCACCATACACCACCATACACCGCAATACACCACCATACACCACAATACACCACCATACACCACAATACACAACCATACACCACAATACACCACCATACACCACCATACACCACCATACACCATCATACACCACCATACACCACCATACACCACCATACACCACAATACACCACCATACACCACCATACACCACAATACACCACCATACACCACCATACACCACCATACACCACCATACACCACCATACAACACAATACACCACCATACACCACCATACACCACCATACACCACCATACACCACAATACACCACCATACACCACCATACACCACCTTACACCACAATACACCACCATACACCACAATACACCACCATACACCACAATACACCACCATACACCACCATACACCACCATACACCATCATACACCACCATACACCACCATACACCACCATACACCACAATACACCACCATACACCACAATACACCATATTCCACCATACACCACCATACACCACAATACACCATACACCACCATACACCACCATACACCACAATACACCACCATACACCACCATACACCACAATACACCACAATACACCACCATATACCACAATACACCTCAATACACCACCATACACCACAATACACCATCATACACCACCATACACCACCATACACCACCATACACCACAATACACCACCATACCACACCATACACCACCATACACCACAATACACCACCATACACCACCATACACCACCATACACCACAATAAACCACCATACACCACCATACACCACCATACACCACAATACACGACCATACCACACCATACACCACCATACACCACAATACACCACCATACACCACCATACACCACCATACACCACAATACACCACCATACACCACCATACACCACCATACACCACAATACACCACCATACACCACAATACACCACAATACACCACCATACACCACCATATACCACAATACACCTCAATACACCACCATACACCACCATACACCACAATACACCACCATACACCACCATACACCACAATACACCACCATACACCACAATACACCACCATACACCACCATACACCACAATACACCACCATACACCAACATACACCACAATACACCACCATACACCACCATACACCACAATACCCCACCATACACCACCATACACCACAATACACCACCATACACCACCATACACCACAATACACCACAATACACCACCATACACCACAATACACCACCATACACCACCATACACCACAATACCCCACCATACACCACCATACACGACAATACAGCACCATACACCACCATACACCACAATACACCACAATACAGCACCATACACCACCATACACCACAATACACCACCATACACCACCATACACCACAATACACTACCATACACCACCATACACCACAATACCCCACCATACACCACCATACACCACAATACACCACCACACACCACCATACACCACCATACACCACAATACACCACCATACACCACAATACACCACCATACACCACCATACACCACAATACACCACCACACACCACCATACACCACCATACACCACAATACACCACCACACACCACCATACACCACCATACACCACAATACACCACCATACACCACCATACACCACAATACACCACCATACACCACCATACAACACAATACCCCACCATACACCACCATACACCACAATACACCACCACACACCACCATACACCACAATACACCACCACACACCACCATACACCACCATACACCACAATACACCACAATACACCACCATACACCACCATACACCACCATACACCACAATACACCACAATACACCACCATACACCACCATACACCACAATACACCACAATACAGCACCATACACCACCATACACCACAATACACCACCATACACCACAATACACCTCAATACACCACCATACACCACCATACACCACAATACAGCACCATACACCACCATACACCACAATACACCACAATACAGCACCATACACCACAATACACCAGCATACACCACCATACACCACAATACACCACCATACACCAACATACACCACAATACACCACCATACACCACCATACACCACAATACCCCAGCATACACCACCATACACCACAATACACCACCATACACCACCATACACCACAATACACCACAATACAGCACCATACACCACTATACACCACAATACACCACCATACACCATCATACACCACAATACACCACCATACACCACCATACACCACAATACAGCACCATACACCACCATACACCACAATACACCACAATACAGCACCATACACCACCATACACCACCATACACCACCATACACCACAATACACCACCATACACCACCATACACCACCATACACCACAATACACCACCATACACCACCATACACCACAATACACCACCATACACCACCATACACCACAATACCCCACCATACACCACCATACACCACCATACACCACCATACACCACAATACACCACCATACACCACCATACACCACCATACACCACCATACACCACAATACACCACCATACACCACCATACACCACAATACACCACAATACAGCACCATACACCACAATACCCCACCATACACCACAATACCCCCACAATACACCACAATACAACATACACCACCATACACCACAATACACCACCATACACCACCATACACCACCATACACCACTATACACCACAATACACCTCAATACACCACCATACACCACCATACACCACCATACACCACAATACACCACCATACACCACCATACACCACAATACACCACCATACACCACAATACACCACCATACACCACAATACACCATCATACACCACCATACCCCACCATACACCACAATACACCACCATACACCACAATACACCATCATACACCACCATACCCCACCATACACCACAATACACCACCATACACCACCATACACCACCATACACCATCATACACCACCATACACCACAATACACCACAATACACCACCATACACCACAATACACCACCATACACCACAATACACCACCATACACCACAATACACCACCATACACCACAATACACCACCATACACCACAATACACCATACACCACCATACACCACAATACACCACAATACACCACCATACACCACCATACACCACCATACACCACAATACACCTCAATACACCACAATACACGACCATACACCACCATACACCACAATACACCTCAATACACCACAATACACCACCATACACCACAATACACCACCATACACCACAATACACCATACACCACAATACACCACAATACACCACCATACACCACAATACACAATACACCACCATACACCACAATACACCATCATACACCACCATACACCACCATACACCACTATACACCACAATACACCACCATACACCACAATACACCACCATACACCACCATACACCACAATACACCTCAATGCACCACAATACACCACCATACACCACCATACACCACCATACACCACAATACACCACCATACACCACAATACACCACCATACACCACCATACACCACCACCCACTACCATACACCACCATACACCACCATACACCATACACCACCATACACCACCATACACCACAATACACCGCAATACACTACTATACACCACCACCCACCACCATACACCACCATACACCACAATACCCCACCATACACCACAATACCCCCACAATACACCACCATACACCACAATACACCACCATACACCACAATACACCACCATACACCACAATACACCACCATACACCACCATACACCACAATACACCACAATACAGCACCATACACCACCATACACCACAATACACCTCAATACACCACCATACACCACCATACACCACAATACAGCACCATACACCACCATACACCACAATACACCACAATACAGCACCATACACCACCATACACCACAATACACCAGCATACACCACCATACACCACAATACACCACCATACACCAACATACACCACAATACACCACCATACACCACCATACCCCACCATACACCACCATACACCACAATACACCACCATACACCACCATACACCACAATACACCACAATACAGCACCATACACCACTATACACCACAATACACCACCATACACCATCATACACCACAATACACCACCATACACCACCATACACCACAATACAGCACCATACACCACCATACACCACAATACACCACAATACAGCACCATACACCACCATACACCACCATACACCACAATACACCACCATACACCACCATACACCACCATACACCACAATACACCACCATACACCACCATACACCACCATACACCACCATACACCACAATACACCACCATACACCACCATACACCACAATACACCACCATACACCACCATACACCACCATACACCACCATACACCACAATACACCACAATACACCATACACCACCATACCCCACAATACACCACCATACACCACCATACACCACCATACACCACAATACACCACAATACACCATACACCACCATACACCACAATACAGCACCATACACCACAATACCCCACCATACACCACAATACCCCCACAATACACCACAATACACCATACACCACCATACACCACAATACACCACCATACACCACCATACACCACCATACACCACTATACACCACAATACACCTCAATACACCACCATACACCACCATACACCACACACCACAATACACCACCATACACCACAATACACCACCATACACCACAATACACCATCATACACCACCATACCCCACCATACACCACAATACACCACCATACACCACCATACACCACCATACACCATCATACACCACCATACACCACAATACACCACAATACACCACCATACACCACAATACACCACCATACACCACAATACACCACCATACACCACAATACACCACCATACACCACAATACACCATACACCACCATACACCACAATACACCACAATACACCACCATACACCACCATACACCACCATACACCACAATACACCTCAATACACCACAATACACCACCATACACCACCATACACCACAATACACCTCAATACACCACAATACACCACCATACACCACAATACACCACCATACACCACAATACACCATACACCACAATACACCACAATACACCACCATACACCACAATACACAACAATACACCATCATACACCACCATACACCACCATACACCACTATACACCACAATACACCACCATACACCACAATACACCACCATACACCACCATACACCACAATACACCACCATACACCACAATACACCACCATACACCACCATACACCACCACCCACTACCATACACCACCATACACCACCATACACCATACACCACCATACACCACCATACACCACAATACACCGCAATACACTACTATACACCACTACCCACCACCATACACCACCATACACCACAATACCCCACCATACACCACAATACCCCCACAATACACCACCATACACCACAATACACCACCATACACCACAATACACCACCATACACCACCATACACCACCATACACCACTATACACCATACACCACCATACACCACTATACACCATACACCACCATACACTATACACCACCATACACCATAATACACCACCATACACCACCATACACCACTATACACCATACACCATACACCACCATACACCACCATACACCACCATAAACCACACACCACCATACACCATAATACACCACCATACACCCCCATACATCATATACTATACACCATACATTGCCATACAGTATACACCATACTACATACCATACACCATATACATGATACAATACGCCATATACTATATACCAACAGTTGCCAACCGGTGGTTAGAGAGAAAATGTTGGAGGTCCGCAGAAAAAATTGAACATTATTTGCTATTTTTATGTTTTATTAATAATAAAACAAATAATTGTTTCTACTTTAGGCACAAGGCCAGCAATTACCCAGTGCATTACTGGTACTTTATTTTATCGACCCCGTAAGGATGAAAGGCAAAGGCAACCTCGGCGGGATTTGAACTCAGATCGTAAAGGGACGTAACTATGCTGGAATTAAAATATATTTTATAACATGCCTAAAAAATGTTTCTCCTCAGTAAAAAACTAACATCAATGTAAGAATTTTACACCGTTATATGCAATACATTATACACTGTTATATGCAATACATTATACACTGTTATATGCAATACATTATACACTGTTATATGCAATACATTATACACCATACAATGCAATACAGCATATACAATTCACTATACCCCATACAATATACACTATACACAGTACTATACACCCTATGCCATATACACTACACCATATAGTATCATACACCATATACAAACACTAGACACCATATAGTATACAGTATACACTATATACAATACACTATACATAAGTCAACATATAGTGCAGTACACCACATACAATACACCCTACACCATAAAGGGTAAAGACCCCCTTCGGTCACAAATGACCATGGCATTTGCACCTAGAAAGTCACTCTCTGAGGCACAAGTCCAGGCAAAGTTGTTTGTGGAAGACCAGCAGTTGCCCATGCATACTAGCCTCCCCTCTCTATGCCACCAATGTTCTCTGAGGGAAAGACAATGGCCGATACAGCTTGACACTAGTGACGTTGCAACTCACTACAGCTGAGTAAACTGGAGCAACATGAAATAAAATGTCTTGTATAAGGTCACAACGCAAAGCCCGGTCCGAGAATTGAACTCACAAACTCATGATTGTAAGCCCGACGCTCTAACCACTAAACTATGTGCCTTCACAACTATACACCATATACAAACATTATACACCCTATACCATACAGTATACACCATACATACAACACTATAAACCATACAATGCAATACAACATATACAATACACCAAATACCATACACCCTATACCACACACTATACACCATTCAATACCATACATCATACACTATATATCATATACAATACATTATACACTCTACACCATATACACCATACACAAGATACAAATACTATACATCCTATACCATACACAATAAAACAAACAGAAAGTTTAAATATAGAAATTTAAATCTACAGAATCCTGCTATTTTCAGTATGTACTGTCCAATATATTTATTGTTGATCCAGATCAATGCAATAATTCAATGAAAATCTTATATTTATTGATTTTTAGGAGATAATTTGAAATTACGAGACACATAAACTATTGATAACATTTTCATTAATTCTTTTCTTTATTTTTCCTGCTAACTGAAAAGTAACACTGATTCCTAACTCCTTTGATACCAAACCTTTGTTAAGTTATGTTTCAAACACCATCTTAACACTTTTGTGACCAAACCACCTGAAACCACCCCTGGTTCTGTGATACACAACTGCTTCGGTTAAAGTGTTTATATTCATATAAAAAAAACCTTCTGTCATAATTTTATATAAGAACCATTGTTAATCCTTTCTTTACCATATTTCTAATAAAAATACTGTTGATGATATTCAAATATTTTCTTGAAAATAATCAAGAATTAATATTAAGCTGGTGTTTGGAACATAACTCAACACAGATTTTTACATTAAACTATGATGGAATGTTTCTAGATAAATATAATCACTTTAGAACAAAATCAGTTTTCTATCATTGAACGAGTGATGGTTTCAATTGGTTTGGTGTTAAAAGGGTTAAGTTATGTTTTAAAGACAGCTAAATAATGAGAAGATAGTTATATTACTAAGTCCCTTCAAATTGTTCAGTATTTTCAAAATTATTTGAAAACTATAGACACTGTTTTTCAATAGAAATCATCACCATCGTCATCGCTTTAATGTCTGCTTTTCATGTTTGCAAGGGTTGGACTGGTCTACATAGACCAAGTCAGTAGCAAGTGGAGCTACTGACCTAGAAAGGCTAGGGATCTGTCTCGCTTATCTACAGTCTCAAGTTCTACCAAGTACACATGGGAGATTGTCAACTTAAGTGTCCTCCCAACTCTTTCTTTGGCAACAGAATGGTTAAGTAGTTTTTTGAGGTGCTGATAGGACTGATTAAAACAATCCTATTAGTTTCAGTCTATTATGTGAAGTTTTATAACTGTGTAGAGTATGAGATGTTAAGTTGCTGA
Organism: Eledone cirrhosa; assembly: GCA_964016885.1. NCBI lineage: Eukaryota > Metazoa > Mollusca > Cephalopoda > Octopoda > Eledonidae > Eledone > Eledone cirrhosa. The sequence continues at coordinate 307,893,014 of OZ024743.1, read as the reverse complement.
TCCATGGAAAACTTAAATAATCTTACCTTTATATAAGATACTGTGTTACATCAATAATTCTTTCTTCCAGGAGTTGTGACTGGTAGATAGTATCAGCAATGGAAAGACCAATGGAAACATTGTTTCCTTGGTTTAATTTGACGAGTCCCATTCCACCCAGTAAGTGAATGAGGTCTGAGATCTTGTTGATTGAACTTAAACTCTATCAATAAATATAGCATTATCCTGGCTAGAAGAGGTTCACAAACTTGGTTTTCTTGTTTATTTATATAAGCATAGTATTTTGTTTTTATAGAAAAGGAGGTTGAATCATCTTTATTTCTAGGAAATTTCTATAAAGCAATAAGGAAATGAAGAATAGAAGAAAAAGGAAAGAAGAAATTAAACAAAAGGAAGGGATGAGGGAGAGGGACAACATACTCTACATCCTAGTCAGAGCTATATCATTCAGTTGTGTCCTGCAGATATAATAGTGAAGGCATTGCCACAGAAAACGGCTAGTGACATCTGCTGCAACAGCCATTTCACCCCATTGAGCTCATTCCTTAGGTGGGTGGCCATTTTTCTGATTTTGCATTGTATTGTATTAGAAGTTTACAAACTTGGTTTTCTTGTTATTTTAAACTAAAGAACTTCAGAATTACATTATATCTAAAACAACAAGTATTTTAAGTCCATTTCTCTGCTAAAGCAAGGTTAATATTGTAGACCACATCACATGCTTCTTTATTTTGCCCTATCATTTGTATCACCTCTAATTAACCTGAAGCTTTCATTTCTCCCTCCATCATCTTTAGCCATGACTTTCTTAGCCTTCCCCTTCTACTTTATTCTACATTCATTTCCTTCCCTCCTCTCACCCAGTCACTTTTATCTTACCTCAACACAACTGTGCCACCTTGAGCAAGTGTCTTTACCATATCCTTCGGTTGACATAATCCTTGTCAGTGTAATTAGATGGAAATGATTTAGAACACTATCAAATGAACTGTACTTGGAATTCCCTGAATCACTGAGAATTGCATGAAGAGTACACATGTCTGTGGAATACTCAGCCACTTATATGCTAATTCCACTAGTTGTCCACTGTTGATTAAACAACTAGAACAGTTTTTGTTAAAATCTGGTAGATATCTATATATTCAGAACTGCCTTAACCCTTTAGCATTTACATTACTCTATATTTACTATTGTATCTTTGTAGTAAAGGGTTATCTAATATAATATTGAATCTATGAGATTTTGATATAATTTATTTTCAGAACAATACCTTAACGTAGGTATGAGCAGCCAGTTATGGCCAGTTTAAACAGAGAAAGATGAGAGAATTCTGACCAGATATGGCGGGTTTAAATACTAAAGGGTTAAAGCTCATATTCATTACATTTATCATTACGTAAAATAAAGGAACAACGAAGCCATTTTCTCATTCTTATCCTGACAATCAAGCTTCATACAAATATTAAAATAGAGAAAATAATGATTTGTACTAGTGTCACAAGGTCAGCAATTTGAAGGGAGGAGGGAAATGGATTAAATCACCCCAGTGTGTTACTGGTACATTATTTTATCCACATTGTAAGGATGAATGACAAAGCTAACCTCGGAGGGATTTCAACTCAGAACATAAAGGGCCATGAATATATGCTGCAAAGCATGGTGCCCGACGCTCTACTGATTACTGCCAACCCCCTACCCTCCTAAAATAGAGAAAATAATTGTTTCTAGTTTTGGCACAAGGCCAGCAATTACCCAGTACATTACTGGTACTTTATTTTATCGACTCCATAAGGATGAAAGGCAAAGTTAACATCGGCGGGATTTGAACTCAGAATGGCAAGGGCCATAACTCTATGCGTCAAAGCATGGTGGCCGACCCTCTTCCGATACTGCCAATCCACAACCCTTAGATAACATCCAGCTTTGTTTTAAAGAGTTCTCCATAGTTTGTGAATCACTGGTTCATATTTTATTTCTATACACAAATATAGCAGAAGAGAACTGGATAATGAAGTTCATTTATTATATATGAGATGAATTTGATATACTGTCTCACAGATGAAATACAATGATGTAAAGGCATGTCCTGATGGACATATATATATATATATATATCTTCATCATCATCATCAACATCATCACTGGTTAACGTCTGTTTTCCATGCTTGTACTGGTTAGACGGAATGTCATGTACTGAGGCCATACAGGTGAGTACGTCTTGCTCTTACGTTGTTTTTTGGCTTGGTTTCTATGGCTGGATGTCCTTCCTAACACCAGCCACTTTACAGCATGTACTGGGTGTATGGTCTTTATGGCTGGATGCCATTCCTAACAATCACTTTACAGCGTGTACTGGGAGTATGGTTTCTATGTCTGGATGCCGTTCCTAACACCAACCACTTAACAGAATATACTGGGAGTATTTTATTGTGACTCTAGCACTATTATCTTACATGGTTCACACACACATATATAGTATAAAATGATCTGCTTAAATTTTCTCTTTAGTTTCTTCATAAGATCAGCATATATATATATATATATTTTATATATATATATATATATATAGTGGTAGAGCACTCAGTCCATGGGACGAGTTAGGTAGAAGTGGTTACACAACAGTTAGTTCACCATACCGAGAACAATTGTTTCACCTTAGTGGATCCTCAGCTCGTAAGATTACGAGCTGAAGATCCACTAAGGTGAAACAATTGTTCTCGGTATGGTGAACTAACTGTTGTGTAACCACTTCTATATATATATTTATATATATATTTATATATATACATATATATATTTAACAAGATGATGTAATAAACAGAAGATGGCAGCAACTTATTTCTACAGTTGAGTAAAACTAGAGCAACATGAAGTAAAGTGTCTTGCTCAAGGACACAACACACTGCCCGGTCTGGGAATCAAACTCAGACCCTGATGATTGTAAACCCAATGCTCTAACCACTAAGCCATGCACCTTCACATATGCATATATCATTTTTTTAAATGTGGAACATACACAGGAAGAAACAAACACATGGATAATTCCCATTCATTGGCTGTCTTCTGTGGATCATTATAGTTTTAGCTGCTTCCAAAGACAGGACTATTCACCACCAGTGCATCAATAGTATCTATTCCAACTGCATGAAACATCTCCGCGACAGAGTCAACATCAAACTAATTAAGGGTGCTGTTTTCAATGCAGTACGTGTGCTGGCCTTGAGTGACACTGTACTCCGGCCCACACTGGATATCCTTGAAGTGCTCCACCATATACAATCAGACCCCCCAGCCGACATCAGGGTCAGCCAAGCCCTGGCCAATACCCTTTCCTTGGCCGCATCTAGTGAAGAAGTATTAGCTGCCCTGAGATCTTTCCCAGGGAGCAGCAGTGGTGGAGTGGCCAGTCTGTGTCCCAGAAACCTCAGAGACCTTATCTCACCAAATACTGCTGAGGCAGGAGCACATTGCTCCAATCAATCACAGCTCTCACATAAATGCCATTGTGGAGCTGTCATTGATGAGTTCGGCCTGCACCCATTATCATACTGCCAGATTGCAGGCCAGTTCCCCTGACATGCTGCTCTCAACAACATACTGAGAAGGAGCCTCGATGCAGCCGGTTTTCTGTCACAATGGATCCAGTAGGCCTTGACTGTGGCAACGGCAAGTGCTCTGATGAAATTACCCTCTTCCCTTTCAAAGGAGATAAATCCCTCATCTGGGATGCAACATGCTGTGACACATTCTCCACCTCCAACTTAATCACCTTGGCCACAAACCCCACTACCGCAGCTCGAATGCAGAGGATAGGAAGACAAGTAAATACTGGAGCTTGTCCAGTCACTTCCTCTTAGCATTGGTTGCCATAAAGACCCCCAGCATCTTTGGACCCCAGACAGCTGACCTCCTCAAAAAAATTGAGTCAATAGCAGCCCATCTGAAGAAGGAGCTCCATGAGGTGGGATGGGTGTCGCTGGCCATTGTCCGCAGAAATGCCTTTGCTATTTTGTCCATGGGGCACAGCAGAAACACTGCTCTGACCAGGTGTATAGTCTATCACCCTCTCCTCAACCCTCTTTATTTCTTCTTTTGTCTAGTAGTCCTTGCTCTTCCCTCCTTTTCCTCTCATTTATGGCATTTATAGCCCTTTCCAATACTGCTTTCTTTTTCTGTATGTTTAACCAATTTATAGTTATATCAACAATAAATTTAGTTGGTATCTAAAGGAATATAGCTATTCAGCATGAAAACATGACAGAGATTGGACATAAAAAGACAAGATAAAATATCTACATACCAATATGGGACAGAAAAATTACAATAAATGAATGTATCACACAAATTTGAATAGGTAACTGTAAGAATAAAAAAATTAATTGTTTCTACTTTAGGCACAAGGCCAGCAATTATCCCAGTGCATTACTGGTACTTTATTTTATCGACCCCGTAAGGATGAAAGGCAAAGTCAACCTCGGTGGGATTTGAACTCAGATCGTAAAGGGACGTAACTATGCTGGAAAGCATGGCTTCTGACCCACTACCGATACTGCCATACAAGTTAATGGTCCAATTCAGGCAAGCATGGGAAAATGGACGTAAAAACAATGATATGATTATGATTAGTTTGTGCATCACCCTGGAATTAATATTGAAGGCAAGAAACATAGTGAAGTGGTCTGACCAGGTCAATAAATACACACACACACACACATATATATATATATATATATATACATATATATATATACATGAACATATATATATGATGGCTGCAATTCGATTCCGAGTAATACTATCACTTGTTCCTTAAGTATCAGCAGTACAGACGTGGCTTATTTAGTTCTGCTAGGGACTCACAGTAGCAAGGCAATGACCAGGCTCAGGCTGCAGTGCCCTGAGACACCTGCTAGGCCAAACCCTTTCACTAATCATTCCACAACCCAAGGCCAGCCATGCCATGCAATTCAAAAGTAGTCACATATCAAGTGATGCCTGTGCTTGAAGCTTTTTTAAGTGAGGAAAGGATTTGCACAGAGCCAATCCCACTCTCTGAAACCCAAAAAGTAGAACTGGTCAACATCAATGGATGTAAACAAAGCTGCACGTTTTACATGAGTGACCTTCTCTTAGAGAGATGTCCTCCCAACCTTTTCTTTGGTAAGCTTTCTATAGTTTTATGCCCTTCCTATCACCAACCACTTTACAGCATGTACGGGGTCTTTTATCATGCAGATCCCCAACACTAGGGAAGTTGACATGTCTTTGACATAACTGGAGAGTCGTTTCAACCCTTTTAGGCATGGTTTCTATAGCAGGTGCCTCTCCTGTTGCCAACCAACCTTATGGGGTGTACTGGGTACATTTTTGTGTCACCGTTACAAGAGAGATTGTTGGTCATAGACCCAACTGGAGAGCGCTCTCTGCTCTGGGGAGTGCGGAGTAGAAAAGGGAGGTAAGTATGAAGTTATATGTGTATGAGGTGATTTGACAGGGCAATAAGGGAAAGGGATGGCTGATCATGTATAGAGAGGGATGTGGTGATGTGGTCAATAGAGTGAAGAGGAAGGGCATTTTGAAGTGGAAGTAGTAGTAGTAGCAGTATTATTATTATTATTATTATTAGTAGTAGTAGTAGTAAATCCATGAAGTAAATCCTAGATACTGGTTCAGGGTACTATGCAATAAGATTGAATCCAAGACAATGGGGTTGCCAAGCACACTTTTTAACCACACAGTCATATATGTACCTCCATATTTTTATTTATTCATAACCCACACTCTCTTGGCGTTTTAGTAATTATTGCCTGTGTGTGTGTCTTCATATTAAAGCATGTGGTGATATTTGTTTACGTTCATCATAAACAATACGTCCTGCAATTTAAACAGTTTAATGTAAACACGTAGTATATAACATAATTATAAATAAAGTGTGAGTTGTCAGCAGAAACTGCTTCAAGAAGTCTTATCCAACCCATGGCAACCCATGGAATGCCAATTTAAAATCGATGATGTAACCAGTTTACTTTATTTTCAAGGGAGTAAAGTAATAGTTAGAGTTATTGCCCTTTGCACAACCTACGTTTCTTATATCTAGATGCACTTTCATCATCATCATCATCATTGTCTATCTTCCACGCTAGCATGGGTTTAGACGGGAATTGTCCCACTTGAGGCAAGATCGGTTGTCTTGCTTGTATAGGACTGTCTGGCAGGTTTTCTACGTCTGGATGCCCTTCAACCACGTTTACAGTGTGGACTGGGAGGTTTTTACCGTGTTACCTACATGGCCACATTACAGCGTGGATTGTGTGTTTTTTTGTTATGACACCGACACGACCTCATTTATTTAGGACTGGATGTTGTACCAACATAACTTTACAGAGAAAGGGGTGGTGTAGATGGGGGTGGGAGTAGGAGTAGTGGGATGGGCGTATATTTTTGGTTAAGAGGTGCCTACTGACTGTAGGTTTCGCTTTGTACTTAGGCAAGGTGAGTCTTCTGTATTACTGCGTAGTGCCAAAGATCTCGGTCCAGTGACATTGTCTTGGAGAGGTGTAAGTGTGTGAGGTCGGAATTTATCAAATCGTCCCAGGTTTTTCTGGGTCTGCCTACTCCGTAGCTTCCATCTATTTTGATCGTCCTGCACTTTTTATACAGCTGTCATATTAAATGCGCATCACGTGGCCATACCAATGTAGTCTTCTCTCGAGTAAACAGCATCTGATCCCTCTTATTCCTAATTTCTCACTTAGTTCATTTATGCTTTGCCGTTCATGTATATTACTATTACACATCCAACGGAGCATGGATACTTTGTTCCTCTCCAGTCTGCGCAGATCCTCTGCACACAATGCCCATGTCTCACTGCCATGTAGCATTGTTGTTCGTATGCAGGCATCATACAATCTGCCTTTCATTTTTAGAGAGAAACTTTTAGCGGCCAATAGTGGTATAAGCTCTCTGAACTTTTTCCATCCCGTTCTGACTCTGGCTACTGTACTTTCAGAGCACCCTCCACCACTGCTGATTTTGTCACCCAGGTAACGGAAAGTGTCCACTATTTCTGTAGAATCATCTGGGCAATAGGAGGAGCTAGTATCCTGTGGGCACTTGCTACTTATTGCACCTGAGCACCGCCCATATATAAAATCTACGTTCTTAGATAGTTTACCTGTGATCCCACTACATCTTTTATGCACCCATACTTTGCATTTGGGACATAAAATGGAGTTTCTGCGTAGTCCTTTCCTACACACTGAACATGGCCATTTCCCAGAGAGGACCAGTGCCCTATTTTCCTTCCTACATACTAGAACTTTAGTCTTAGACAAGTTAACTTTAAGGCCTTTTGATTCTAGGCCATGCTTCCATGTTTGGAATTTCTTCTCTCGTTCAGCCATAGATTCAGCTATGAGTGTTAGATCATCTGCATATAGAAGTTCCCATGGGCAGCCAGTCTTGAACTCCTCTGTTATAGCCTGAAGGGCAATAATAAATAGTAGGGGGCTATGGACAGCCCTGATGAACGCCAACTTTTACGCTAAATTCTTCACTATATTCGTTGTTAATTCTAACCTTGCTGACTGTTTCTTTATACATGGCTTGTACAGTTCTCACAAGCCATTCATCAACACCTAGTTTTCTAAGAGCCCACCAGATAATAGAGCAGGGGACTCTGTCAAAGGCTTTCTGCAAGTCAATAAAAGCTAAGTATAGGGGTTTACTTTTAGCTAGGTACTTCTCTTGTAGTTGTCGTACAAGGAAAAGAGCGTCTGTGGTACTTTTACCTGACAAAAACCCAAACTGCATTTCATCTAGATCAATTCGCACTCAGATTAGTTGCACTATAACTCTTTCTGTGACCTTAATGATCTGGTCAGTTAATTTAATGCCTCTATAGTTTCCCCTATCTAGAGCATCTCCTTTACCCTTGTAGCAGTTAACGGTGATGCTGCTACGCCAGTCATTTGGTATAACCTCATTCTGTATGACTTAGTTTACTATCCGGGAGACCATAGTGTGTCCCACTGATCCAAATGCTTTCAGCATTTCAGCAACTATCTTCGAAGGCCCAGCTGCTTTGCCTGTCTTCATATCTTTGACTACCTTACTTATTATACTACCTTCAACTTGCTCTGCTGGTCCCTCTATTGGATTGATTTGGGGCAGACTATCTTTTTCCCACTTATTCTCCTCATTTAGTAGCCTCTCGTAGGGACACTTCCAAGCTACCTTCTTATCAGCATCAGTGATGGCAAGTATACCATCATCATTACGGACACATTTCTCCCTGACAATATCACGGTTTTCCTTGACACAATGTCTAGCAATCCTGAACACCTCACGTTGTAAGCATGCTTGAACTTTCTTTCCTCTGCTTCCCTTCTTGCAAAGTACACTTGTCTCCTAGCTTCCTCCTGGCCACTTGATAGTGTTCTCTACTTCCCCCATACTTTCCAAGCTTGCTTTTTGGCCTTGATTGACTCCTCCACCTTACTGTTCCACCACCATGTTACTCTGCTCCAGCCTAAGATTTCATCTGTCGCCTTCAGCAGGTTAACTTTCAGGAATTCCCACTGTTCCTCTATACTGTACATCTTTAATTACTCTTCCTTATTGTCAAAGGCATCAAGTAATATGCTTTTAAATTTGTTACTGGCTGTGGAGTCCTTTTACTTCCATATTCTTCTTCTCAGGGTAGTCCCCTTTTGTTGTCGAGTACATCTCGTCCTGACTATGATGTCACTAACTATGAGGCTATGTTGGGAGGTGCATTCTTCACGGGGGAGAGATTTAGTGTTTACAACAGACACTTTGTCACGTTTTCTGGTAAAGATATAATCTATCTGACTGGCATGTTCCCCTGATCTATAGGTGATCAAGTGATTGTCTCGTTTTTTGAAGTTTGTATTACAGATAGTTAGGTTATTAGTGTCACAGTATTCCAGGATTCTGAATCCTTCCTCATTTCTGGTACCAAACCCGTAGCCTCCATGGATTCCATCATAACCATCACAATGTTGTCCAACATGATCATTTAGGTCGCCAGCAATAATTATATAGTCTTTTATAATGCCAGGCAGTCCAGATTGGGGTGCGTAAGCGGATATTATTGTCACAGTAGTTCTATTTAGGACATTCTGATTATTCTGTCATTCACTCTATTTACATCAATTATCTTATCTACCCATTTTTCTGCTAACATAATTCCTACTCCACCCAGCCCATTTTCATTTCCCACCCAGAAAAGTTTATAACATTGTTTTTTTACCCACAATGAATCTAGCAGACCCACCTCCCCACCTAGTCTCTTGAACGCAACAAACATCAACTTCCTTACATTCAAGCATCTCTACAACCTCGTTAGAGCGACCTTTTAAAGTGCCTACATTCATGGGACCAACTCTGAAGTTTTGGATTGCGTTGGGTGGGTGAGAAGGATGGGTTGGCGGCACAGGGAGGGGTGAGGGAGATGGGGTTATGTTAGCCATCCGTGGCCAAAATAAAGAGGAGTCCTTGCATTCTCGTCCGGCAACATGAGGTGAATTTATCTTTATCTTTGACATTGTCATTTGAGTGTCCAGATTCTTCAGACTCTCCAGAATTCTATAGTCCATCTAGCATATCAAAACCAACTAGGTCTAAACTTAAGGAGTGATAGCTGAGGTGGCAGTTTTGTGAAAGAGATTGGTAAGAGAAACATATTAAAACCGCTGAATTATGATTGGACCATACAATAATGGTGGCGAGTGGGGTGGGGGAAGGGATATGGGGAAGTTAATGAGGAGGTTATTTTTATAATCTAAACCTACAAATTCGACCATAATTTCAACAAACGTATAACAGTAATCAGTGTTTAAATACGAGAAGGTTATTAAACGAACGTATAACAGTAACCAGAGTTTAAATACGAGACTGTTTTTGAGGGTCTGACAGAATTATCGAATAAAATTGAAAAGATTGGATTCTAAGTAAATGGACCGAGGAAAACATGGAGAGACAAGAAAATGGAATGAACTACATTACATTTCTCAAAACGACCCCTCAGAAAGGATAAGGATTCAAAGAATTCTGAAATTTGTGACCACCGACAGGTTCATTTTATACTTGCTGAGAGAGTGCAAAAATAGCTTTAAACCTTTCAGCTATTAATGATTAGCTATACTAAAGACAATAACTAGAATTATCCCCATAAAACTGTATTTACTTTTGATAAAGGTATATAGCTCTGAAATATTACAAAATATATGGTAAAAGCATAAACAGGGCTTTTATTTTGTTTACTTGTAAGGCAATCATATGGAAAAATATAAAGGAGAGAGGATTCTTCATTCTGACTGAACATATGACAACCACTCTAGTGCTGGTGTCACATTAAAATACACACAGTACACTCTATAAAGAGGCAGTATTGCTGCCATGATAAAATGTTCTCAATACAACCTCTTTAGTGCTGGTGTCACAATAAAATGCACCCTGTGCAGTCTGTACAGTGGTAGTGCATATGCTGGGATAACATTTCCCCAGATACACACTGTAAAGTGATAGGCAACACCCCCCCCCCCTACCATCTCCCCTTTCGTTCACCTCACTTTGCTGTAACTGTCCCTCCCCTATTACCGACGTCCTCAATTTCCCCAGGCTTCTCGCCCCCACCTTCCCTAGTTCCCATCCCACACCATGAAGTGGCCCCTCCTGGAGCTACGACAAAAGTGCCCAACCCCTCACTGTAATGTGGTCATGTAGGAGTCTCGACAAAAAGCACTCAGTCCACACTGTAAAGTGGTCGTGTAGGTGACACAAAAAGCACCTAGCACACACTGTAAATGTGGTTGGCATTAGGAAGGGCATCCAGCAGTAGAAACCCAGCCAAAATCAGCCCCAGGTGAGTGAAACACGGTCCTCTGACCTGATTCTCTCCCAAAGGGTCAGCCCATCCTACCCATGTTACGATGATGATGATGAAGCTGGTACCATGATAAAATGCACCCAGTACACTCTGTAAAGTGGTTGGCATTAGGAATGACATCCAGATGTAGAAAACATGCCAACATTTCTAACATGCACCCAGTACACTCTGTAAAGTGGTTAACATTAGGAATGGCATCCAGATGTACTAACCATGCCAACATTTCTAACATGCACCCAGTACACTCTGTAAAGTGGTTAGCATTAGGAACAGCATCCAACTTGCATTGTGCTGGCTTGCCCCAAACAATTCTTACATGTGTCATAATGCTTCATATAAACTAAAATGGGGAAAGACAATATAAAAATATATTAAAATACAAGATAGACTTTATAAGAATAAATTTTTCTTTAAGATTTTATTAAAACTTTAGTTTAAAAAAAAGTTTTTGTGCATAATGATATCTTCTATTATATGTGCATTAATACATGCATGCACACACATACACACACTCACTTCCATACAGACTCAAACCCGCACACTTTATGTATATGTATATATGTATGTGTGCATGTGTGTGTGTGTGCGCGCGCGCATGTGCTGTGGACGCAGAACTTAAGATGGAAGGCAACATGGAAGCCAGTTTTTTTTCTAATTATATATTTTGCACACCACACTTTCAGGTGTATCAAGGTAAAAATTTCCACACACAGGTAATGCAGTTAACAGTTAATGCTCAAATGTAAAATGTGCTTCCATTATGAGCACTATGGCTATGTGTGTATATACACACACATATATATGTCTATATATTATATATATATACACACATGCATATATTATATATATATATATATATCAAAATAGATACTTTACTTATGTATGAAGCTCTCTTTCTTATATAGGTAGCCAATACTATTATATATATATATATATATATATATATATATATATACACACACATACATACATATATATAATGATATGATATGATATGATATGCAAATATGAGCAGTTTATTTGGAAGCATGTTACACAAAACTGATTTATGTACAAATACATAATATATATTATAATATAATTACAGACAGAAATGGAAAGTGGCAGAAATCCCAGTAGTTTATGGAATTCAAGAATCAATAAAAAATATTTGGATGGTTTTGTGTATCTTTTTTTTCTGTTTGTTCCTTTGTTGGTTTTGATTTCTTTTATCAGTGAGAATTCGTTCTACTCTCTTTGATGTCCACTTTAACTGGTAGGAACTTTCCATTTCTCAACATCTTCTCGCCTGGCATCGGGAACAAGCTGGTTTCGCATACCTCCCAGAACATTGGACGTTGCTTCTGATGCCAAGATGATAGGCTGTACCATAGTGGATGGTATCTGTCTTATCACACCACCAACAGCACCAGTCATTCCTTTATGTTCATGTTCTTCCGTGGCAGCACGGACAATACTTTCAGCTGTTTCAGAAAATCCCTGATGAAAAATAAATAACATCAATAAGACCAATTACTTGCTAAAAATAATAATCAATAATTTTTAACACTAATAAAAATAATAATCAATTTTTGTTTAAAACTAAACATTTTAACACTCACAATACATGCAAGCAAGGCAAATAAGGTGTTAAACGGTGGTAGTGATGATAATGATGATGGTGGTGGTGATGATGAAGAATAATTATTAATAAGTTTCATTTAACACAAACAATAATAATTAATAAGTTTTGTTTAACACTAAAAATAATTTTTCTTTCTACCTCATCATTATGTTTACTCTTTTACTAGTTTTAGTCATTACACTATGGCCATGTTGGGCACTACCTTGAAGGTATTTAGTTGATCATATCGACCCCAGTACTTATTTCATCGTTCTCTTTTTGTCAAACTTTTAAGTTAAAGGAAATAAACAAATAGTAAATGTACACACACACACACACACATACATAGTATAAATTATTATATTAGGAAAAACAATCAAGGAATGGGAAGAAATTTGCAGAGAGATTTATTTGATTAAATTATCTAACACATGTTTCATCAACAAGAGCTGGATAGGTATATTTTTTTAACTATTCACTAACTCGCAATATGATTATCATTGATAAATCTTCAGAGAAAATAAACATTTTAAAGCTGTTATTTCACTAATGTTTACATAATCATTCCACAAATACAATTTTACATAAAGTGTAAACTTCCTTATCTTCTCATTCATATATATATATATACAGTGGGCTTCTGCAGTTTACCAAATTCCACTGAAAGTAATCAGCCAACTTATTTAATGGTACATCCTTGATATACACAGTCATTGAAAGTTTAGTCTCCACACATGTAAATCTAATGACAGTTTATACAGGTATTACCTGTTACAATACAATGACAGTTTATAGAGGTATTACCTGCCGCAATACAATGTAGGCATTTGTCATTCCTTCCCGTAAATCATTTGGTTGTTTGGAACGTTTCTGAATTCGGTTCTTCTTGCGTGATGTACTGCAAACACTTGGACCAGGAGAGACCATATCATAGGTCAGCATAGCAAGGTACTGAAATAATACAACAATGTAGACAATATAGTCATTTTTAACTCTTAACACCTGGTAATTATTTAGCAGAAAATATCTTAAAATAAGTTTGTTAATTTAAATGCTTATAGTATCTTTACTAGTGGACAAATATTTGTGAAATTTTGCAGTATTTCAGCAAAATCTTTAAATTTTAATATGATGCAGTCATATTTTCTAAATGTTGCATACATGGTATTATTAATTGGATTGGCAGAATCGGTAGAGCGTCAGACACCATGTTTTGCAGCATAGATTTATGACTCTTTACGTTCTGAGTTTAAATCCTGAGGTTAACTTAGCCTTTCATCCTTACGGGGTCAATAAAATAAAGCACCAGTAATGCACTGGGGTAAATGCTGGCCTTGTGCCAAAAGTAGAAACAATTAATTAACTCTTAACATCTGGTAATTATTTAACAACAAAAATATCTAAAAGCAAGCCTGTTAATTCAAATGTTTATAATAAAGTATTGGGGGAACAGGCTGTGAAAATTTGCAATATAAGAATAAAGATCGCAATTTTTAGTGTGATGCAGTCATAGTGACATTTAGTAATTTTCAAGAATGTATTGCTAATGCAGTTTCGTATGGTACAGGACATTAAGAGTTAATAAGACAATTATTAACGTAAACAGCCAACGTGTATATAAAGCTGATCTCTCAGACTTTTTACAAAGTGCTGAGGGAATAAAGTTAATATAAAGAGTTGTGTGTTCATGCAAGGGCATCCAACTGTATGAACCATGCCAAAACTGAAATGTAAGCATAACTAGTCTTTTAAGGTCAGTAGCTCTGATTAAATATTAACATGATCTGTAACAATATGTCTAACCCATGCTAGCATGGAAGAGTTGTCATTGGCTCATCGGAGACAACAATAGCTCCAATAAAGTTCTGACCTAGTCTGTGACAACCCATCTAACCCATGCCAACAGTAAATGATGATGATGATGACAGTGATGATAATGATGATGATAATGATGATGATGATGATAATAATGTGATGATGATGATGATGTGATGATGACAGTGATGATGATGATAATGTGATGATGATGACAGTGATGATGGTGGAGTTGAAGGCGATGATGATGATGGTGGTGATGATGTTGATGGCAATGATAACAGTGATGATGATGATGATAACAGTAATGATAATGATGATGATGATGGTGATATATATAAAAAAACGGTGTGGAACTCACTTGTATTGATTTGACAAGTCGGTTTGTAAGTTCCAGCATGGCCATTGCAGTAGATGTAGTGAATGAACTGGCTCCTCTCTGGAGACCACGGACAATCCTTCCATCTCGTCTGTACTGTTCTATTGGCAGCCAGAAAAGATCTTTGATGCCTTGGACTGAAAATATGGCAAACACAAAATAACAAATATACAAGACTAAAGACACATTTTAACAAAAAGGCTTTCATTAAACACACACAGACAGACAGACATACACACACAAACACACACAAACCAACTTGAACACACAGACATACGCATATATATGTCCACAAACATTACACATTCACCAGGGTATACTCATTTCATTTCTTTCTAGCCTTCACATGTCTTCTGTGGTCAAGGTCCTTGTTTCACTGCCATGTAGCATTGCAGTTCATACCCAGGTAACATACAGTCTACCCTTTACTCTGAAAAAACCCCTGTATTGTTAACAGAGATACGAGTTCCCTAAATATTTTCCAGCCTTTTCTTACTCTGGCTACCATACTATATATTTACTAAAGTGCTAGTAAGTAAGAAAGAAGGGAAGAGGCACTGCTCAATATGTAGAAAAGAGTAGGCATAAACTCTATATGATTACACCATTTGTAAACAAACCCTGCTTTGTGTCTCCCTATTTATATACATATATACCTGCTGTGGTTATATAGCTTCTAATTGAATGGAAGAAAGCATGGGTGGAATGTTGGTGTAATGGTATCACATTGGTCCGGCAAACCAAAGATGTGGGTTTATGTCCCTTGTACATCAATACTCATCCTTTTTTCCATTTTAATCCCAACTAACAGACTAATTCTATTTAGTCAAATACAGCGTAAGCACATGTTACTACCTAATTTTCAAATTCACTAGCTGTTTGCAAACAAAGCCTGTTTTGTGTCTCTCTATTTATATATATATATATGTAAAACGTAAACAGAAATAACAACACAATCGGTACAGTATATGGAAGGGATATATTAGGTTAACGCTTATTTTGTCCAGATTAAAGTTTAAGCAAAGAATCACTGCTTTCACCCTTTTACAGGATCTTCTGAAACTCAGTTTAAAAGGGTGAAAGCAGCAATTCTTTGCTTAAACTTTAATCTGTGCAAATAATAAATATTTGCTCTATGGGTTTTATATATATATATTTTATATTTATAATCTTTATTGAGCCCTCTTTGGATTTTGGTCTTCATAATTATTATTACTATATATATATATAATTTTGGCAGGCTAGCACAAACTTAATTTGTCTAGTTTGATACATTTATATATATATGGAAGCTATGGAGTGGGTAGACCAAAAAATACCTGGGACGAGGTGATAAAAACTGACCTTGCTCACTTTCACCTCTCTAAGACAATGACACTGGATCGAGATCTTTGGCACCATGTAGTTGTACAGAAGACCCGACTGCCATTGAATACAAACCTACAGTCAGTAGGCACCTCTTAACCCAATGTGCACCCCACACACCCTACCCCCTCCCCCGTTCCGTCCAGTGTTGATGACACAACAGTCCACACTGTAAGGTGGTCGTGTAGGAGACACAGTAAAAAGGCTCCCAGCCCACACTGTAAATGTGGTTGGTGTTAGGAAAGGCATCCAACTGTAAAAACTTGCCAAAGACACTTCCGTACGAGTGAGACATGGTCTCCCGACCATTCCCGCATCAAATGGAACAAAACCGGCTAACCCATGCTAGCATGGAAGATGGATGTTAAACGACGATGATGATGATATATGTATAATTAGTTACAACAGTGACATGTACGAGTACTAAAGTTTCGTTGAGCTATTCACCCCAACTGTCGTATAAATATTTATATATTTATACAACAAGCTGAATGACTCAACGAAATTTAAGTACTTATACCTGTCACAGTTGTAACTAATTATACTTAACTCATCCTATGAACTGAGTGCTCTTACCCTTGGATATTTATACCAAATTTATACTACAGTATATATATTCATGTAAATGTACACACACAAGCTGATAGACATAAAGATAGATATGCATTAGTTTTAGTTAATTATAAGCAAAATGAAAGAATAAAAATATTTCAGAAATCCAACTTACTCAATTGTACAACAGAGTGGATTGGACCCACTCCTCCTAAGATACGAGGTATTTGATTTTTCTTAATATCTTCAAGCCAGTCAGTTAACATTGACACAAGAACACGTTGGATTCCTAGTAACCTGCAATGTATTAAGAACATTTTGTTAAAATATTGCAAATATTATATATATATATATATATATATATATGTGTATTTATCGTTGGTGTGGTATATCTATGGCCACTGCCTTCAGTCGTTTTCTTGGTGTCACACTTTTTTACTTTTGTATTTACTCTGGACAATAATGTATTAATTTCACACTCTATTGAGTGCTTTGTGATTGCCTTTAACAATCCAATTAGTACCTGCTATATTGTGGCTACAACATGGATCTATACCCTATATATATATATATATATATATATGTAGATAAATCTACCAAAATATACGGTAGTGTCCAATTATAAGGAACTGTTTCTTTGTTTTTATTCATTGTTCTTATTAATTTATATATATATATATATGTATATATATATACATATATATATATCATCATCATTTTCCGCTCGCTTTTCCCTGCTTGCAAGGGTGGGATGGGTCCTATTCAGCACAGCATCTCTCCACTTGTCATGGTCCTTCGTCATCTCCACCTTGAGCTTCAGCAATCTGTGGTCTGCTCTCACCACCTCCACCCATGTTTTTTGTGGTCTTCCTCTACTGCGTCTTCCTTCTATTAGCATTTATATATATATGTATATAGTGAAAAATAAGTATGCATTATGGGTTTTTAGATCAATTTATTTGGGATTTTTTCATCACAAATGTTTCAACAGGTTTGACAACTATGCACTATGTTGGTTCCACAGCATCAATCTGGTTTCTTCAGATGGTCTTCCAAACATTAGTTTATCCACCGCTGATTCTATGGAGAACCAAGGCTAGATGGATAGGAAAGCTGATAAAATTCAATCTCCTCTCTCCCCTGGTTCTATGGAGAACCATGGGTGGATAAACTAATGTTTGGAAGGCTATCTGAAGAGACTGGATTGCTGCTATGGAAACAACACACATGTCAAACCTGTTGAAATATTTATAATTTTTTAATAAATTTATGTAAAATCCCATTATGCATATTTACTCTTCCCTATATATGCTCCATCTGGCCCACCAGATGTAATCTGGGATGCTTCAGGCAGTTGAGTGCTTATCTCAGGATAGTTCTAGATCTACCAGTTAGAGTGTTGGAAAATATTTTTTGGAGAAATATATATACATCATCATCATCATTTTACGTCCACTTTTCCCTGCTTGCAAGGGTATATATATATATATATATGTATATATATATATATATATATATATATATATCATATATAATAATAATAATGAAATATTGTGTACAGTGCTCAGGTGCACTGCAACTCATCAAAAAGTGTATGTATAGTACATAGGGTAATGTACAAACGTCAGTAAAATGAACAGTGCATGAGTCATGATATACACATGTGTGCATGTGTATGGAAGGGGTACATCAGGTGTAGTTTTGGCGAATTTCGGGAAGCATGAGGGTTTTAAAGGATGCAGTGTCTCGGCAGCTAACAACTGATGCAGGCAGTTTTTTCTATGCTTCAGCAACTCTGAGCATGAAAAAATGTTTCAGAAAGTCATGGAAGCTGTGCTGTTTTCTGATTTTGTAGGTATGTCCACGTGTGTTAGACACATGGAGATCAAAAAGGTGCTCAGGGTTGTTGTTGGTGAGATGGTTAATAACTTTGTGGGTGTTTACCAAGTCCATTGCCAGACGTCGGAGCTTCAATGAATCCATGCCCAGGGAAGCAAGGCGTTCAGAGTATGGTAGGTGTCTGATGGAGGGTATGCGCTTGGTTGCACATCTCTGAACAGTTTCCAGGAGGTCAATGTTCTGAGCAAGATAGGGGTTCCAGACTGATGATGCGAATTCCAAGTGTGGTCGTACCATAGCTGTATACAGCTTTAAATAGATGGCTGGAGAGCGGTTAACAAAGGTCTTGCTGAGTGATGCCAAGACACCCTCGGCCTTCTTGACAATCTTAGAGACATACTTTGTCCAACGCAAATCGCTGCTGACAGTAATGCCCAGGTCACGTTCACAAAAGGACTTCATGATATCAGTGTTGTGGAGGGAGTATGTGGACGCTGGATTTTTCCTCCCAAAATGCATGGTGGTACACTTGTCCACAGCCAGCTTCAGTTGCCAGTCTGTGATCCATTGCTGCATTGTGTCCAGGTCTGATTGTAGGAAAGAGTTGTAGATTTCAGGATCAGTCCTTTTGATTTCAAGGTACAGCTTGAAGTCATCTGCATATTTCAGTACCGTGGCATTCTTTAAGTTGGCATCTATGTCATTAATATATGCCACAAACAAAAGAGGACCAAGAACAGATCCCTGTGGTACACCAGATGACATCTCATATGGTGAAGAATGCTGTCCTAGAACCGTGACCACCTCTTTTCGGCTGAGAATGAAGGATTTCAACCAGTTAAAAAGATCATCCCTCACACCCATTGCAGAGAGTTTTGCCATAAGTCTTTTGTGTGGGACAGAATTAAAAGCCTTAGCGAAGTCAAGGTAAACAACATCCACCCATGAGCCGCTGTCAGTGATCCGGGTAATGTCTTCAAGGAACTCAATAAGCTGATCACAGCAGCTGGAGTTAGGGATAAATCCAAAGTGTGAGGGCTGGATGAGGCTGTGAGAGCTCCAGAAGTTCCAAAGTGTTTCTCTGACACAGGATTCCATCAGTTTGGCAATACAGCTAGTAAGACTGACTGGACGATAGTTGACAGGTGACGTGCAGTCACCCTTTTTGAACAGGGGAATGACACTGGCAGTTTTCCACTGCTCCGGAGTAGCACCATTGTTGAGACAGTATTGAAAGAAGAAAGAAAGCTGGCGCAAAAGGAAGTACCCGCCACATTTGAGAAGCAGCTATGTAACACCATCAAGACCAGGGGAGGCATAATTGCACTTATTCTTAAGGTGACGTCGCAACATTGCAGGTGTAAATTCCATAGTTCTTATGGAATTTGATGTTAGAGATGGTGGAGATGGTACATTCTGGTTTTCAACAGTAAAAATGCTTGCATAGCACTCAGCAATGAGTTCTG